>JBBBDQ010001904.1:417500-850000 GCA_037127315.1 Ascarosepion bandense | reverse complement strand
ATCTATCAATATTCGTTCGTATCTCATTTCAGTCTATTCATTTTAATTTTTATCCACTTTCAGCACACACACACACACACACACACACGTGCATATTCGTACATCTTAATGTTATAATATCTATAGAAGTCATGGATATTTATTTAGTAATCCGATACACCTTTATCATTTAAAACGTTATTTTGAACTTTCGAGAATCTAAACGAGAGGGATGTGCTTAAAAGCAGTATACAATCTTCTTTAATTGGCAACACTCTTTGTGACCGAGTCGGTTAAAAGCACGTCGGATTTAACAAGGGTTTCTCTTATAGGATGCAAGTTCTAACCCTTCCGGAAAACGCATCTTTCTTTATTGAGATTTCTCAGATATTCAGACATATAGATAAATATATGATTTGTTTAAAAAAAAAAAATAAACGACACGTTTATTCAAATATGAGTATCCACTAAAAATAATGTTTAAAGTACTGAAAACTGGCTAGCTAGCTCACATAAATTGTCATTTGGGTAGAATCTATTTAAGTATTTATTAAATATTTGTCTTTCTTTCGGTGTACACTTGAATGAGATAAAACAATGCTTTTTAGGTTTATCGGTTGGAAAGATTTTTTTTATCCCTTTAAGGCTTCCTTACTTGGAAAACTGGCGTGTAAATAGCTGCATAATCACCGCTTATTCGTGGGGACGACGTCTCGATGTACAAATACTTGCCTGAAAAGAAAGAAAAAAGTATTTATATGAGAGTTGTAATATTAAAGTTTAAAGTAGAGAGCTCGATCATCTTTGTTAAATTGACCTTGTGTCAAACATAACCGAATTTCCCACAATTTAAAGTTATCAGAAGGTTGGGAAGAATAAATGTGTTCCGTTTGTATAAATAAGCGGCAATTTATTTATAGAACAGAATCACACCAATTTATAGGAAGTGAATTTATTAACTGTGGAACTGTTCTAAGAGAAATAGTAATGAAAAGTTAAATGAATCCAGGGTTCATTTGTTGTAGTAAAGTCTCCATACCTTCTTTTCTTTTTACGGCCGGCGAGTAAGTGAAGAGGAAGAAAAAGCGATAAAGGAAAATTGTACTTATCGACGTTAGTTTTAGGAATCAGTTGAAGTGCCTTATTGTTGTTATCTTTTTGTTGGTGGCGAGTGGGCTAAGACGAAGAAGAAGAAGAAGAAGAGATAAAAGAAAATAGGACGCGAGAAGGAGAGGGAGTGCGTATATGTGTCACGGGACAGTTGTGTCTGATCAGCGATTTGAAATTTCTCTTTCATCATCATGGCTGGTTAGACGTTCTCTGCCTCCCTCGCCCATGCCTGGATTGTTCAACTTTATTTATATCAAATAACGTCTGACACTGGCTTGTTACTTTCTCCCAGTTTTGTAAATCGCTTCCCTTTCATTGGTTAGAAAATAATTCAAACTTGCTCGCGAAATTTGCCTTGACCATTTTCCTTTAGTATAGAGCCAACCCTTTTTCTTATTGATCAGAATTAGATTCCATACTGGCTCGCGAATTTGCAAACAGTGAAGAAAAGAGAGTTATTTTTATTTCGTATTCACCACAACTTTGAGGAATTTGATAAAGTTTGACAAAAGGCTCACTCATCTGTCAAGTGTTTTCCGTATTTCCCCGAAGATGACATGCATCTCCTGAAAACAAACCATCAAGATATAAAGAATCTCATTAAAGAAAAATGCTTTCCTTAAAGATGTTATTTCACGCCTTAAAGTTCTCGAACTTTTCACGATGTGTGTCTATTTGTTTTTACGTATGTATGTGCGCTTTTTTTTAAAAATCGCCATTTAGAAACGAAAATACTATAAATATTCGAATCAAGGAAAGAAAAAGAGCGTTAATGTAATTTTAATGAATAAAGTTTTGGATATATTTTTAAGTACTTTGGCACAGTGGAGTGGTTTGCGAGTTTCTAGGGCGTGTTCCTGATTGGAGTTTATACTTTGAAAAGTCTAATCTAGCTAGACAAGTCAATAAAAATGAGCCAGACAAAACCTTAGTCACCTAGAAGAGCAAACCTCATTAACAAAAAACCATGAGTTGCATAGATAGGTAAAAATCATCAGACAAATACAATGGCTCGATATCAAATGATCAATAGCGGATGATAAGCGAAAACACATTAGCTTGATATTAAATAATCGATGGTGGGTGATAAACGGAAATAATTTAGCTTGATATCCAATGATCAACGGTGAATGATAAGTGGGAATATATTAGCTTGATATACAATGATCAATGGCGGATAAGCAACAATATCAACAACAGTAGCGTCAACCATTTCTATTGAACTTAATAGCACGTTTGCTAGCAAGAGTGGCAACCATTCATGCTGAATCATATTCACAATGTAAGTTTGAAAGCAAATAAAAAGTAGCATGATAAGTAAATAGAAATTCTTTATAAGAATAGCAGATACTGGTTAATGGTATTTTCAGTTCGCTCGGTTTTTGTTTTTAGACTAAAAATATAAAATAGCCTAGTTTTCCTTGATTTCATGTTTGTAACATTCTGCTTGTCCAGGTTAAAACTTTGAAATAAAAACAATTCAAAGAAATTAAAGGGAAATAAAAGTAATTTTTCTGTAGTTCTAATTCGAGGAATTGTTCTTCATTTATTATAAAAATTTAGATTTAATAAAATATTATTTGTAACTGATTAATATTTACAACGTACCCAAAGCACAATTCGAGTGGTCGCAAGGAGGTCCTGTGTTCATGGTCATTGTTGGGCCATGCTGATGTGTCCAGTCAAAAGTGTCGTATTGTTCTTGTGTCCAGTTGCATAGGTCCTTGTCAAAGTTACAATGTTGGTTCTCAAACAAATCTGCAAAATGTAGATTTAATTTTATTTTACTATACAGAAAATGAAAAAAACAAAGACAAGATAGAAAATTATAGTTATCTAAATTTTTGAATTTCTTTTATTCAAAGATAAATAAGTAGAAAGGAAGAATAATTCGTACATTTTGATGATTTTTCTTTAAAGGACTGTTGCTTTTTTAATCACAGCATTTAAAATTGAATATTCTTCGACCGTTAAAGTAAGTAAGAATAAAATAAATATTTGAACTACTAGGAAAACTCGATTAATTTGGAAAAAATACAATTATTCAGAACACTTACTGTGAACGAACAAAGGTTTGTTAATTTATATATTTATAATAAGGGCTTCCATCGGTTTTAAACGCTTTTTGAAAGAGGTACATATTACATTCATTTTCTCGAACTGCAAAACGAGTTTAAAAGTAATGCAAGCTCTTATAAAAAATCAGAAACCAAACCTTAACAAGAGCAGTGAAAGATTGACAACCTCGGACAAGGCAATACCGATATCATCTTAGCGATGAACTTAACTGTCTATTTTATTTTTTGTTTTTGGATAATAAACATTGAATCCATATTGTAAATAATCATATTTTCGTGGAAAAAATAGCGAGTTCAAAAAATGCAATGCCGTAAAGTAATCTAGGGGAGGTAATTCAGTATTCAGCATGTGAAACATACGAAAAAATATTAGTAAAGAAGTAAAACCGAAAAATGACCAAGAAACTTTATCCAGTATCAGATAGAACCCCAAATCTAATCAGTTCATGATGCCAATCATACCTGAAAGTTTCATCCGAATCCATCCAGCGGACCTTGAAATGTCTTGACCACGAAGAGACAGACAAACAGACAGACAGACAAATGCGACCGGATACAATACTTCCACCTTAAGGCGGAGATAATAACCTCAGTTATGAATTTATTTATCATATTTGGAAATTAAGAATATGTCTGTTTCGACAATATTTATGCCGTCTTCAATACCACTGACACACTATTTATAGTAGTAAAATGCATTCTTGGAAATTGCTAACAGTTTATCCCAAAAGCATTCGGAATCAACAAACATTTGGTCAATTTTTACATTGACTATACATGAAAAAACAATTACACACGGACAAAGCAAATTAAACACGTGTACCCAGTAAAAAAGAACGTTTATAGTAATGAAAAATAATATCATATAAAAATTCCTTAAACACACACACACACACACACACACACACACACACACACACACACACACACACACACACACACACACACACATATGTTTTTTCATGGAAATTTTATTTGATATTTTTTATTACTATAAATATTCCTTTTTACTGGGTAAACGTGTTTGCTTTGCTATCCCTGTCTTGTTTATTTGTTTTTATTAAACAGTGAATTTAATGACAACCTACCTGAATTAAGAAGCCCTATAAAGAACAAATGCACCTCGGAAAGGAATCAAACCGGTATATTTTATTTTTTTAATCAAGGAAATCACATTTTTAGCTAAAGTGCGCTTCTACGAGTTCCGACTGACAGGACAAGCTTTGAATAAACCTATAACGAAACAGTTTTTCTCGTTGGGACTTCTGCGAATCTATATCTGCTAGATTCAATTTCGTACTTGAAACATAGACAACAGTAATTTCGAAAATATTTTTTTATCTGATGTCAGGTTGGCAGGCAGGCTTGCAGGCGCTGTGCAAGAAGTGGTAGAAGCAGTTGATACACCCCGACGTATACGAGAATAGAGACTCAACGTAGCGCGGGCATTAGCCGGTCGGGGGTTGGATAAGAGTCCCCTTTGCACAACAAAAAATAAAAAACACCACTTGCTTGGATGTGTAGTAGAATTTGATGGAATAAATGATCCACAGTTTCTTTCCAGAGTTATAGCAAAAGATGAGTCCCAGAATTCCGATGATAATTTCTTATTTCCTTGTCTCCATCGTTCCGGAAGTAACGTTAGGAATTCACACAATATTTACATGTAAGCTTTCGATTAGTTCATTGCCTTGGACACACTCAAATACAAAATTCATCTCAAACCAACGTTTTAGGATGATTAAGTAAGTATGCATCCATCATTTCCAGAAGACTATGGAGTCTACTAGACTGACTAACTAATCCCAGTTGCAGACGCTTTCTCAGGCACATTTATGTTTCTTCAACACTCATAGAGTCAGTCTGTAGTTTACACTGCTGAGCAGATCTTAGTTACAGTTTCTAAGAATTATGGCGTGATTAGTAGTTGAACAATACTCTCAAACATTCCGCTAAGATGACTTACGACAGAACAAATATCGATGCTTCTTATTTCACATACAAAATTTAGATCAGTCTGTGGCAAATCGGAGAGCTGAGTTCGAACTCCAGTTGAATTCCTCGCATTCACATACGCGCAAATACTCTTAGGAAAGGTATTAATTCGTCTCTTCCCTCCAGTTATGGGGTAAATAATAGGACAGATTGGATTCTATAGCCTTGCTGGCAACCAGTCTACCGCAGAAAGCAATGGCAACCTACTGCAGGATAATTCTCTGGCCAGTCAGTCATGTCTTTTTCGAGACAGGATCGCCCAAAGTGTGTATGACGTATGACACTTAACTGACCGACTGAATCTTCTTCCGGAATCGATCATGGTGAGATTTGAACCCGGGTGTGATGATTGGAAAACTAAAGCTCATCTTAATAGAGAAAAGTACATACATTTTATAATAATGAGAATGAATTCTAGTTAACAATTTTCAAACTTTATATACATGTCTAAATGGGCATCATTTTTGCCTCTTGAAAGCGTTTCGATAGACTGTCACAAAAAAGAAAGAGAAAGAAAAGGCTAATAAACCGTAAAAAATTCAAAATCAATCCTACTTCAGCGAAACTCTCACTAAAACCTTTAATCAATTTAATCCGATTTTTACACAAACGTTTTTTTAGTATTTTTTATTGCATTAATGTATTTATGTAACTTTCACTATTTTCACTAAGCCCTGTGGAGATACCGACCGAGCAAAAGAGAGGGACCGGATGTTTGCACTCTAACAACCAGAAAGCAAATGAACAAAACTCGTCGGTGTTCCGGTTGAAAACTAAAAATGAATTACATATTAAATTTCCAGTTCGCGAGCCTACGCGAATTTTATTTATCGGCCAATGGGAAGCCCTGAATCAAATACGGATATGAATTCCCAAATGATCTGCTGCGATCCAAAAAGAAGATATAAAAAGCCGATACAGAAAGCATCGCCAGACAAGCAACTGACTCGAGAGAGAGGAGTGTAATCAGTATCCCCCTTGACCTACGTCAAGCGGCTTACTATGCTAGCCTCCCTTTCCCCTCATCTTATCTTTCGCTGTCTCAAAACTACTTACTGACCTAAGGAGCGGATACATCAAAGACTGTTTCCTTCAATACAACGCCCCGCACCTACCGTAAGTGTCGAATTCTCTTGTCAGCCTTCTATTGCCACTATAGCCCTATACTTTAGATTCAATGTGTTTTAAAAATGTAAAGTCAGTTTTTGAGGCCCGAAATAAAAGTGTCGTAACAGCATTTTTAAATTTAAAAAAAAAAAACCCAGAAAATTTGAAAAAAAAAAATTAGTATGAAGAGATATATATTCATGGAGTGTGCAAACGGCAGAAAAAAAAACAAAAACGAAAGCCTAAAAATACCAGACTGCGATTGTCCAGAATGGTGCGATAAATCGTTATTCTTCAAGGAGTTTTTCAGGTTCTTCATTATGGTGCAAGTGGTGAGCAGGATATCATCAATCGCCATATCACTGCGAAAACTAGAACCGGCGATTGACTCAAAAATAATCTGTAAACAGAAAAATGAAAATAAATTAATGCACATAATATAGTTACGTGCAATAGAGAAATTGTCGTCTAAATGACGAAAAAATGAAAATATCACTGATACCTCATTTTCACAGATATATTTATCAAAGTTGTACAAAATATCTTGAAATAGTAAAGAGTAAATTTATTCAATAAAATCGCCATTGGCTTCAACCACGGCCTCCAGACGACTTCGGAATCTCTTATAACTTTTCTGAACGGTCTCCTTGTTTAAATTGATGAATGCTGTCTTAAACTTTGCCTTCAGTTGGCCTTTGGTGTTACAAGGAGTTATGTTGTTCTCACTTTTAACTGTGCCCCACACATAATAATCAAGGATATTGCAGTCAGATACTCTACTGTGACTTCAAGTTTTACACACTGAAGCGATCTTCAAACAGTTATGTCTTGAAGCTTAGCATAGCCTTAAGTGTAACAAAAGGAAAAAATGATTGACCAAATCTCAGAGATAAATCACAGACAAATATTTAATTTACAAAACACACCAAATAAAATATTTACAAATATACACTATGTTGCATTCAAAACAAGAAACATAGAGTTTACTACTGGCAAGTGTTACGAGGAGAGAAAGGGAAGGTAAGGTCAGTATCTTTACCCAGTTAAGTTGGCGAGGAAGTTAAGTGCTATACTCTTTGGAAATCCCCAAATGAGTATATAAAGAATAATTTTAAGCATGGTTAATGAAAGAGTCAAAAATATGTATTTACCCATATAGTTCCATGAGGTTCTCTTTCAGGTTTTAGTTGGTCGGCAATTTATAGATTCTTTCGGCTCGATATAAACCCTTGAATCATAACTGGAGTTGATAACATCAGCAAACCCTGGTAACAACTAACTACTCACTGCCCCAAACCTATTTTTATAGGGGCTATCACCTAATTTGCATATTTCTAGAACCTTTAGAATTCTCTCGAATCTATTGGTATTTTCTACAATCTTCCAAAACGTTCTATTCCTAATTTCTCTATTTAACAACTACTTCATGAATTAAAACTTTTTTGGAATAACAAGTAGGACACAATAGAATCCCTTACTACAACATTTTAGACATTATTAATATTATCTTTATATATAAATGTATCCTCGTAACACTATCTTGATTCAAAAACAAACCAGACAGAAATTTACACACACACACACACACACACACACACACACACACACACACACACACACACACACACACACACATTGTATTTAGACAGCAATCTCTTTTTTTTTATCTTGGTTTAATTGAAAATGACATCATTATAATTTTTCATGTGTTCTTATGATTTTTTCTTTTCAGACATAGGTAGTGATATCGTGGAGTTGATTTTACAGTAATTATGTTGATAAATATTTTTCTCACTCTCTTCATTTCATTTCAATCCACGATATATATATATATATATATATCGTCATCTTGCAGCCGTGGCCGAGATAGAACCCACTACACCTCTCCAGTATTCCCTGAGCATTTGGAACCCTGGCGCAGTTTGCAGCGAAATTCATAATCTTGTCAAATAGCTGAATACTTGATGCTTCGCCAGGGCTACCAAGGGTGTTTTGATTGTGACACTAACACTAGATTGGTTGCCTCCAGGCCCCATCCTGTTATTTAACCCATAAATGGAGGGAAGTGACAGATTAATACCTTTCCCAAGGGTACTAGTGTTGAAGTGAATGCAGGGTACTCAACTGGAATTCGAACTCGGCTCACCGATTTCTCTTTCCAAGCCGACATCCACTCCACCACAACGCACATCCGTCACTGAACGGATATATATATATATATATATATATATATATATATATGATTCCTTTAATTATCACACTGTCAGCCTCTTACAGATCTTTGGCAAAGTGTTCGAGGCTATTATCATCTCACATCTCATAACATATTCACTGACAAACAGTATATGCTAACGACCATCACCGAATACATATACCAGGCTCTTAGTAGAACGACGAAGATCGAGATATTGCCCTGGATATCTCGAAAGCGTTGGCAGGGTTTGGCATGCTGGCCTTCTGCGCAAGCTACGGAGCTATGATGTAACTGAACATTTGTTCGATTTAATCCAATAGTTCCTATCAAATCACGTAATGAAGATCTTATTGAACGTGCATGCTTCCAGATCCTATTATACGAATGCGGGTGTCCCTCATAGCTCTATCTTAGGTCTTACGCTTTTCCTGATTTTCATCAATGATCTTCCCGATGTAATTAGTTCCCAAATAGGCATCGATGCAGATGACATTACCATTTGCTCCAATCTCAATAAAAAATCTTCTAGGGCTGACAAAGTAAACATTGCTGATGCTCTTGAAAAGGACCTCCAATCTATGGGAGACTGGGGAAAGAAATGGCTCGTAAATTTTAATACTTTCAAAACGAAGCCGCTCTCTTTTAACCACCATCGAGAAACTTTCCTATCTTCCATCAGTATGGATCACGTTGGTCTCTAAGAAAGGAATACACTGCGCCTCCACAGCCTCACTCTCTCGGCCGAGTTTATCTACCTAGTTCCGAATCTACACTAATTTACTTGAGCTATTAGATTGGCAACTAGGTCCCGCCTTTTTAATGTAATCGCGACTTATTCTCGCATTTCCCGCTTGTGAAACTCCCTTCCATATACTTGCTTCCCTGGTAGCTACAATCTCCGAGAGATTAAGTGCAACGTCAATTGCCATCATTTATCTCATTAATCCCATCTTTCTCTTATCCTTTTTCTGGCAACCCATGTACCCATTGTTGTTCTTTTTATCGCTCTCCTCTCATGTAAGCCCCTGAGCATCAGTGACAGTACTGCTTTGCTTGGGATGAAACGATTATATATATATTAGTCATCCACATACAAGCCTGTTTCGCTGTATCACAGCTCATCAGTGTGGCTAGACACATCCACTTGCTTTTGGCCGGGATCGAAACTCGACCGATTTGGTGTCAGTTGGAGTCGCTACCCGCTAAGCCATAGGTACATGGAATCAGAGAGGGGAAATTTTAACGTGTTGTATAAGCAGTGTATACCGAAAGAAAGTCACCGAAAGAACTCACTTCATTTCTGAAGAGTATATATATACACATTCATTTATATAAATGAATGAACACAATTTGTCCCTGTGCTAAAACGCTAGACTGGGCATCGAGTAAATGTTAGTAAACTAATTCTATTGATCATTACTTGTGAGTTCGATCTTCACTGGGTACTTCATAGTCGTGGTTTCGTGTCAAAAATAAACTAAGCTTCCTAAATATCAGCTGAATAATTGAAAAGAAAAAGCTAAACACGATCCTGTAATACTGAGCAATATCATACACACGCTTAATTAATTACGATATTTTATGACGTGAAAGTTGAGGCGGTGAAAGAATTGGCTTTACTACCGTTCATTAGTATTTCAGTTCATTTCAAGAAATTGAAAAATCTATCTTCAGAGAATGGTGCTATAGAATCTTCCATTTCCGTTTTCGTTCTTACATCATGAATTTGTGAAATGTGTCATACTCGTATGTTCAATCAGTGATTTTGTTTTAGTCATTTCATTCCACAAGACGGAACGACTACAAGTGTGCAGGGAGTTACAGTGAGAGAAAAGACTTGGTACAAGTGGTATTGAGGAAAGGATAAAAGATGTATGGGATTCTAGAAGATAGAAGATGACAATGATGTTGCATATAATTTTTTAAGATTGTAGCTATCAGGAAAGCAAGTAAATGGAAGGGAGTTCCACAGGCGGGAAGTGCGAAAGAAGAAGCTGTTAAAGTAGAAGTAGCGGTTACGTTTAGTTATTTCAAAAGGGTGAGAGCTCGGCGCTAATCTAGTAGCACGGTTAAATTCACCTGGACGGGGCACGAAAGAAAAAAACTCTTCGTAGTAGTTGTAAATGAAAGACAGAGGGAAGCCACGATACATCGGTGAGAAAGTGACTTAAGTCGAGATGCCAAGTCAGAACCGATTACATTACAGATCCTTCTTTGGATTTTGTCGAAAACCTCGAGATGAATGGCAGGAGCATCCGACCAGATATAGCAATAGTATTCAGTGCAGAAAGAAATGATAGATTTGTAAATGTTCAAGAGGGATTCTTATGACAACAACTTTCTGGTCCGACACAGAGACCAAACTTCCCTAGCAGTGCCATACGTCATACACGCTTGGGCGATCATGTCTCAAAAGAGACATGACTGACTGGGCAGAAGATTATCCCGCAGTAGGTTGCCATTTCTTTCTGCGGTAGACTGGTTGCCGACCAAGGCTACAGAACCCAATCTGTCCTATTATTTAACCCATAACTGGAGGGAAGAGACGGATTAATACCTTTCTCAAGCGTATTTGCGCGTAAATGAATGCAAGGAATTCGACTGGAATTCGAACTCAGCTTCCCGCTTTCTCCTTCCGAGCCGATATCCACTGCACCACGAAGCTCCTAGCAGTATATGCAGCTATAAATCTGATAAATTCGTTTCACTTCCAGTTAAAAAAAGTGAGGCCAAAAAGGCACATTGTGTTCTTTACAAGGAGATTTGCATCAGCCATGCCGATGGCTGGCAGGAAAGTTTCTTTATGGTGGTTAAAGGAGAGCAGTTTTGTTTTGGAGGCATTAAAGTTTATAAGCCATTTCCTATCTCATATATTTATTTATAAGTAAATAAATATACGAATAAATGCATTTGTATACATGGTTCTGTTGTCATTTCGCGCTATCACGCGGTGTGACTCATAGAACGGCATTTCAAATTTACGAACAGCGTTTGTTATTTTTGGTAACTGTTGCCGGTGTCTAGCGGAGTTTTATGTTAACACAAAATAAAATCGTCGCTGATGGTGGATGTTATTGTGTTACCGTCTTAATAATCTCTCTGAAGATGGCTCATGTGAGCCGAAAGCTTAGAACCAAATTAATAAAAAATTATCCAAATGTTGGAGAATTTTTGTCTATATTTTCAACTGAAATTAAAGCCAAAATACGACGTTTATATTATGCATAATAGACATTCATTGTCTCTTATATTTAACAGAATATGTTTAGAAAATTATTTGCTGCCTCGATACAGTAAATTATAAGTAAATATGTACAGATATATTTTAACGATTAAAAAAATACCCATTAAACTCCGCTAATAATTGAACTATTTTTGAACTTGTTCCGTGGTTAAAGTAGTTGCGTATTCCCCAGGTGCCCGAACTCAGGTAAAAAGCAAATTAGACCCACTCTACTTGGGTGATTAGAGTAACATAATCTTATTCTGTTTTGCATTGTGCTTAAAATAAGCCTATTAAATAATAGTAATGCTGTTAAATTATTTCTTTAATTCTTTTTGGAAGCAAATACGTTTAGATTACCTGAAAGCTAATCCTTGGTTTAATGACCAGGTCGGTGACGTGCCACTCTTTTCCCTGATTTCCTTGGATTGAGAAAATATTTGTCTCTTGGTTTCGCTCTCGAAGATAGACACGTAATTCTCCCATACTGTTTCCATGCATATGGTACCAAAATCTGAAAGCAACAAATCAACACCCTTCTTTCGGTTATATTGTGACAAAATATCACACGTTTTGGGAATATATTTTACCAAAACTTGAAAGCAACAAATCATCTTACATTTTTGGGTCGTATAATGTTTATAAAAAACAAAAAACAAAAAAAACAAAAACAAAAACAAAAAACAAAAAAAACAAAAAAACAAAAAACAAAAAAACAAACAAACCCAAAACCCAAAAACAAAAACAAAAGAAAACTTATTTTTCCATGCAGTAAAAAGCGTAACTCTAGTTATGGATTAAATAATAGCACAGCACACCAAGCTCTCTAGCCTATGCTGGCAACCAGTCTGGGAGAAGGCCAACTCTAAATATGAAACCAGTTAACCCTCTAGGGCCATTCGTATCATATTTGATACAGTATGAAAACAAGCCTTGAAAGAAATATTTTTTGAAAATTTTTTTAAGAGAAATATTTTATAAATTTAAAATGAAAGCAGTACTGACTGCTCAGTCAATGAATACCAAATGTTTCCTTATAGGGAAATACCAAATGTTTCCTTATAGGGAAATACTGTATCAAATATGATACGAATGGCCCTAGAGGGTTAAGCGTGGGTCAGGAAAATCCACTACGTCAAAACGTACTTTCTACAGATTCAGCAGAAGCACCTATTGTGAGGCTGTGTCTATATTCCACAGGGCAGACCAATGGCACTCAGGAGAAGTGGAGGATGAAGAAGAGAGGAAGAGAAGTAAGAAAAAGAGAAAGAGAAAAGAGAATATTTGTTTTGAAGAACATAGCAATCAGCATAAATAGTAAATCAAGATTCTCTTAGAATCTTTATATAGATTCCTGAATGAGAATAATATCACTAGATATTCAAGGTGGTGGAATTCATTTTTTAGAAAATAGTTTTCCTTTTTTTACATCCAATTTTTTTTTATTTCTGAATTTAAGAAACAACAGTCACACTCTCTTTTTCTCTCTTTCTCTCTCACTTTCTTTCTGTATGTCTATCTATCTATCTGTCTCTTACATCACGAAATTTTTGTTGATATTTATAAAATGGTCAAAGGAAATCAAGAAACGGTTCTGCGATACTGAAATTCTAGTAAATGGTTAGTGCATACCATTGTGAACATCTTGAATCTCATCACAATATATGTATACAGCAGATCCTCACTTGATGTTGATAAAAAAGCTTCAAGCAAATTAAGCATTTATGTCTTAGAGAGGACCATTCTTCTTCTGATATCATGGACTGGCGCTACAGAATCAGAATAAATGGACTGTGCGAAATAACAAAAGCCATGTCATTTAATGATTTTCAGCAGGAGCAACAACTAAAATAGCACATTTAACCCAAAGAGAAAATCGTGAATTAATGAAGATGTTGACACTCCACACTACTTCAAATAAAAGGTCAGGAAGGAAGCCCCAATCAATACTGGAAAGCGTGATATCGTGATTGATTTGATTTTTACGGCTTACCAACCACTTTGTGGATTATTTAAAGCTGAAATATATTTTTGGTTATAAAAATAATTCTTTTTCTGCGAATGAACATTTCATTAACAGATTTTTAGAGATAACCCTGATACTTCCTTATACAAGTTTTACTATTTAATCCATTTCTGAAGAAAAATAGATGGATTCATACCTTTCTCAAGAATATTTGAGCGTAAGGGAATGTAACGAACTCGACTGAAATTTGAACTCCGCTATCCGATTTCTCGTTCTGAATCGCTATCCATTACATCCCCCACACGTGAAAAAGAAAGAGCAATAACAGTGAACTTGAAAAACCTATTCTAAAAAAATTGTTTTAAGTGAAAGATTTTATAAATTTCAACTGACAGCAGCAGCAATTGCTCGGACAATAAATGTTGCATGTTTCCTTATAAGGAAGTGGCTAATATTAGCATTATCATTATCGTTATCATCGGGTATCGGGAAGTGCGACTTTAAGTGAAATGGCGTAAAGTTAAAACAGTCTTGGAAAGAAATAGAAATAAAATGGTAGAAAATCAGGAGTAAAAAACGAAACGATGGAAAGAATCAGACGAAATGCAAATTTAAACAAAAATAAAAGCCAAAATATTGAATGCTGAACTTCAGGAGTGGTAAAGTTTTTTACTCTATTTTTTACACATTCTTCTTGTTTAGTGAATTGCCTATTTTCACATTTGTCGTTCAATAACTTCTACAATAACTTGGTCATTTCACTTGTCTCGGTACAACTCTTTCTATGTTAGAATTATCCCTAGTATTATACTTGCCATTGAACTTTGTGCATTTCTAACCCATTGATACCAATCATTCACTTTTTGGAGATTTGCCTATACTCTGTTAATACAGGTGAGAAATAGAAACCTATAATTAATACCAAGCTAAGAAAACACACCAGTTGGGTTCCTTCTTAAAGCAGGTCACGATGCAAAATGATCAGGCAACAATATTATCAATTTTATTATTAACGAAATATATTTTAATTTGTATTTGCAATATAAGTAATTGCAATCATTATTACTCACATTATACAATATCACTTAGATGAAACGTAATAATAAATTAATAAATGAAAAGACTTTCAGAATTTGTGAAAAAATGCAGTTCCTGATACACAGATCATCAGAAAAAGCAAAACGTTCAACATATTGAAATTATTAATATGATATTGAAATAAATTCAATACTTTTAACAATCTGTATATTTTCTTAATGAAATTCATCTAGAAATTCAATGATAGATTTTAAATTATCAAACAGTATACTTTCAGAACGAACAATAAATTAATAATATCAGAATGTCATAGGCTAGGTACCACTAAAAATAGATACTTTTCCGCAGTAAAAGCGAAAATTGACAACACCTATTTTAAAGTATTTGCCCAAAATTGGAGAATTATCTGATACAACCCCCCCCCCCCAAAAAAAAAACAAAAAAACAAAAACGGTCATAGCTCAAGAACCCCTTGCTTAATTTTAATTAAATATGGCACTTCACTCAGCAGGGGTTCAAGGTACAACACATTCTTAAATTGGTTGGGGTAATATATATCGTTTAACCAGTATCTCAGGAACAAATATATATATAAAAGAGTATAGTTTTAGTATTATATAGCTAATTATTATAGCATTTCTTCATAAAACTACAGTTAATACCGATTTTATTATTTAAGAAACCATAATGCCGGAAAGCTTTTATTTTTAGAGACCTATCATAGCAGATTTTTATAATTAATACTGGATTTTTGGGTGGGCATTAATGAATTAAACAATTTAATAATTTCCATGTTTTACATACACGCACGTCGTAGCTAGTAATATAGATTCATTATACACTTTACGTTTTAAGCAGAGTCACAAGTTGCTTTTCTTGACATCTCTAGTTTTTATTAAAAGTTTATCAAAAAGTTGGTTGTCGTTATAAACCATTTCTTTTTCGTGGCATTTTTAATAATATTCCCAATGGTAAGTGAATATATTCCTGGATTTCTTCCAATTCTTCATCTTATATTTCATGAATAGTTCTTGAAAACGTTACAGTTTTATATTATTTTGCATTATTTCATTTAATTTTCGAATGTACCTTGATAGATTTTTGAATTTATGTCATTTACACTGACGTGCAAAAGCTTCAGAACAACTACACAAAATGATTAAACACCTTTATTTTATTAAGAAGTTAAGAATGTTTAGCAGCATGCTTTTATCAGTAGTGTTGTAAACACTGAGAAATGGAAATAAATTGTTTTATTTTCGTAACTGTTATGTAAAAGAAGATAAACTGCTTTCAGAAGATTGAATCTGAAAAAGGCCACTGAAAAATCTGAGATGATAAAGCCATGATAATATGCAAATTTCTAAATAGGAATTTATATTATCTAATTAATATGAGTGTAAGGGACATTGGGAAATTATCGTAGATGAACATTAGCTTGCTTTTTTTTACACTAAAATCATCTCTAAAATTTCTTCTGAAACAAAGATGGTTGTGACTTTGAAGGGAAAGATGACTCAATGAGACTGAAAAGTGAAAATTTCGCTGGTGGCCCAGTATTTCTTCTTCTTCTTCTTCTTCTTCTTCTTCTTCTTCTTCTTCTTCTTCTTCTTCATCTTCTTCTTCTATGTACCTGGTTCTTTCAGGACGTAGGCGATTATGGCTTTCCACGTCTCCCTACCCCTGGTGGTTCTAGCACGCTTTCTCCTGTTACCCCACGCAACCCCCGTTCTATCATCCACCTGCTCAGGCTTTTCCGATATGTTATCCGCTGCTTTCCCCTTTCTCCTTTTCCCTCTATCTGGCCTGTTAGTATCAGGTTCTCCATGCCCTCTTTCCTCATTACATGTCCTAGGAACTTTAGCTGTCATTTTCTGATGCTCAGTATTAATTTCCTTTTCGTTTTCATCATTGCCAGAGCCTCATCATTGCTCACATGCTCGATCCATAGCCGTTTTATTTTTTTTTATGATCCCTCTACTCAAGCTGCTCTATCATCCACCATACAGCATTAACGAAATGGCAGTAACTTGTCTTCTGGCCCATAAATTATGAAATATACTTAAGAAACATACCACCTTTGATTTGGGGGTAAAATTTAGAAAAGTAATTAATCTAACAAGTTGGCTCAAACGTTTTGCCCGCCAGTATAGCATTTAACACTGTAAACATACAACGCGGAACTCACCCAGTTGTATTCGACATCGAGGTGGCGGCCATCATGTATATATAGATAGATAGATGTGCGTGTGTGTGTGTGCGTGTGTGTGTGCGTGTGTGTGTGTGTGTAGGTGCATGCGTGCACACGCGCGCGTGTGTGCATTTATACACGTGTATTACCTGAGACAAATATCGGGGGCGAATGAGTGTATGATTGATGATATTAGCCTTGCCTTCTGGCCAGAAACAACAGGTGACGAACTCTCTAAGTAGAGGTACGAACCTTGGGACAGAAAGAAAAAACAAATAAATGATTGGTTTTAACATTGAAAGACAAAAGCAATGAATTAAACTATAAACACATCAAAAACTCTGTCAAGTTCACTCGAAACAAATACAAATGCTTTTGACTACAAATTTGATTTTTTTAATAAGATAAATGATCTCTCTTCCGCCCCTCTTTCTCTCTCTCTCTCTCTCTCTCTCTCTATATATATATATATATATATATATATATATATATATATATATAATCATTAAACAGTTATTGGTAAGAATCAAATTAGACCAGTTATTAATTATATTAAAAAGTACTCAATGCATATTAAAAAATAATTAACATGTAGAGCTTTTAAATATACAGATTAGGAAAATCAGTCGATTACGACCTTTCGGTATTGTCAGGCGTTATATATTAATCGTTTACCCAACTCACAAAAAAAACAAAAAAAAAAAACAAAAAAAAACAAACAAACTTGTGTCAAAACTCGCTCCACTGGTGGAGCAGGGTAAATGGAAACGGATTACTCAACGCACTGACCTGCCTTATGGTGAGTCTGTGAGATGGGTTACAGTGTAAGCAGGGGCTGAGTAATTTTTGACCAGCGGCCCGAGCGTCCGCGCTCGTCTCTCCCCACATAAAAAAAAAAAACTGATCTTGTGTTACAACTTGCTTCACTGTGGGTAGCAGGGCAAATAAAATCTGATTGTTTAACGCTTTCCTGAACGCATAACAGGAAGTTTAAAATAAGGGAGAAGTTAAGACTAGCGAAATAATATTGTACATACTTTCATCCGTGTTTGTACGAGTCCAGAATGTATTTTCTAACCTGTATACATCCGAATATTATTTCGGACTTTTCATTTAGCAACATTTCTCATTCTAGAAATGATATATATACATAAAGTCTGAAATTTATTCGTCTGAAAAGTTTAAACTTTGAAATCGAAACCCGTGTAGCGACACAAATATGAGTATGTACACTTTTTTTTTTTTTAATCGTATCACCCCGAGTAAGGCGGTAACGCCACTGATGTGAAGGGGGCTATGTAATAGTGAAAAGATTGGAAAAGAGAAAGCCGGAAACCACATCCTAAACAGGGAACAAGGGATGAGCCTCTTAACCTGTTCAATAGACGTGGGTGGAGTGTGAACCGGGCGATAGAACATATTATACAAAAGATGAATAATATTATTAATAACATTAAATATCTTTACACTTTAAACAAAACGTTCACGACTTCCCACACTTTTTTCGCCTATACCAATTTCTCTCGTTGGAACAACCTCTATTTCTGTTTTCAATATATGTGTCCTTTATGACGTCATCTGACTAAATTTGTTATATTTGTGTAACTACACATGCGCACAAACGAGGGATGCTGATAACTTTTTTTTTTTATAATTTAACCGATTTAATTTAGATTCTTTTTCATCTTGTTTCAATCGGAAATTTTTCCCACCTGAAACTATTCTGCACATATACAAATCTACCATCCGCCCGTGTATTGAATATTGCTGCCATATCTGGTCGGGTGCCCCTGCTGCTCTCCTTGGGCTTCTTGACAAAATACAAAGGAGGATCTGTAACGTGGTTGATACTGACTTGGCAGACCGGCTGCAGCCGCTCTCACACCGGCGTGATGTAGCTTCCCTGTGCCTCTTCTACAAGTACTTTCATGGCTTCTGTTCCGATGAGCTTAGATCACTGGTGCCACCTAAGCACGAATTTACACGAGATACTAGATTAGCAACTAGGTCCCACCCTTTTACAGTTAAACAAATAAGATGTAACCGTAAATTCTACTCCAACAGCTTCTTTTCTCGCGCTTCCCGCCTGTGGAACTCCCTTCCACAAGTCTGCTTTCCCGACAGTTACAATCTCCAGGTGTTTAAATGTAGGGTCAATAGACACCTCCTATCACACTAACTCCCAACTATTCTCACAACACTCTCATCTACCCAACTCTCATTCTCGGCATCCTCACCTGCCTATCAACCACCCTCTGTTATTTCCTATATTTAACCAGCCTTTCTCCACTCTACGTAGCCCCCTGCACAGTAGTGGCAGTGACATGCCTTGCTCGGGGTGAAACGCTTATAAAAAAAAAAAAAAAAAAAAAAAAGTAGATATCTGACAGTGATAACAGAAGATATGCTACGAATGGTGAAATGTAAAAGCCAGGGCACAAATTTACTGTGGATGTCTCTGCAGATTAAGGCACACTCTAAAACATTTTGTTGGAGTGAATTGTTAATCCTTTGATCAGAGTAGCATTTTTTTATGTCAAAACTGTGGTCAGTCTCATTACGGTGAACAACCAACAACATTCGTTTAACCCTCTAGGGCCATTCGTATCATATTTGATACAGTATGAAAACAAGCCTTGAAAGAAATATTTTCCTGAAAAATTTTTTAAGAGAAATATTTTATAAATTTCAAATGAAAGTAGTACTGACTGCTCAGTCAATGAATACCAAATGTTTCCTTATAGGGAAATACCAAATGTTTCCTTATAGGGAAATACTGTATCAAATATGATACGAATGGCCCTAGAAGGTTAAATTAAAAAATAAATTCTGAATAAATTTCCGGGACTGACCACAATCGAAAGTTCCACACGTATATACGAATGTCGTTAAAAAACGATTGACAAGCTACTGTGGTTAAGTTTTTTGTTTAATGTTTAGTGTGGTTTTTTCTTTTTTTCTTTTTCTGAACATAAATTATTTAGCAAGTTAAATTGTCCAAATTTTCTGTATGTCCAGAAAAAAATTATAAAAACACAAGGAACATTAAATAAAAATTAAGCGGTGTACCTTGACAGTCGTTTTTAATGAAACTTGTATAAAATAGAAACTGCTGCCCAAATACACAATTATATATATATATATATATATATATATATATATATATATATATATATATATATATATATATATATCGCGCATTCACTAATGAATTAGAGCACTCTTGCTATTGAGCGTGCATAATGACAATATGTATGCTAAAAGTCTGCCTTCTTCTACCGAACGCCTATAGCCCAGAGGTAGAATCGTCGACTGACGCCATTTCGGTCAGGTTTCAATCCTGGGTTAAAAAGCAATCGGAGTCTAACCGTACTGATGAGCTGTAATACAGCGAAACAGATCTGTCTGCGGATGACTATATATATATCTCAAAAGAGCTATTTGCTAAACTTATTTTTTGTTTGGTACGATGCCGAATATTTCGTGAATATATTTTTAGATGTTTTTATAGTTAGAAAGAATGCAGTGATAAAGTTTCAATGTTTGACAGGAAACTTGTCATATATATTTATAAAAAGCGCTTCTCTGTTTCCATATTTCTTCTACATAAAGAAACTAATTTATCCTGAAAACATTGTTATTAGTTTGCGTAAAAAACGCCAGTTGACCTCAAGATATCTGAGAAAATATTTTGGCTAATATATTCAGGAGAAATAAGAAGAACTTTATTTTTTGAAACACAGAGTGACAGTTGAATGTTGTTCGTGAAATCGCATAATTATTTTTAGTTATAAACATCTTTGATTTTAATTATATATTTTGATGGTAGTAAGTTGAAAAATGACCGCCAAAGTGGTCTTGAAGATAGGCTTGCGGATGTAAAATTTTTATTAGAACAAAAATCGGTAATACATATGCGTGGATCGATAGATGATACATCAGTTGCCTCATACGTAGTTTTTAGCTGAATTTTGATCTGAAGTTTTCACTTTATAATGTTCTAACTATATGGCTAATATTCAGTACTGAATTAAGTCCATTGACAAGGAAAGAGCCCATGTCGAAAATAAATATTTCCTGTATAAATGAAATGTTTCTTTTTAATTTCAAAACTGAGAATTTATTATTTCTAACAATTCTTTAGTTGAGAGGATGGTCATAAAACTATATTTTACTGGATTAAATGGCAATAATACTAAATTTTTATAGACCAACTGATCATAAAATAATATTTAATGGAACAAATGATAAAAATATATTTTAATAGAAAAATAACTATACAATTATGTTTTAATAGAAAAATGACCATAACACTATATTTTAATGGAATAAATAACCTTAAAATAATTTTGTAATTGAATAAATAGCCATAAACAATGTCTTTATTATGTGGAATTTATTAGTAGCAGATTTTAACAATTTAGATTTAGGCTTACCTTTCGATGTTCCCATCGTGTGGTCATTATCAGGACCAGTGTTCATGGTAGGAGTCACTGAATGAGTCCATGTCCAGTCTAAATCGTCTGAGGTGTCCTGTTTCCATCCACAAAGATCAACTTTATCAAAATTACAGTACTGCACTGACCGAGCTGCAAGATGAAATAAACAGAAAATTGATTTGAGTGAATTCGCATTGCCTCGTATTTTTTATCTATACATAACTGACTAGGAAGAAGATTTTCCCTCAGTAGGTAGTCGTTACTTTCTGTAGCAGACTGGTTGCCAACCAAAGCTACAGAATTCAATCTGTCTTGTTATTTAGCCCATACCTGGAGGGAGAAGAGATGGATTAATACCTTACCAACGGGTATTTGCGCGTTCCGAGCCGATATCCACTACCCCACAACGCACATCCACATTCCTTTTAATACACATACTAATTATACACAACAGAGGATTTGAGCAGATAATAGAAATAAACACTACACCGTTTGCTGTCTCATTTCAAGACTAAGAGCAATTGTACTGGGAATTAAAACTTGATCTATAAGCAGCAGCAATGGTATTTATTAGTATTTTATGTGCCGAATAACTTTAAAACTTCAGCGAACATATCAATTGTAGGTCCAAGTAATATTTGTCACCCCCAGTCCATATTTAACCATCTATTTAAACAAGTTTGTTAGGCTACTCACTATTCCCATTTACCCCTCTTGTATTCAGTATGTTCTGTGAGTGTCAAATTCTCGAAATCCTTTTTTCTTATTATGTGTTTCAGAAATTTCAAGTATCTGTTACTGATTCTAAGTATGTATCCTTTTTGTTCCCATTTTCCTTCAAATTTCCTCATTGCTCACATGACTCGTCCCTGGTATTCTCAGCATTCTTCTGTAGAGCCACATCCTTGTCGCTTCAAGTGTCCTCTTCATTTGTGTGGAACTTGTTCAACGTTAAAATTCATATAGAAAAGCTGATATTATATAGCAGTTCAGTACAGTTTTCTTTGTTTCTAACGAAATTTCCTTGTTTTGTTTTGTAATTTATTGAACTTCCGGTTGGTCTCTTCTGCTATTTTAATACGCCTTCATGTTTCTATGTAACATTTTTCGTCTTCTGCTAAACATTTCCAATATAGTTAAATTTCTGTACTGACTTGATTTGGCATGTCCAATTTGTACCTCCCTTTTGCTAACGACTACACATTCTGTTTACTTACAATTTATGAATATTCTTCTTTTTTTCCTGCATTCATTTACTATATAGTCTAAGGATTTTTCTGTGTCTGCAATCAGCACAGTGTCATACATACAAAATATTAAAAACAAACTGAAGTCTTTCATTGAAATTATGAGAAACCTCCAAGAATTGATTTATTATGAACAATTAATGTGACGCCTCCTTTTTCAGCTTATAGTTCGTAGAAACCGCGTATAGTTTTCTTCTCTCTCTGGTTGTACAAAACGTTCAGTACTGCGGTTGATCGATTCTAACCTACCTTACTCCACGTTAAGATTAGATTGAACGTAAGTAGGCCAAAATTTGATTCATCGTCAGAATTCCTGCATCGGGCTGGTCTGAATAGAGCGAAGACGTACAGTAATAAAAAATAAACACTCGTATAATAATAATAAACACTCGTATATAATAATAAACATTTCATATAATTAAAAAAATATACCACTATTTTTTATATCGGGTATTGTATACAGTAGTTTGTTAGTAGCTGTTTACATGCAGGGTTGTCAATCTAAATTGTCCCCAAATCGGACGCGACAATTGGTTAAACTGGTAAGGGTTGGCTCGTGTATTTAAAGAAATTAGTTTCGTTGATTTGGTAAGTTTGGCTCAAGGCTGACGTCGGAGTTACACTTCGGTAGTTAATCACGTGCAGACTTAGACGATCTCCCGTTTTTATTGTCTTCTCTCACAGACTCTGTCCAATCTCTGCTTAATTCGTTTCGCGCATTCATTTTTATTAGTATCTGTCAAAAACTGGTGTGAGGTATGGGGCAGTTGGGGAATTGGTATTCTCCCTACCTGTCGTCTTTACTGCCTTTGGCCCCGAGAAAAAATTATTTTCTAAATTTGGTAGTCACCTCCTTTTCTCGGGTGATGGTTGTAGGCATTTCTTTGCCTAGAACTTCCTCTTTTCCTTTTAATATCCCTCACCAATACTTCGCAGCGGCGTAGGCAGCTCTTCTCCTTCTTTGGTGGACCGCCTGTGCCCACTATTCTTCTGTGGGCGCAGACAGCCTCTCCCCCTTTCTTAGTCTCTTTTTAAAAAAAAACAACTATCATTCCACACGCACTTTTCTCTTCTCTTTCTGGTCTGAAATTTGAATACAGTGAATTGGCTTTCTCGGGACAAACATCATTCAACAAATTGTTAAAAATCTCGCATTTTTTCTCTCGCTAAAACAAATTAGCCAGCTGTATTTCTCTCCGTTTGGAGTCAGATACGGCTCACCCGGTTTTTTGTTAAGTAACCTTTTCACCTCCTAACTGGCACTTAAGAGTTTTATAGTTTTATCAATAAAACTGCCAACACTTTGTACAAATTAATTATTGTCCCCCACTGAATATCTGGTTCGTTTTTATAATTTTCAATTTCTGGGAACGAATTATGTCATTCTTTATATCTTTAACCCTTTTCATAAGAAATTTATCAGTATATTTCTCTATATATTCAAATTAAAAATTATTAATAGTTACCATCAACTAAATAGTGTCACATTAATATTTATGGGCATTTCATTTTATACTGAAATTTGTTTTTAAAAGAAATTACAGCATTTTTCTATAATGAAATTATCTTTACTTACTATCCTCATAATCACTTCCCGCCTCTGGCACATCAAACGCTAATAAAAAAAATATATACACAACTTGACTTACGTAGGCATACTGGTTGGTTGCCAGTCCAGTCACCTGTGTCCTTACAAAATCTTTCACTACTGCCTGCAAGAATAAAATCCGCTCGACAAAAGAAGAAAACCGTTTTACCAACAGCGTAGTCACTGCCTTGCTTGTAGCCATGTTTAGGACTAACTACTGCTGGACAATGGGTAATATCTGCAATGAAATATTTTACTTTAATAGCAAACTTTAGATGATTGGCATAGAAAAGAAAGAAACATAAAGAAATCTAATGTGTATCAATCAGACAGCTCCGAATCCACTACAATTGTAATACTTTACGAAACAAGATTGCTACTGGCTAAACTAAGACAAAGCGTCATAAGAAAACTTTAGTGATAAGTAAGGACAATTAAAAAAAAGGTTTAGGAAGACAGAAGATGGTGATTAGTGTTGCATTTTAATTTTTTGAGATTGTAGGTGACAGGGAAGGAAGAAACAGGAAGACAGGATGAAGAGAGGAAACTATTAAAATAGAACATCGCTCGGTTCACACTCCACCCACGTCTATTGAACAGGTGAAGAGGTTCATCCCTTGTTTCCTGCTTAGGATGTGGTTTCCGGTTTTCTCTTTTCCAATCTTTTCACCCCTTTTCATTTTTTTCAATTGGAGTAGATAGAATAAACTATCGCCCGGTTCACACTCCACTGATGCCTATTGAACAGGTCAAGAGGCTCATCCCTTGCTCCCTGCTTAGGATGTGGTTTCCGGTTTTCTCTTCTCCAATCTTGTCACTCTTACATAGCACATCAGTGGCATTACCGCTTTGCTCGGGGTGATATGATTAAAAAAAAAGTTCAACAGTAAAACAGTGAGACCTAGTTGCCAATCTAGTAGCCCGCTTAAATTTATGCAGTCGAGGTACCAAGGATGAAAATGCACCAGAAAACTTGCCATGAAAATATTTATAAAAAAGACACACACACACACACACACACACACACACACACACACACACACACACACACACACACACACACACATATATATATATATATATATATATTAATAAATATGCATATTATTCTACGTCTAGAGCATGCCTCGAGGTTTCATGCATTATGCAATCATCAGTGTATGAAACTCCGTGTCGTGCTATAGACGTAGGATGATATGCATATTTATCAATATATACGTTCTTTCTCTTCCTCGATCCATAGTTTGTGGTACCACGTATCCTGTCTCAGTAACGCGACGATAAATAGCAGCAAAATTTGGATGATTCGGATGATTCAGCTTCCTACAATCTGTTACAGCTGTGCAGCCTCGCATCCATTGCCATTCACACGACCGTATGTAACAATCATATCTGCCTGCTAATGATATGAATATCCTGCCGTTGCTAAACGGAACACTTCTCAGTTAACTCACTACTTCACACATTAAATGTTGAAGAGAGACTATCTATCTATCTATCTATCTATCTATCTATCTATCTATCTATCTATCTATCTATACACAGGTTTCATTAAAAATGACAGGCAAGGTATTATTATTAAGTTTTTTATATAATTTTTCATGAAAAATTATATAAAATCTTAATAATAATACCTTGTGTGTCATTTATAATGAAACCTGTATAAAAGAGAGATTGTTGCCTATATATATATATATATATATATATAGACACTCATTTGGATTTCACCTAAGTAATCAAAACCATCCTAAAATGACAGAAGATAACAATACCAATACATGCAGTTTCCGAAATGCGAATGAGTATCCATTTCAGAAGAGGCGTTTAAATGATTCTATTGTTTACCTATGAATTATTTCCATCATTGAAGACCCAATAGTCAATAAATGTTACATAGGTAATACCAAGAGCATGTTTAAGTCTCGATGGTGCCAGCATAATTTATCCTTTAATAATAAGAGGTACAGAAATAGCACATTAATCTCTACATACTTTTGGCTTTTAAAAGAAGTAAATAAAACCTCTACCGTAAAATGGAATTTTTTTAAAAAGCTAGAACCTGTAAATTTTTACACTGTTTCCTATGATTACAGGGAAAATTACAAATTATCCAGTTTCTTAAATTAACCCTGCTAAACGAAACGAAACGAATTTACAGTCATGTGTCAACTGTCTTTCGTTCACCTTAAAGTATAGCTAATTACTTTTTCCACTATAAATATAACTACTACACCTTTGTCAACCTCTCTATATCTCCCTCCCATCTCTAGCTTCTAATCCATTCCCCTATACATCACTTTGTAGTGACCTATCAAATTCCTCCCATCCACCCTCCAACCCCATGCCATTATCCAGAGTTAACTTTTCATTGGTATATTTAGCCACACCCACTGAAATAAGTGAACAATAGGTACAAATATCTTTATATATCATTCGTAACTCTTGCATCTGTATATCGCCTGATGAGGGCTAAACACGACACACGATCGCTGAAGCGTGAAACCCAGGGTCGCAAACTCACATCAATTCAACTGAATATGTTATCTCTATCACTGATATTGCGCGCTTTCCAATAAGTACCGCGCATATATAATATATAAATGATATATATATAAGAAATTGCATATATATATTTATATTTATACACACACACACACACACACACACACACACACACATATATATATATATATATATATATATATATATATATATAACTTCTCTTAAAGAATATACAACGTTTATAAATATTTCTAATAGACGTCTTTACTGCATATCAATAAATTTGCAGTGCAATATCTTCTGACTAAGTTTTTCACTATTGTGTTGCATTTAGGGAAATATGTTCCTTATAATCGACCATCAAGCCAACTTCTTACAATTTACAAAGACTTCTCCTCTACTATTATCAATAATTTTTAATTAAGGTTTACTTACTGCAATTGTAAAGTTTATTCAACTTGAATATATCTATTTTGCTCAGATGCTTTCTCTGTCCGATTTCAGAAGTCGTTGCTATTTTGGGAATCATCGTCCATTTACTCCTGTCGATGGCGAAAGCATTCAGGGCGTAATGCATGATCGATCCATAATCATAGGGCGTGTTCAGTGTGTCGACTTCGTCAGTAGTCATCTTTTGAAAGTTTTGTGCATGAGCTGAAGGAAATAAAAAAAGTGACTTTAAGATTAAGTACATACAGAAAAAAATGTTCACATGTAAAAAGATTTATTGCACGCAAAAACAATTAATGACATGCAAAAAAGAAAAAAAAGAATTGTAAAAAAATTGATCACATATTAAAAAAAAAAAACAGTAAAAAATAAAAACACCACTACAAAAACAAATACTGAAGTTAGACCACTAAAATTCAATTTTTATAAGTCTTTTTTAAAAAATCGGTTTCACCCTATGCAAAGCAGAAAGACACTAAGACATAAAGAGTGGAAGAATATTAATAATGAGCAGGAAAAAGAAAAGAATCATCAGGACAGCAAATAGCGATTTATATTGCATTTAAATTCTTGTAGATTAAGGTTGGTTGGAAAACATAGAGCCGGAAGGGAATTCCACAAGCGAGAAATGCGAGAAAGAAAATTGTAAGCATAGAATTAACGGTTACATCTAACCAGCTCAACTGTAAATTGATGAGATCTCGACGCCAGTCTATTCAGTCAGTTAAGTGCCATACGTGATACACGCTTGGGCGATCATGTCTCGAAAGAGACATGACTGACTTGACAGAAGATTATCCCGCAGTAGGTTGCCATTGCTTTCTGCGGGAGACTGGTTGCCGACCAAGGCTATAGAACCCAATCTGTCCTACTATTTAACCCATAACTGGAAGGAGTAGACGGATTAATACCTTTCCCAAGGGTATTTGCGCGGAAGTGAATACAATGGATTCCCGATGATACTAAGTGACTATTAAATAGAATAAAATGGGCTACTTTTATGTCACTGATATTTTTCTGTGCTCAATATATATGTATATGTATATATGTCAGTCAGTTAAGTGCCATACGTGGTAAACGTATGGCACGAGTAATGGCTCGGATTGAAGAATCTAGGAGCCGAGTTCGAATTACAGTTGGATTCATTGCATTTAATTATAATTATTATGCTAATATCAAGGAGAAATAATCCAACTCTTCACCTCCCAGCTATAGATAAATAGTAGGACATACTGGGTTTTACGGTCTAGAAAGAAAACTCTGAATTCAAAACTGTATGTAGCCCTAGTGAAGCACATACTATGCAGCTAGAGGAAAGGGTCATTCGTATTGACCACGGTCGACTAATATTACTATTCAGTGGTGGAAATATTCTTAGCGTGTTTGCTTTCATTGTCAGCAGTTTTAGTTTGAATATAAAGTAGGACTAAAGTAGTATATATTTCCACCTATCGCGCGGTTCACAATCCTCCCTGTTTTTTTTTAACAGGAGTGTCTCTTGTTTAGAGTTGGAATTCCGGTTCTTTCTAAAATCTTCTCATTCCCTTTGACTCTCAGTAACTCTTTGCTTCTTAGTGGCATTATCGCCTTGCTTAAGTGGGGATTGACTGTAAAAAAAAAACTAATTTTCATTGCACATAACCCATTAAAATGACAGATGGATATTTGATTTTTTACAAAATCAGGTCTTTTGCCAAAATTTTAGGCTTCTATAAGGATGAGGTATCAGCATTAAAATTTCTCTACTGTATAGGATCGGTATAGGGGTTCTGTTCAATATTTCCAATATTATTTTTCCTATCCTTATTTTATTCTGATTCAAGTGAACTTACCGTTTGAAACAAATAAAATAATGACGTATAGATCTAACATCTTAATTAAATTATTTGCTTTGAACAGGGCCGGTGAGTACTACTCCGGAACTGGAAGGAAGCAAGTTTGATTAGAGGCACCGGGCAGGGCTTTTTAACCATCGCTATCTTATCGACATTTGCGTTTTTTTTTTACCTATATTTATATATGTTAAAAATTAAACTGAACCCAACTGACTATTAATTGATAAAAAATTTCGCGTATTTTGACGTCATTTCGTGGTCTTTTATCGCCCAAATCTGTGAATTTCTTTTGCTCATGCTAAGTCTCGAAAAAACACTATATAAAATTCACTATTTTTTATCCATAATATTGAATGTGTTAAAATTATTCAACTTTTAAGAAAAAACTCTCAAGTTGATGTTAAAATTGATGTAAAAAATGTTGCCGCAAAACATTGTTGATTTATTTTAGATGGAATAACCTATGGAAAAATAAATGAAAAACAAAAATAAACGGGAAAGGATGATTGAAAAGTAATATGAAACAGAATTAAAATTCATCAAAGAAAAAGAAATCGTTTATCTCGCCATGTAGGTGATGAGTTATTTTCTAACCTATAACACCTTTCCCGCAGACGCAACGTTGCTACTCTATCGTTACTTCAACGAAAACTGTTCTGACAAAGTACATTTCTCAGTTTCACCAGTTGAGAAATTTACATGAAGCAAGCAAGGCATTTTACCGTCACTGTTGTGCGGGGGTGGGTTACATAGGAGGAGTGTTATGAGAAAGAGTGACAGGCTACAGAGGGTGTCAGGAAGAGAGTATGAGAAGAAAGAAAATACTGATGAACGGGTCGGACAGAGAAAAAAGCATCTTTTGTTTTGTGTAAACGTGAGTTGGTGTTTTGTGTGAAATTGTAAACAACATTGCGTTTGTTTTTGTTTAAAAATTACGGGGGAAAATATTTACATTTTTTGTTGACTAAATGAATTTCAGAAATCTTCGAAGAATATTTAAAAATGTAGACATTTAATTTTAGAGGAAAAAGTTATATTAATGCCGCACGAATTACAGACAGTTGATTTCCTGCATGAAATATTTAGCTCTTTTTTAAAAACTTTATTTTCTGAAGTATGAAATATTAAATCTGAAAAAAAAGGACTTAAATAATTAAATTAACCATTGGCACTTTTCTTTACATATTTTGTTTTTGTTTGAAAAGACACTTTTTTAAAAAAATATTTCTTTTGTTTCAAAATTACGGGGGAAAATATTCACATTTTTTTAGTTGGCCAATTGAATTTTTAAAATGTCGGAATAAAAATTAAATATAAAGGCTCATCTATTTTTTTTTAGTCGCGTTTTATACGTGTGATTTGATTTCTGTGACGTAAACTAGCAACCATCTTAGATCTTAGATGTTTTACGGAGCAAAGATAAACAATCGACTTCATTGGCCAAAAAGTGCGAAAGGGAAAATTTCTGACTTTAAACTCAAAACGTATGTGTCGACCTGGCTTCCCTGTAGATATGTGTCCCTTGAAAGTTTGAATGGCGTAGCTTAAAAAATGTAGGCGTGCATAGGTTACAGTCACACACAGACTCACAGATTGCCTTTTATATATATAGATTACCAAGAGGATGCTTTCTCTATAACAATAATCTTAACCTCTTCAAGTCCAGGGTCAGGCGTTATCTATCATATTACCCCCTCATTTTATACCCACAAAACAACCTCATACAGTAACCCTCCACCTTACGTGGCTCAATTGTTGAACAATAGCATAAAAGAATTACTAAATCCTACACCATTGATGTGCGTTGTCGGGTAATGAATATCAACTCGGAATGAGTAATCGGAGAACCGAGTTCGAATTCTTTTGGGAAAAGTATGACTCCATCTCTCCTCCCTCCAGTTATATATGGGTTGGATAGTGTTATGGGGACTCACCCATATGACACATGTAGAAGTAAAGAGGCAGAGCATATAACTCTGACAGCCAAACTAACCGTTACTGGTATATGTTTGTACTACTGTCTTGGCAATATGATCCCTCTTTATTTCTTGCCTCAGCGGACCACAACAGCTTGATGACGAGGTCACAACAGATAGCAGGACAGATTGCCTTGACTGGTAACAAGTCTACCGCAGAAAGAAATGGCAATCTTCTGCCTAATCAGTTACGACTTTTTTTTCGAGACATGATCGCCCAAGTGTATATCACTGACTGACTTCTTTTTCAAAAGTAATCCAATTTTTAAAAATATCTTTTATTTAAGAAACCTTAACAATGCACCGATTATGCACAATGTTTATATCGAAATAAACTCTGTAACCCATTATTGCGAGTGGCTCTCGAGCTTGTATATGTATGACGATACATTCGGCAGCAAGGCCTCTGATCTGGCGATTTGGGGTTGTGAAGAGCATGGAATCACCTCTTAATTGCTGTTGTTCCCAGATTCCTCTGACCCTGAGTTTTAGCACCTCTTAATGTTTCAGCTATGGGCAAATAGTGAATCTCCAAACAAAACACTGAATACACTTTTGTAGTAAAAATACCAGCAACAGATTTTTAATATAAAAATGACCAACAATACATATTTATATTATAATAACTAACAATATAATTTTTGAAACAAAATGACTAACAATACAATTGCGTTTAATATATATTTAGTTGAAGCCATAAAATAGTATTCAAATTATTTAGATTTCAGCATTGAATAACCGACAGAAGTGTTGATATGCCGCTAAACAAAATCAATCAAACCAAATCAAAGCCTTGTACAGGGTGAAGAGCATTGTAAAAAAAAAAAAAAAAAAAAAAAAAAAAAAAAACAAAAAAAAAAAAAAACACACACACACACACAAAAACAAACAAAACAAAACAAACAAACTAAATGTTTAGACGTACACACATTCTTTCTTATATTATACAAAAGAGATTCTCACAATCAGCGATGTTGTGCCATATGACAGTGATGTAGAGGTCGCGGTCGGGACGGGTGTGTTCGTGCCAAAATCCCAACGCATGCATCAGTTCATGAATGATTGTTCCCTGAGTTTCACAGCCACTTCCAATAGACACGTCCTGTGGACCCCCACGTCGTCCAACGGGGCTGTAGCATCTGCAATATGACACAATTATGACAGAGTAAAAAGTAATTAACATTTTATATTATATATTTGTGTACGAAGATAAATTATTATCCAGGCATATAAGAAAATTACGGACAAAAAGAAATCCTATGCAAAAATATGGTTAAAAATGTAGTAATTTATATTTTGCTACTGTTAACATTTCTAATTTTTTGGAAATTTTTTTCTTCCTTTTTAAGATTAACGTTTTCGAGTTTAAGATGCCGTTCCCACTCTGCATTCTGAGGAATGATAGGGTCATTATTTGGCGCATTAGGCATCCTAAAATGGGGAAATACTGCAGGCGTAGCTGATCACATATGGAGGGGAAAGGGAGATCACAATTCCATGTGGGATGAAATTGAAATAATAGACAAGGAACATCACTGGAAAATACGAAAACTTATAGAATCACAAAAATCTAAGCCGGTCAAGCATCGAAATGAATGCAATATGGGAACCAGTAATACGGAGTACTGGAGAAAACCAGTTACAAACATCAAGATTGCAATATGAGTTCTAGTAAAAATGGTTACTGAGATATTAGGTTTATAAGTCCACAAAATTCATATGCTGATGTCCTTAAAGACACATGGCTCAGTGGATAAAAGCTTTAGGTGTCTTGTTCGAAAAAATTGTGAATTCAGTATCTGGTAATAAAAATGTTGAGTTAAATGGAAATAAATGAGACATCCGGAAGTGGCCTGAATCATGGAATGAGAGCAATTTACTGATCGAAATAAAGAGTTTAATCATCTGATGAATGTCGGAGTGTACAACGGCCCAATCGTCGTGAATATGGCAATAAAGATCAAATATAATAATACTAGCAATTACAATACCTAATCTCAGAAATATAGACGAATACTGCAATTTTTTCTTAGTGTGCGCAGGACCGTTCTTAGGTCCCCCGCAGGTTCCCACTATTTTTTTTGTGGGGGTCGCAATTCCCTAGGGGCCACAAGGCCCCGGGAAGCAGCAAGGCTCCATGGATCCGCAGATCTATTGTAATGAAAAAAATTAACAAAATAATTATTAGGATTAAATGGAAAATTATCATACTTGCATGTTGAAATAGACATCTATCAGCCCGTCTCGCTCTCTATCTTTATATATATATATATATATATATATATATATATATATATAAATCTTTGATAGATGCCTTCTAGCCTCGTGTTTTCATGATCACGGAATATCTGCGTTCCGAGAGTATGTTATTTTGTTTAAAGTACCATTTATTGTGGGTTCAGTATGTTCAAGAGGGGTGGGGGGCGAAAGTTGCATTCTGCGGGTAGAGGGGCGGCAATGCTTATTCTGAGTGGGCCGATGTTGCTAAGCACAGCGCCGAGTGCGCGTATGCTAACTGACTTCAAATTTGACCTTGTCTGCGTGCTGTTAAATGCCTGCAGGGCGCCTTGGTGTGGATGCCTTAGCGAGGTTTCTCTAGTTAACTATTAATACTGGTTACTGTCTTAATTTCTGTGATAAGGAGTTATCATTATTTACACTATTTATATTTGGACTGTTGTCTTTATCTTTGTTGTTATCGCAACATTTCGATCGTTGTGCTTTCTGGTGTATATTGGTTCGTAAATACAGTGACATAGTGGTTGTGTGTTCAATTCCTGGGTCGGGCAGTGTGTACTTAGACTCAATGGAAACGCGTGAGGAATAACTGAGCAATACTATAATTAAGAATTAGGCGATATTTATAAATATGGGCAGTGGATCGAAGACATTCTACGCCCATAAATTAAACAAAAGTTTTAGTTCAGAATTTTCAATCCCTGCAATTATTGTCGCGCTGGTGTCGATATTACACTGACCCCACCTCTCTTAGTGCAATGAGGAAGTGGCTGCCACAGGATTTAAATTTCAGGGACCAGACGCCTTTTTCCAACTAAAATAAGGAGAACTGATATTACACTTGGTATTTACTAGTTTCCACAGTGATGGGATAGAGCAAAAGGCCAGTTTAAAGTAGGGAACCCAAGCACTTGAACATTGACTCAAGCCACAAATTGTTCAGTCCTCGCAACGAAGTTCACGCTGGCGTCGATATTCCACCTACCCTCCTTGGTGCAATGATGAAGGGGATACCACAGGGTTGAAATCCCTGAGACCAAATATCCCTTATTTATTTGTTGTGTTCTGTCCGAAGACAGAAAATCAGTTTCAAGATAAAATGTAGTCTGCCCGAAGGCAAATATTACACTTAGCATTTACTTACCACCCCACGTTGGTAGAATGTGACATAAGGTCAGTTTAATGTGAGTAAACCAAGTGCGTGCCAGCCCAAGAAACTGCCCAGCCAACTGATTTCCCCTCTTTAGTGCAATGAAGAAAGTACTGCCGTGGGCAGCTGTTCGCCGAGACCAGGCACCTTTCAATAATATTTTCAGTTACGCTCTGTCCGCGGACAAAGACACTACTGAGTTGCACTCTGCCCAAAGACAGAGACACAATTGAGAAATAAAATGTAGTTTATTTACCTGATACTATACTTTGATCCCAGCCCGAATGTCAGGTAAAGAAGTGTTAATATTTTTACTAATCATTTTCTTCTTCTTCTTCCTTTCTATTCATTCAGGACATGGGCGATCATGGCTTTCCACAATTTCTTATCGCTTGTAGTTCTTAGTAACGTTTATTTTTTTTTACTATCCCTCCGATTCTCTGTTCTATCTATTTACACAAGATTGTTCTCTGTCCTTCTGGTTTCAATATATTCTGTGAGTGTCAAACTTTTCAAGCTTTCTTTCCTCATTATATATCCTAGAAATTTCAATTGTCTATTTCTGATTCTATGAACTTAATTCAGTGATGAATATTTGAACATTATTCAGTGAAAATTTCAGATCACAATTCAACATTTTGTGTCAGACTTAGAATTCAATCATCCATCCTTCAATATGTGTGCGTGTGCAGGTCCATGTGTGTGCGCGTAGTGAGTATTATTATTATTATTAGTAGTAGTAATAATAGTAGTAGTAGTAATAAGAAAGACAAAGACTGTCGGTAACAAGTGAAGTCAAAACTGTTAAAGTAATTGGCGGTAACCTTACCCTGACATGTTCCGAATCCTGATGTAATCGATTTCATTTTCTTTCGGCTTGAATCGAATGCAGCTCAATTGTTCGATTTCCTGAATTGCCAAATGGATCTGCTCTAAGGTGCTCGGAGCTGGCAAAAATGTCCAAAACGTTTATTCACATGCAAGTATATTAAACATCTATATATTACCTACGTGTGTCACCTTCTAGAAAGAAATATGAACGCACACACAGACACAACAGATGAAACATAGGAACGCTGGACAACGTACGCGCAAACACACATGATCGATGAAAGAAAACCTTAAACAGAAAATATATAACGAAAATAGAATTACTGTAAAATATATATAATCTATTATAAGAGAGATAGTTAGATAGTTAGATAGATAGATAGATAGAGAGAGAGAGAGAGAGAGAGAGAGAGAGAGAGAGAGAGAGAGTATTATTGTACTTATAGAGCTTTTGTGCTTTAAATAATAATTTCAAATCTTTCTTTGCTGTCTTCATCTTGTTTCTCCTTCGACTAAGAAAAATATTTTTCATCCGTTTATTTTTATTTATTTATACAATCGGTTCTTTAATTCTCGTCATGAGCAACATGCCAAGTGGTAGTTTTTATATTATAATACAGTAATACCTACCTAGGTACCTACGTACCTACGTGTGTCACGCTTTTGCTGTAATGAATAAAATTAAATGTATTTTGTAAATGCGTTATATTTCCAGACAAAATCATTGTAATGGAAGAATGAATACGACAGCAAAGAGAAACAGCAAGAGAACGAACGGGAGAGAAGACGAGAACAATTGCGATAAAAAAAGAAAAAAGAAGAGACAAGCAATAATAGAGAACGAATGCAAGCAAGGAGGAATGATATGAACGAAGAAGAGAGAGAACTTCATATTTATGATTGTTGTTACAATATTTTGTTAAAGTTGTTAAGTTCAAATAATTAATGATGGAATAGAGGAATTTCTACGGATATCTTATTGTCACAGAATTTGCTATGCGCTTATAGGTAGATGCATTGGCCGGGAAAAATGTTCATTTTGAACTTTCCACAAAATATATATGCACTCGGCAGATTTGGGTTTTTTTGAATTGATGTGATACTTGATCGTATGAGTACAACGACCGCTAAAATATTCATGGCAATAAAATGCTGAAAGAGAATTAATGCTTAGGAATGTGGAGAGCGCTAAGAGTAAGGAATGTCTTTGATGTAGTCACTCCTTAGGTCAGTAAGTAGTTTTGAGGCAGGGAAGAAGGAAAGAGGTAAGGGAGGCGAGCGTAGTAAGCCACTTGATTTTCGGTCAAGAGAGCTACTAATTACTCTCTTCTCCTCGAATCGGTCGGCCTGTCAAAGCTTTCTGTATCCACTTTTTATATCTTCTTTTTGGATCACAGCAGATCATTTGGGATTTCACACTTGTATTTGATTCTGGGCTTCCCATTGGCTGATAAATAAATTCGCGTAGGCTCGCGAACTGGAAATTTAATATTTAATTAATTTTTAGTTTTCAGCCGTTCCGCGACGACTTTTGGTAATTTGCTTGTTGGTCGTGAAAGCGCAAACAACTGGTCCATCGCTTTTGCTCGGTATCACCACACACTTATTCAATCGTTAACTGAAGAATTATGATTCATAAGAATATTAAAATAAGAATACCGTGAAATTTTCACAAGTTAAAGCTAGTCATTCTAATTATTTTACTTATTTAGTTTTTACATCATTAGTAGCAAGTATACGCCCTGTATTCCTTTGGATCTTGTCAGTACGGCTGTAAGGGCGGGGTCATGTGATTTGGGTAGCGTACGACCTCCATATACCATCGTCTATATTTACGCTCTGTAAAGGACACTCCAGTATCAACAACAAAGGACTGAATTTTGATCGAACAAATAGGCGCTACCTTTATCTCACAAGATAAACTGATGTCTACTACGATTAGTTAAGTAGATTGCACTCGAGAATATCAGTTATTGTGTGGTTATCGGTACAAAAAGCAGAATCGAAAAACCAGGTTCATAATTCGGTTGAGGCTATGGATATTTAACACCAATGTCTGTTTTATTTTATGTAGGCGATAACATTCAAAACTGTAACACTGTCTACCCTACATAATAGGTACATTTGAAAATATTCTGCAGTCCATACAGCATCATGACGATCAACCATTAGGAAAGCAGATCAACCATTCGGACATAACTTTACAGAGCCAAGCCTCTCTCCTTTGGAAGAGAGCTGTATGTATTAAATCCCATGCAGTTGTGATAAGGAATCAGAGAACAAAACCATCCGCCTCTTAAAAATAAGAGTGCAGGGATACAAAGACTAATTCAAAGTGAGATATTGAAGTCAGGTTTAGCAGATCATATATAACACTGTGCGATAACTTAAATAATCAACGCATATGTTAGGCTCTGAAAATCTCAGTTGGTCTGGCGTACAGATGAACACAAACTTGAAGCCTCTGAATAAGTATGAAATGACACGAAAAATGAATTCCACCACTTGAGTGAAGACAATGATAGTCTCACCACCCGAGTACCGACATTAAGTTTAGGGCTCCAAAATTTCACCGCTGGATTGTCTAAGAGCGTTAATTAAAACATACCTGGTATCACAGCAGTTGTGCGTTCAAGACCTTGATTCAGAAATTCAGACACGTCATATACTCTAGCTCAATCGAAGAAATAAATAACCGACACAAAAACAAATGAATCTGAAGTTTATTTATTTATTTATTTTAACAATGAGATTCACCCTGTACAGGGCCCCGGGCCACTCGAGTTAGAGAATAAGAGGCAGTTTATGCGGATAAGAGGGAAAGATAACGGCCTTGAACAGGTTATGATTGGAGATATCGGGGAAACCTCCTCTTGGGAGTCGGTTTCACAAAGTAATGGTTCAAGGGAAGGAGCTGTTTAGATGGAACTTATTTCTGGTCTGTGGAATACGGAGTGGTTAGTTTGCGACAATGAGAGTGACATGGCGAGTTCTATCCGTGACGTCCTGCCCGTGACGGTTCGAAATGGCGGAACCAAAGTATGCTGTTCATCTGAGCATTTTCCATGAAAATAGCGATAGAGCAGCAAGAGGCTTGTAACAACCCAGATAGATGCTGGAGGGTGGAAAATAAGTTATCACCTCTAAAGACCGAGACGATTTTGGACTATCGAGACTGGGGAGTGAGGACTGGGCAAATATGACAATACATCATTTCTGGCCAGATCTGGCTTTTGAAAAAGTAGAATATAGCACGAGGAGTGAGATATTTACGAGAGTGGGACAGGGAACCGACAATTTTTCCTACATCTTTAGCGATGGATAGTATGTACGAATTCCACTTAAGGTCAGGGGTGAGTTTAAAGCCCAAAAGTCTCTCAGGCACAGAGCTCTCCCAAGGTGGGGGTATTTATTCATTGTGATTAGTGGTAGTTCGGAGTCCGATCGGCGATGATGGAATGTAATTTGTTTAGTTTTCGAGGCATTGAATGCAACCAACCAGTTTTTGCTTCACTGATAAGTAAGAGCAAAATCGGATGTGAAATCAGCCGCCAGTGTCTGATTATCACGCGCTTTGGCGTTGCGCCCGTATATCGTCGTAAAGAGTTTAGTCCACCATTACGAGGTGCTTACCAATTATGACAGACACTTGAAGAAAACCGAAGGTACGTTGGGAACATAACAACAAAGATGTATTTTCTCGCCCGAACATAAAGGTATATAATAATGTTTATTTTTTTGAGGAAAATGTGATTTTACACCCCCACGCTCTGTGCAGTCATCAGATAAAAATAGCTTGTCTTAGGAACGCGGTATTGGTTGATGGAATAAACAGTAGGCATTTAAGCAAACAGCTTCTACCAGGACAATAATATCTGTCAAAAATGTTACCCCCCACTGCCAGCATTGACAGGAGGATCCACAAACACATATGGAATGTGATAATTGAATAATAAGACTAAGCTCATCTAATTCAAATTACAGCAGGCATGCGCAAACCAGGTGGCGTCCATTAAATAAGCAAACAGAGAAACAACCTGAAAAATTAATTTCGCTTTTACGCATTGCTTGACATAATGACGATTTTTACGCGTCGTAAAAATGATCAGTTCAATAAAGCTGACAATGTATGAGATGAAGTTGGACAAAACGTTTTCGCCTGTTAACTGAGGTTTATTTTAATATAATGCAAGTAACGTGTAAGTGTATTCGTGTAGAACAAAAGGTTTTGCGAAAGTCGAGTGCATGGAACTGATGAGAAAATTTTAAAAAACCGAACGAATCCTTTGATATTATCAAAAAGTCAGCATCAGTATCAGAATGATTAAAGAAATTGTCTCCATTGATAGAGATACTGTTAGGAAAAACTAACCCGAAAATCTGAACAACCACATCATTCAAATTGATGGATTGCACGATTTTTTGTTTAACAGTTCACTTTTTAAGAAAATTGTCACGTATTTTCACCAATATTCAACAAGAAGTTCGTATTTTTACAAAACTGACAGTGAGTTTGGCTATTCCAAACTTCTCGGTCAAGGGATTGAACTCAAAATTGCTAGAGTACCAGATATGTTTTAACTGATATTCTTGGACAATCCAGTTGTGAAATGTTGGAACCTTAAACATAATATCAGTACACAGGTGATGGAAATTATTTTGACTGTCCTTTCTTTTTTATTCAGAGGCTTCTAGATGGTGTTAATCTCTACGCTAGGTCTAATGAGGACATTGTTATTTGATTCTTTCAGTCGTCCTATCTCACAGCGTTGTTCTATTATTTTAACTTCATTCTGCAGGAGTTTTTCTACAGACTTTTTTCCCTCTATATATGACCAAACAAAATTTGATCTTAGTCCACTAATTCTTTTTTTCGGACTGATAACTCTATATCACTTAACAACGTGAATACGTCCGACTATATACAAAAAATACGTTTTTTTTGTATTAATGTCACGTATAAGCTGCATATAATTAGAATCTTGTTGTTTTACAAACTAGCCAATTGATTTCAAAACTCAATGATAACAAGTCAGTCGCTACCAAGATGATTTATAAATGGAGTCGCTTGTTGAATAGGATTTAAAATTCATATTATATATATATTCTTCTCTATACTGAAGAAGATTTAGACATTTCCACAAGCTTGTCTTGCAAGATCAATTACGACTGAGTAATGAGTTCGATCCTCACTGCGAGCTTCATACATTCGGCCTTGTGTCAAATGTAAACCATGGTTAGTACATCACTATATCGGAGAAGATTAATATTTAGTACTTACATATTTACTTAGAGTTAGACAAGTGCATATATACACACATAAATAGAATGTACATACAAAACATTAAAGGCTGGTAGGGTTAAAGATTTGTACTGCATAAATTCCTTAAAACAAGACAAAATTGGCTACAGTTACATGCTTAGAATCATATATTTTATGTATTTGTGAAAATGAAATATCATTTATTGCTTTCGATAGTTCAGTCCAATGAAAAATAAGCAGTGAAATCATTTATACGCATCGTTTAACTTTTTGAAAATGTTCGAACTACTTATTGAAGCATTTAGAAATTGATCTTTATATATGAATTGTCAAAAAGCGTTTTATTTTCGAAACATGGTATATAAAATTTTATGAGTATGAGCAATAAGTCAGTTTAAAACTATTTCGATACTTACGGTACGCTGTATCCACTGTAAAAGGTACAATCCTTCTTAGCCAAACAGTATTATGATCTCGGACTGCGTTCCGTCTCTTCCAAAGTATAAAAAAAAAGAAGTCGAAGATTAACTTTATCATAGATTTTAACCCCGAAAAATATCAAAATACTAAAAGATAAATTGGCAACGATTCCCCTTGGAAAACTGGGTAATTAAAATTACGTTCACAGATGACGACTGGTCTCATATAATGAAATCTAGAGTGCAGTACCAATTCTACGTTACTTTCAAAGTCTTGAATATTTTCAATAAAAAAATTCTGTCGAAGTGTATAATTTAAATGATCTTTACGGGTTGAATTAATCGTATATCTCTCTTTCTCTTTCACACACACACGCACACACATACACACACTCACTCACGCACACGCGCGCGCACACACACACACACACACACACACACACACACACACACACACACACACGAATATTCGCCATTGAACTGAGAGCACCGGCAAGGAAAGACATAATCCCGAGAAATAAATATTATTCCAGCAATAAAAACGCTTTTTTCGTCACTGACTTATTAGCGCAAAGTGATTTCTCATTTCGAATATTCTATGCATCCTCCATATATTATATATATATATATATATATATCTTCCACACAAACACACACACATATTTTTCATTAATTACGGTCGAAAAGTAAGATTTAATTAAATCTTCCTTGTCGGCTATATTTAATGAAAGATGTTTAAAACAAAGCTTGCGACCCAACTATATATATATATATATATATATAAGGAAATTCCCGGTTCTTTACTTCTCCTCAGTCCTTAATAGTGTTGTTTTCGCGATTTTTTCTAGTGTGTGGAGATGGTGGTAACGTCTCTTCATACTGAAGATACCTGCTTGCTACTTCCGACTGGTAGTTAAGACTCAGAATTCTTGCGTAGCGTCTAAAGATGCTAATCTGATCAACAGATGCATAATATAGGGGTTCTTGCAGTGCCATGTCGCGCATGGATAGGTGTCCCTTCATTCGCTTTCGGTGGGCAACCCAGAGGCCACACTATGCTGTATTCTGTGCTAGTTCCCTTCCTACACATGTCACATTTAATCGCCGTCTGCTACTACTTCTTTAGATCGCACCTTTCCAAACCAGCCTGAACATGACAATCCACAACCAAAAATGTAAAACTAAACCAGCCAAACAAAAAACATCTAAGCTCATTAAAATTTCTTTCTCTAACATCCGCGCTATACGTACCAACTTTTGCAGCGTGGAATCATTCCTCCACGAAAAGTCCCCAGACATCGAAGCTCTCTGTGAAATCAACCTGAAATCTACAATCGCCTCCTCTGATTTTTCGATTCCTGGTTAACTTTCCCTCTTTAAGAAGGACTCCAATGTCCACATACAGGTCCTGGGAGTTTACATCCTCTGGCTAGGGTGATTTCTCTTGAATTTCCAGTCCACTCTTACATGTGCCTCCGTCTCTCTCTAAAGTGAGCTCACTTTTTTATGTCTAATACTCCCCTTCCTCTCCTGACTGTTCCGTACTAGATAGCATTATAGATAATATAGACAAGGCCATTTCTTCTCACCCGTTCGCTAATATATTTGTGTTCGTTGACTTCACTGCCCTCCATGCCAAGTGGCTACAAATCTCCGCCATTAATCTTGCTGGTTTCCATTCTCTGAAATTCTCAATCACTCAGTCCCTCACGCAAGTGGTGGATTTCCCCACACGTTTCCCCAGTAACCCTGAGAGTCACGCTTTCCTTCTAGATCACTTCTATCCCTGACTCTTGCCATACCATGCAGCTCTGCTCTCTTGGCAACTCTGATTATGCTGTGGACTTCAGTAATATCCATTTCCACTCCCTCTCCTTCCAGTAACCTTCTACCAGCAGAATATCTTATTGCTGCCAAAAGCGGACTGGGACTCGTTTACTTTGTGTTATCACTTGGAACAAGGTGAAAGCCGGTATCGATGTTCTTATGGCAGTCAGAAAACTCCGACCTAAACCTCATTAATCTCTTTGGTTTTCTCCTGCTTGCTCGGCCGCCATTGCTCACAGGAATCATTTCTTCCGGAGCAACGCGTCTAATGACAATAGGCATCTTTTTGTCTCTGCTCGTAATGAATGCAAGCGTGTTCTAAATGATACTAAGCTGTTGCTTGCCATAGAATGAAGCAGCGTATAGCATCTCGCAAGTTTGGCGCTAAAGACTACTGGCGGCTCTGTAAAATTGTGCTAAACAACAGCAAACCCTCGATCCCTCCTCTATTCAATCAATTTGAGGTTCTCACTTCCATAGCGGACAAGGTTGAATGTTTTGCCGGTAAATTCTATTCCAACTTCTTACTTAATTCGCTTGGAGTACCCACAACTGACTTCCCTCCGAGAATTGAGGTTAAACTGAGTGATGTATACATAACCCCGTCCCTGGTCTCTAATATAATTTCTAAGTTTGACTCCCATAAGACAAGCGGAGGTGATGGCATTCCAGTCATCGTCCTAAAAAATGTGCCTCTGACCTCTCTCCTTTCCTCTCTAAACTTTATAAATATTGCCTAACTGCTTCCTGTTGTTTTTGTAGCTCCTGCTTAAAATAAAAATGGGCAGCCCTTCGACTCCTCTAATTATCGCCCTATCAACCTCTTACCGCTCTTTAGTAAAGTGTTCGAGGTTATTATCAATGCTGAAATGGTTCATCATCTCAAATCCACACTCTACTCTCTGACAAGCAGTATTTAAGTATAACGTCAATTGCCATCTATCTTCATGATTCCCAGCTTTCTCTTGTCCTTTCTCTGACATCCCCTGTAACTTATTTCTTTTTGCTTTCCTTTTCTCTAACTGTAACCCCTGCGCAAACGTGACGGTGCAGCCTTGCCTGGGGTGAAACCATTATATATATATATATATATATATATATATATATATATATATATATATTATATCGAGGCAGTAAGTAATTTTCTAAACATAGGTTTTAAATATAAGAGACAATGAATGTCTATTATGTTTAATCATGAGCCGTTCTAAACGTCGTATTTTTGCTTTAATTTCAGTTGAAAATAAAGACAAAAATTCTTCAACATTTGGATAATTATTTATTGGTTTTCTTCAAAGCTTTCGGCTCACATGAGCCATCTTCAGAGAGGTCGTTCAAACTGAAATATTATAAAATCCACCATCACCGACGATTTTATTTTGTGTTGATATAAACACAAAATTAAGCAAACACTTGTCAATAATGGATTTCCTAACTCCATTATTGATCAACAAATTAAAATGTATCTCAACAAAATTAACAATAGCTCTAACAATAATGATAATATTAATAATAATGGTTTACATCAAAATAAACATAACACTATTAACTTATACTATTGCAACCAAATACATAATAATTATAAACAAGATGAAAAAACTCTCAAAAACATAATACGTAGAAATGTTAAACCAGTGGAAAGTAATAATCAAATTAAACGCATTATATATTATAAAAAGTTTAAAACAATTGACCTCATAGTCTATAATAACCCAACAAGCACTAAACTAAATTCTCTACAAAAAACCAATGTAGTGTACCAATTTACATGCCCATTCAGAGATTGCAACTCTGATACTAATCAAAAACCTAGTACATATATTGGTTTTACTACAACCACGCTCTCCTGTAGACTTACATGTCATCTTTCTGATCAGAGTACTATTAAACAACATTTCTCTGAAAAACATAAACATGTAGGTAATATCAGACAGATTTTGGTCAACAATACGGTGATCCTTACTCATACACACCTGCAGATATTGGAGGCCACGTACATCAAATCGAAACAACCAACACTCAATAAAATCAACTTTAAAACAGGAAATAACATATTACATTGCATTTGACTACATGGTTTTGTTGTCATTTCGCGCTATCCCGCGGTGTGACGTCATAAAACCGCATCGCAAACTTAAGAACTGCGTTTATTATCTTTGGTAACTATTGCCGTTACCAAGCGGAGTTTTATGTCAACACAAAATAAAATCGTCGGTGATGGTGGATTTTATAATATTTCAGTTTGAACGACCTCTCTGAAGATGGCTCATGTGAGCCGAAAGCTTTGAAGAAAACCAATAAATAATTATCCAAATGTTGGAGAATTTTTGTCTTTATTTTCAACTGAAATTAAAGCAAAAATACGACGTTTAGAACGGCTCATAATTAAACATAATAGATAATAGACATTCATTGCCTCTTATATATATATATATATATATATATATATATATATATATATATATATATATATATATATATACTACCGGCCATAATTATTAAACCACCCCAGTTTTATAAAGAAAATGATGTATTTCATACTGTTTTTAGTATTTATTGCTAAGTGGATAATTCTAAATAAAATTAGAATGGTTCTTTGTTAATACTGCACAATAACATGTGCTTCAAATGAACTGTTCTGGTGTCCAGTTTTTGTGCTCTCTTCCCCATGCTAGTCTCTTCTTCGTATTGGTTGTCCGAAGCAAAGGCTTCCTGGCTGCCTTGTAAAATTTTGCAAAGTAATAATAACAAAAGAACCATTTTATTTTCATTTAGAATTATCCATCAGGCAATAAATACTAAAAATAGTATGAAATACAACATTTAAAAAAAACTGGGTTGGCCTAATAATTGTGGCCGGTAATGTATGTATTTGGGCAACAATCTTTAATTTAGAAGAACTCTTAAGAAAACTGGGTTGGCCTAATAATTGTGGCCGGTAATGTATGTATTTGGGCAACAATCTTTAATTTAGAAGAACTCTTAAGAAAACTGGGTTGGCCTAATAATTGTGGCCGGTAATGTATGTATTTGGGCAACAATCTTTAATTTATTAGCCCATAACTTACAAGAACTCTTAAGAAAAAGTTTGGTTAGAAATACAAAAATACTATTTAAATCACAATATCAAAGACACCTCGCTATAAGAGAGGCAATATTTATCAAACAATTTTCTCCTACCATCAACCTTACACTATTTAACAGTGGAAATGGATTTTTTTCAAGTTAAAAAAAAAAAAATAGACAGACACTCACATGATGCCCGCCGCGTGCATCACGTGGCAGCTTTAAAGAACTCTCCTTTTCAAAAAACATTACAATCAAACTTTAGAACATAACAACACTGGAAAAATAACATCCTTGAAAATGGCCTGTGAAGAGGTTGAAAGCGTTTAGAAAGTCGAAAATTATGGAGCATTTTTACATTCCTTATCTCCAGCAAAAAGAAAACATGTAAGGATACTGGAAAAATTAAATAAAATCTCGTCGGTCGTTTTAACAAAACATGTTTAAAATATATATATACATATATATAGTCTCATTTCGAAGATTTTCTACTTCTTCCTAATCAGATTTATATACACACCATTATATAGAAATCGTTTTGGTGCCATCTTATATCTGTTTAATTTGATTTTGATCAGCAAAAAATATTTAATGCGTAAAAACTAAAACCAGCCCAGTATAAAAATATGAAATTATTTATTTTTTCAGTGAACATAACTATTTGCAAACTGATTAAGTTAAACTAAGACTCAAGTAAAGATAAACAATAATTGCTTTTATCAAGAACTTTTGACCGTGTAGCAATAAATTTTTCATTTTTGATCTGTACAAAACTTAAACAAAGTGCTAAGCAGCAAGAAAATTTCGTTACAAAATCGAAAAGAATGTTGAACTATGATCTAATATCATATGGTAGTAAATATTGGACAATTTTCGCACAGATGAAGAAAAGACTTGAGGCTATACAGAAGAATACTGAGGATACTATGGACAGAACAAGTGAGCAATGAGAAGGATTTAATTAAAATGAAAACAAGAAATAGAGACAGTTGAAACGTTTGAGACACATAATTAGGAAAGAAGGTTTGAAGAATATGACACTCACGTGACATATTGGAGGTAAGGTACATCAGAACAGTAGAGATCCTTACGAGTACCGTAAGAGGTCCGTAATTTAATGAGAGAATACCGTGTCAGTAGTCATAGTAGCTCTGAGCTCCACTCAGCCAGAATAGCATTACACGGATATACTAATTCCAGCACGGCTTCACTTCAAAGACTTGTATATATATATATTCCTTATCGTATTATTGCGTTCCAGTTGTATCTTTACGTTTAATATAACCTATTTTTCTATCTCAAATACCTGTTTTGTTGTTCATTATTTTGCGTGGTTCCTCACCTGGAATCCACAACAGTTATTTTAATAAAAAATTTTGTATTGAAAGACCGTCCCCAGGTAATCTATTTTTTTCTTTTCTATGTTGTCTTAATTTCATTCTATTTTTTGTTGTTTCTATAGATTGGTTTTGATGGTCACATGCAGAAGATGAAGAAATGGTTGGCTCTTTTAGAGAAAGGTCAACAAAGCCCTCTTAAATGTTTACACACAAAGCAGCAAACTAATCTGTTTGATTATTTTTGTTCTCATTAAAAGCAAATAGATTTGATGAATGAAGACAATAAAAAATATTAAATCTAAACATAGTTGGGAGTTAATATGAATTACTGTGTTTAAATTTCTATAATTAAAAAAAATAAAAGCCGTTTACACTGAATTCAAAATTTTCTCTCGAATCCTAATCTCTTAAAAACTAATTTATATTTATTGTCGGCTTAAAAAACAAACGTTTTTGAATAGGTAAATATTGGTTGATAATTGGCTAAACGACCGTAGTCGGAATCATAGTCATTCTAAATTGCGCGATCGTTTCATCAGCTGTATAGTATGTGCTTCACCAGGACTAAATACGGTTTTGAAATCAGATTGCCAACCACTTCTATCGAGCCTTGTATGCCATACTCTTTAACCCATAGCTGGTCAAATTATAAAAACGCTGGCTCGAGAAAAAAGCTGTTCGATTATTGATGGGGAACAATAATTACTAAATAAAAATTAAGAATTGTGGTGGAAGACTTTAGAAGTATAGAGTTGAAGTAGAGTTTAGAAGGAACCGGAAACCCAGTCCTGAACAGGAAAAAAGGAATAAACCTCTTCTGTTCAAAAACAGGGGAGGAGTATCAAGGCGAACCTATCTACTCTCATTGAGGAGAAGAACAATTAGTAAATAAAATTTCAGAGTCCAGACATATCATTATTTATCCCGTGTTCAGTGGTATTAATTTCTAATAGACGTTTTGTAAGAGTTTTAACAAGATCTGTTTTATAAGGAATAAATTTCGTGAAAAATTGAAAAATTAATAACTGACGATGATGCTCGATATAATATTACCGTTTGTTTCAGTATTAAAGCAAAACACCGTCCTGGGTATGATGCTAAACTACACCTGGCAGTAAAGCCTCCGATCAGGAGGTTTTGTTTTGAGGAACGTAGAACTATTTAATTGCTGTTGTTCCCAGATTCACCCTGACTCGGGGTGGTAGCACCTGTTAGGGTCCTAGTTATGGGCAAATAGTGACACCCCCCACCAAAAAAAAAATGGTGTCAAAACTCTGTGAAAGTATAAAAATACATTTTTGGAATAGAAGTATCAGCAATGCATTTTCATAGTAAAGGAATTACCAACAATACACTTTAATAAAAAATAAAAGTATAATACCAGCAATACATTTTTATAAAAGGAAAATTACCAGCAATTCATTTTTGAAGAAAAATTACCAGCGGTAAAAAAGAAAAATCTGCAATGTTATCGATCTTGACTTGGCATCTCGACTTCAGTCACTTTCTCAACAACGTGATGTGGCTTCTCTCTGTCTTTTCTACAAATATTATTTTGGCAACTGCTCTGAAGAACTTTTTCCTGGTCTTCCGATCACATGAATTTAAGCATGACACTAGATTGGCATCTAGGTCCCACGATTTTACCGTTGAAATAGTTAAATATAATAGCCACTTCTACTCCAACAATTTCTTTACTCGCATTTCCTGCTTTTGGAACTTCTTTCTGTTTACTTGCTTATCTGGTAGCTACAATCTCCAAAAATTTAAATGTCATGTCAATTGCCCTCTTCTTTATTCTTGAATCTCGTTCATTTTTTTATCCTTTCTTCAATACTCCCATGTACCAGTCTTCTCTCTCACTGCAACCCCCTGCGCACTAATGGTGATCTCGCCATATCTGGGGTGAAATGATAAAAATAAAGGACCAAAACAAAATAAAAAATTAATGATGTTCGTAAGAAAATTAAATTTCAGCATTAAATGACCCATAAATAGTTGATATGCCGTTAAACAACCAAAACAAAAACAAACCAAAACTTTCATTTTTTGGTGAAGCTGTGGCATTTTGCCTGTCCAGCTCGGAGGTATTGATCTCAGGGCTTAGCGTTGAAAGAGTCATAGTTATCGTGTTGAGTTTTAGCGCCAAAACAATTCGAGATAAAAACGGGGATATAACATAAACCCGATTATAATGGTCTTTACCAGTTCTTTCTTTCTTTCTTTCTTTCTTTCTTTCTTTCTAAGGACAGAGTTTGAATGTTTGTTGATAAATAATCAGACGTCTTGGCAGGGATTCTAGCAAATCTCCTCAGCTAATAGAAATTATTTTTATGCGGTCAAACAAGTGCTTCAGTTTTGTTTTGTTTTGTATCCACGCGGTAAATTAGGTAAGATTTGAAGAGAAGCCAGTGTTGTCACGTTATCCACACATTTATTTCAAAATCAGGAACAAAAGAAAAAGACAGACACAGGAAATTCCTATTGAACAGCAGCTAATGTAACCGCTTGTATTAATTGGTATTTATTGATAAAGCAAAATGGGGGACAGAAGTGAAGCAAATTTAGGAAAATGGCAAATTAAAAGATATGCATTAAGAGAGAAATAAAATGAAAAAGTGACTAGGGCGAAACAAGAATAGAAAAAACAGGAGAAAAAAGAGATTTGTTAGTTGAGTGTCTGTTTGGTAACATATCAACACATCTATGGGTTATCTAATGCCAAAATTTTCTATGCAATTAAAATTTTTTTTAGATAATAATGGTCCCAGTGATACAAGTTTTACTAATTAACCTATAGCTGGGGGGGGAAAGAGGTGGATTCATACATTTCCCAATGATATTTGGCTGAAATTGGAACTCGGCTCTCTGATTAACTATTCCGAGCCATTATCCATTACACAACCCGCACATCCAAGTTTACAGCATCAGGTATTCCCAAGCGGTCACTCATCTAGGTACTAACCAGGCTCGAAGTTGCTTAACTTCGGTAGTTGTAAGGGAAGAAAAAAGAGAAACAAAAATATAGTAAGACAAGGAGAGAAAAGAACGAAATAGAGAAACAAGGAGAAAAAGAGGTTTAAATACAGGAAAAAGAAGGGAAAGTAATTGAAAACCGTAAAAATTGTGATTGATTGGACTCACACCTGGTCCGAATAGTTTTCGTGTTCTGATAACCGGACACCTAACGTGTGCCTGTATCTACATCAATTGTTTGCTTGTGCCTTTGGTTCAACCGGGGAGATGTCACATTAAATGCACAATACTTGACTGACTTTATCGTTGGTGACACATTAAGTAATACAAGCGATCTCAGAAGCAAAGTGTTAAGTTAAACTTTGGATTTCTGTATCATTTCTTTCCCGTCAAAAAAAAATAAACAGATTGTTTCGACTTGGGGAAGGAACTTCTTGTCGCTATTTATCTTACCCCGTAATCACGCTTAAAAAAATGTTATTCACTGCAGAATGACTTCACGCGTAGTTTACCGATTTTTCGTCCTTTTTACTTCCTTTTTGCAATTACTAGGCGGAAATTGAGCTCCGAAACCAAACAAATCGCGAAGTAATTTCTCAAAGGAAATAAATAGGCCGAAATAAGTATCCTATGCCTCAAGTCTTTCAGCGGTGAATCAGATATGAGAACGGTGGTAGTCCTATTTTTTCTGGTCGATAACATGAAAAAAGATAGGTTTCTTCAATAAACAATTATCGATTTGAGTTCAGCATATACATTTGCACGGAAATAAGAATGTTTTGGAAAGATTTGAAGGGGTAAAGGCCTTCGGGGAACAAATCAAAATATTTACCGGCATCTTTAAGGAAGCTATTTTCTCTTGTTTTAATATCCCACTTTTAATGCATGAGACGATATCAGTTGCCTTTCCTCGAACACTAACGAGTATTGCTAGTTTTTACTGTGCTTTGCGGGTATTGCCATTATTCGAACACTCACTAATTTCAAACCACAACACAATGTCAGCTTTCAGTAGTTTTAAAGAGCATCTCCAGGTGCTTATATCCTAATCTTAAACAAAGAACCATAACATTTTTCCATTTACGTCTTATGATATAGGATCTTCTTTATGTGTTTTGTCCTCTCAGGACGTAGGTGATCATAGCTCTCCACAATTTTCTGTCCTTTGTGGCTCTTAATAAATTTTGTCTTTTCGTTATTGCTCCTTAAACCTGTTCCAGCATTCATTTACTTAAGCTCATCAAATATGTTATTCACTGCTTTTTGCTGTCACTCTTACCCTCCATATATCCTGTGGGTATGGTATTTTCCAAGCCCTCCTTCTTCATTATGCCACCCGGAAATTTCAACTGTCTCTTCTTGGTGTTTAGTATGTTTCGTTTTTGTTTCCATTTTCTCTAAAACCTCATTGTTGTTCACATGTTCGGTCGATGGTATTCTCAGCATCCTTCTGTAGAACACATTTCTGTTGTCTCAAGTATCTCAAGATATTTTATAGGATAGCGGAAATTAATTACCTGTAACATTCATTTTTTTTAGTTTAATCAACTTTATTTCTAGATATTGGTTAAACTTCATTTTTTATTCTATTTCTTCTTCTATGTGTCATGTTTCTTCAGGACGGTAGGCGATCATGGCCTTCCACGTCTCCCTATCCCTGGTAGCTATTAGCACGCTTTCTCCTGTTACCCCAACCAAACCCGCTCTGCCATCCACCTGCTTCAAATATGTTATTCGCTACCTGTCTTTATTTTTAACCTCTTTTCCTCTCTTCTCTTCTCTTTCTCTCTCTCTCTATATATATATATAGAGAGAGAGAGAGAAAAGAAAACTTTCTCACGGCTCTCTTTTCCATCTCTCTCTCTCTATATATATTTATAATTGTCATCCGCAGACAGATCTGTTTCGCTATATCACAGACTCCGATTGCTACACAACCCAGGCTCGAAACCCGACCGATTTGGCGTCAGTCGGCGACTCTACCCCTGGGCCACGGGACGTTCGCTGGAAGAAGGCAGTCTTTTTAGCGCATATCATATTACGCGCCCAATAGCTAGTGTGCTCCAATTCATTTTACTGAAATGAGCGATGCGTACACGCTAGAGTGGCTACTGTTTTTCAAAGTCTACCTTTCTTCTAGAGTGCTCAATCAGGGTGTGACAGCGTATCTTTCCCTACTTTCTCACGCCTTTATATCTATCTATCTATCTATCTATCTATCTATCTATCTATCTATCTATCTATCTCTTTCCCTACTTTCTCACGCCTCTCTTTTCGTTCAAGCTTGTCTTCCTTTCTTTCTAGACTTAATCTCTATTATTCTTTTTTTTAATATTTTTTTCTCTTATTACAACTGAGTAGTGAGTTCGATCCTCACTGGATACTCCACACTTTCGGCCTTGCGCCCCATCTAAGCTGTGCTTAGAAAATCAATTATATTTTTGGCCTTCTGACATATGTAAGATACGCTTAGAAATTCATTTTTGCATTTCGACGTAGTGTAATGGTTATCAAGCTGAACTTACTAAATCAATTACGACTGAAAAGTGAGTTCGATCCTCACTCGGTTGCCACATACTTTCGGCTTTCTGACACACTTAAGCAACACTTAGAAAACCACAACTTATAAGAAAGAATTTGAATTGGTGCATACTTTACTAGCCCTTTCCCAAGCTGTAACCATTTTGTGTACGAACAACTGAAATATTTTGGCGATAGAAGAAACTATTTCTTAAACAGCGATTACTTTTACTTAGCATTTAGTTCGACACTCAATCGACATGTTATGCATTGAAAATGAAGGCGAAAGTAATTGTCAGTGGTCAGAAATTATAGCAAGCTGTCAGTCAGTCAGACATACGTGATACATGCTTGAGCGATCATGTCTCGAAAAAGACATGACTGACTGGGCAGAAAATATTCCCGCAGTGGGATGCCATTACTTTCTGCGTAGACTAGTTGCCAACCAAGGCTATACAACCTAATCTGCCCTGTTATTTGTCCCATAGCTGGGGGGGGATGGATTAATACCTTTCCTAAAGGTATTTGCGCGTTAGTGAATGCAACAAATTTGACTGGAATTCGAACTCGGCTCTCCGCCTTCTCATTCCTAGCCGATATGCACTGCACCACAACGCACATCCGTACATTCAAATTCCAGTTGAATTCGTTGCATTCACTTACGCGCAATATACATTGGGAAAGGTGTTAATCCATCTCTTCTCTTCAGCTATGGGTTAAATAGCAGGACAGATTGAGTTCTATAGCCTTGGTTAACAACCAGTTTACTGCAGAAAGTAATGGCAACCTACTGCGGGAAAATCTTCTGCCCAGTCAATCATGTCTTTTTCGAGGCATGATCGCCCAAGTGTGTATCACGTATGGCACTTAACTGACTGATGGCAAACAGTAGTGAGAGAAAAAGATTATATAATATAATACAGTCAAAAGTGTCTTCCATATTCTAGTAAGTCATATTTATCTGGGTAATTCTTTTTGCTTTAGTTTCGTCAATGGCTTGATGAAAACTTCCCGGAAAGTGGATCGTAATTCGCGGTCCGATTGAATGACTGGCATGCTTCGCACACCTCGAACATCCAAATTTCTTTCTTCGGGGGTTCATGAATGACATTGTTTATCATAAAAGGTTTTGTAACATTCAGAAATCGAAGGCTCAAATCACTGTAACGTTTGAGGAAATTGATATCAAAACCTGCGAGCGTGTATGACGTTCTATGATTGCTTGATTGCCATTATGCCTTGATCGTGATGGAGGGCGCTTTGAACATTACAAGTAAATCAGTAGAGTTCCTTAAAAATCTACTCCTCACACCCGATAAATGGTTAAAACTGTCTTTTTTGGAAAAGGCACGAATCCACCTATCTGATACAAATATGGATTATATAGCAAGGTAGACTTATTCTCTAGCCTTTGGTGTCAGCCAGTCTAGGAGAAGATTAATTTTGAATTATAATGGCTCCTCTATGACTATATTGTTATAGAGGAAGCGAGAGAAGAAATGTTAGCAATGAATAACATATTCCAGAGAGGAGTGATAATTTTTATCCCTTTTCATCAAAGTGCATTTACACATAAATTTTCTTTGCCAAGACTTAAAGATTAGTCAATATAAATAAAAAAATATAATAAAACTAATAATGCACTTTTACAAAGTCGAATAAAGAAAATATAAATTTAGCCACGGAATATCGTTTATATAAGATCTTATACGCAGTATCGGATTTACCTATAGGCTCAAACCTCAAAATCTAGGGTTCTTCTAGCCAGGATATATAATATTTTTGACACTGCCATATGCCATTTTTACTCATGCTGCAATAACGCATTATAATTTCAATAGTTTTAAATGGCCTTCGTCATCCGCAGATTTACTCAGATTGTTTAAGTTAACACTTTTCCATTTACCTCTGCTCGTGAGAATGAATGATTTGGATGGGCCTTACAAGTGCAATAGTCTCGAACCTCTATCTATAACCGGCTCTGCATATACGATATTCCGTAGTTAAAGGTTAAAACGGTTTGTGCTTCGGCGTAAAAAGTAAGAACGTGTTTTGTTTTAAAGATATTTAGAATTTTTTTCCCCACTTACGACGTCCATTAAAATGTCTCCTTGCATCAGAAAACTGTTATCCACGGCTGAAAAACATAATAGAAAGAAAAAGAAAAAACGAATGTATAGTATAGCTGGCAAAATTTCGTTTTGCAAAAAAGAATATTAACATTTTAAAATATCTACAGAAAAAGAAATCTACCAATATTCAACGTTCATTCTGTTATGGAGAATGATTCAACCTATTATTTTGCTAGGGTTTAGAATTATATCAACATCTAATGCGTGAATTCTGTTGAAACACATAAAAATTAGTTAATGAAAGTTAAATCTAGAATAAAAGAATAAAGAAAAAGGAAAACTTTGCCAACGCGCTAATCAGTCCTCTCCAAGCTTTCTGAGAGACTTTGTCAAGGCAAAGTAAAGAACAAGGTATGTTTTTAAGGAATTTATGGTGATAACGAGACAAAGTTTGTATCTTAGATTTTTGCATCAATATTTTTATATCTTACTTATACAAATTTCTTGTCTGAATTATGACTTCGCATGAGACAACAAAATTTGAGCCTGGAATATTTAAAGTTTTAAATTAGGTTGACGTCATTTTGAGAAATATTTATGTCATATTTGCTTGTCATATTGGGCAAAATGAAACTTAAAAATCAAACCTTCTGAAAAGTGGATATACTTTCCATGAAACTCGGTGTAAAGATAAGTGAACATTTGACTGTAATTATTATTATTATTATTATTATTATTAGCGCTCAATTTTTTTTATATAGTTACAGAAACAGCTTGTCTTAAAAACTTTATTGACATAAGTGATACACACTTTGAGCGATCATGTCTCTTTCGAGACATAACTGACTAGTCAGAAGATTTTTCCGTAGTAGGTTACTATTACTTTCTACGGTAGACCGGTTGCCAACCAAACCTATAGCATTCAAGCTTCCCAGCTATTCAACCCATAACTGGAGGTAAAAAAGAGATGAATTTGTGCGTAAATGGCTGAAACTAATTTGACTGGAAATCGAACTCGGCTCTCTGATTTTTCATTCTGTGCCGATATCCATTACACCACAACGAACATCTACTTTAAAACGCTACCTTCCCTAAATTTTGAGTTAAAAAATAATACCTTAGTAAAAACAATGAACTTTACAAGGAAAATGTGTAGAAGAAATATTAGTCAATAATCCACATGCAATAAATAAATACTCATCAAACTCTTTTTTGTATCATCAATATTCGTAAAAATCATACTTAAAGAATATAAGATTCAAACATTCGCAGATGGTGTAACCTGGTGCTACTCATTCACTTCCAGCATTTATCATATTTATTACGAAATATAATTTCCCTAATGTGCCTAATAATTAATACACCCTTAAATTACACTAACATTTCATGAATTAAACACACACGCAGATACCATAAGGCGGGGGTTCCCAAACTTTTTAGAATCGCGACCCACTATTCATAACAACAATCTACTTAAATTTACTGGACAAATATATTTTAACTTTTAATTATCGATATCTAGGGTTTCTTTTTTTTATTTCTAGATATTCTTTGTAAGTAGATATCTAACCTTTGGTCATATAATTCTAACTTTTGTTTGATTGAAATAGCATCGGCGTAGGAGTCGGGGGCGCATTATAATCAAAAGTTAAAATTCTACAATCGACTGATAAAACCAGTACTATATAGCGAAAGTATAAGGGAAAACTTTTTTTTTTTTACGAATGATCAAATTGAAAGCATGACCAATCCTGAGTCATTAAGCTCGTCAAAACAACATACTGCTTGATACAAAAACAGTCTTGCAATGAAAGTCCGAGTTTTGAACTATCTCACTCAACAGATAGCGTTTAATCGATGCTAATGCGTAATTCCAGTGGGTTATAATCTATAGTTTGGGAAACTCTGTGGTAATGCATATACGTGACAACCACATATAATGAAACCAAAACAATCACAGAATTTTAAATAATAAAAACGCTATCTTAATTAAAGAGCATAAATTGTTACAGACAAAATGCCAAACAGGAATAATCAAAATACAATAAATGCCCATCAAAAACACTTCTTTAAATACCTTCACTAAAAACAGAATAGTATGAATAAAAAAAGTCCCCAAACTCGATAAAAACGAACTTTTTCCATCAAAATGTTTATGCTATTATCAAAAGGAAAGATTAAAGTATTTTTAATTATTTTTTGAAAATTTTTAATCTGTTCTAACACGTTCGAAATTTTAGTAAAAATCTTGTTTTGAGTTTACTTAGCGGGTAACCAAATCGTTATGAGAGTTTACAATAGAAAACATATTACATAACTCGCTGTTTTCCCAGTGACAAACACATTAATTTGGAAATTGTTGTAAAAATCAAATAATTGTCGGATTTTAATGAAACTTTCAGAACTTATTCACAAATGAATGAAATTATTTTTGAAACTATTATTTAAAAAAATCTTGGCAAAAATACTTTTTTACATTTGCTACCCCACTCAACATAGATTCATGAAATTTAAAAAAAAGTTTTGTTGCGAAAATTGGTTTTATTAGTTAAACCCAGGGCTCATTTGGGAATGTAAATCATCTATTATTTTTTGTAAACATTTTGCCTTTATTTCTGAAAATCTGCATCTAATAATAAAATAAAAAATGCAATATAACTATGGCATTATTTAATTTGATGAGATTTTTTTATTGCTTGAATAAATGATATAAATTAAGAACATTATATTCTGAAGGAAAACTTTTTCGATTAATAATAAAATTTTAAAAGAATTGTTTTCAGTCTTTAATTATAACAATTTATAAAGTTTCAAAAATATTTAAAAAACTACTTCAAATATATGTTGAGTTAGTTTAAAAACTTATTAACCGAAAATTGTATTTACTAATCGAAAATTAAAACGTTTAATACAAATCGTCTTGCTTTCCTATTTTTAAAATAATTTTTATCGTTTTTTTGTGTATTGGAAGTTTTTTTTATGGTAATTTCTATGTGTAAATTAAAAGGTCATGTGTTTCAGGGTTTCTTTCCCTTAAAAGGAAAAAAATTGTACAACTATGTCACTTGCGATCGCCATACACTGATCTTATCTTGCATCTGTCAACACGATAAGTGGAAAGGTCAGAAAGTTGAACTCTGTTTAAGAAATAATTTTATTCTAAATTTCATGCTATAAATAAGTAATACTTGTGTGACTCAAATTAATTTAATATTAAATTTGCTAATTTTCCAAAAATAATGTGTTACAGATGTATATTCTATTTTTGCAAGATTTTTTTAAACCGAGAATTAAATTTTGTTTACAAATGTGTCGATCGCTTAAAAATGGCCGGAAAATTGAATGATTAAAAAAAAAAAATTGAAAAATTTTAGATTCCAATTAGAATAATTTTTGTTTGAAACACACCAGAGTATTTTGCTTACTGGAAACAGTAAATTTAATTATTTAGCTTTCAATTAAACTGAAAAAAGTTTCAAGAAAACATTTTTATTTTTCAGAAATTCAATTTAAAATTTAGATATCGAAAATGAGTGGAGTTACCTACACTTCTTCATATCACCAATATTCGTAAAAGCTATGTTGAAAGAATGTAAGATTAAAAAATATACAGATAATGTAACCTTGCATTACAAATTCACTAGCAGCATTCGTCCTATTTATTATACAATTTAATGCACACCTAATTTACGCTAGCGGATGTGCGTTGCGGTGTGGAAGGAGAAATCAGAGAGCCGAGTTCGAATTCCAGTTAAATTGGCTGCATCACTTTCGCGCAAATACTCTTGGGAAAGGCATTTATCCGTCTCTACTCCCTCCAGCAGGACAAATTGGGTTCTTTAGCCTTGTTTGGTTACTAGTCTACCGCAGAAAGTAATGGCAACCTACTGCGGGAAAATTTTCTGCCCGGTCAGTCATATCTCGAAAGAGACATGATCGCCCAAGCGTGTATCACACACACACTTAAATGACTAACTGAATTTACGCTAACATTTCCAGAAGATAAACGCTATGCATCTGACGCCCACACAACAAAATTGATACATACATACAAACACAAACACTAACGCTATAAAATGAACACGTGACATCAAGAAAATCAATGAAAACAAAACAAAAAAAATAAAATAAAATAAAAAAATAAAAAATAAAAAATAAAAAATAAATAGAATTAAAAATCGAACCCACTCCGCTTTATTCCATTTTAAAAATTTCTAATGAAGCTAAATAGTGAACTGTTTTAGGTACCTCCAAAGATTCGCTAGAAAATGAGTATACATGATGAAAGAATCCCCCAAGTTTAGCAAAATCAAAGTTTTATCTTTAAAATGCTTATGTTATTGTTAAGAAGAAATACCGAAGGATTTTTTGATTATTAAATAATATTTTTTATACTTTTTAGAACCTTTGAAATTTTTCTTAAAATTTTGTCTTTCTTGCATCAACGGGTGACCATAAAAATTAGAATGAGAAATTTTACCATCCTTTTGCAGTGAAAAACACGGTGATTTGGAAATTCTTGCAAAAAACAAATAATCATCGGATTTTAATGAAACTTTCAAAACTTATTCACAAATTAATTAAACTATATCTAAAATGATTTTCTTTACTGTAAAAATATTTTTTGCATCTGGTAACCTTCACTTATTTAATTTTATGAAATTTCGAAATAATTTAATTTAAAATAAATTTTTATTAGCATAGTTAAAATTAAAATTTATTGGTAATTTTCTAACATTTCCCCAATAAGCTACTTCGTAAGTTAGACTATAAAGCTAAAGTAACTTAAATACAATAAAAATGTGAAAATGTTTTTCTGCAATCTATATATAAAAGGCTATCTGTGAGTCTGTGTGTGACTGTTCCCTGTGCACGCTTACATTTTTTAAGCTACGCCATTCAAACTTTTTAGGGACACATATCTACAGGGAAGCCAGGTCGACACATACTTTTTGAGTTTAAGTTCAGCAATTTTCCCTTTCGCACTTTTTGGCTAATGGACACGATTGTTTACATTTGCTCCGTAAAACGTCAAAGATCTAAGATGGTTAGTGAATTACGTCACAGAAATCAAATCGCACGTGTCATACTCGACTAAAATATTTGTTATTAAAAAAAGAATGAGCCTTTATATTTAATTTTTATTGCGACGTTTTAAAAATTCATTTGGTCAACAAAAAATGTGAATATTTTCCCCGTTTTTTGAAACAAAAGAAATATTTTTTTAAAAAGTGTTTTTTCAAACAAAAACAAAATATGTAAAATAAAAAGTGGCATCTTCTCTTACTAAAATGTTCTGAGTGCACGGGCAACGCCGGGCTATGATGCTAGCATTTTTTAAATTTACAAATGTTTTCCCACTTGTTCTTTATTAGATAATTCGTTCGGAATGAATTTAAAAATATTAAACACAAAAAACTGTAAAAAGATGACTTGCCAACGGCACCAGTCGGTCTGTCCTTGTGTTTGTTAACTTATGTTCCTCAGTGTTAATATATCTACGAATCAGCTATAAAGGTTATAAAAAATTGCGGTCGCTCAGCGATAATTTTTTTTTTTACTTCCCTATTATGTTTATAGCTATACTGACTTCTTTTGGTTTATATTTCTCTAGCCTCAAGTAATATTAGTTTTCTCGGCGTAGATTAAAGAACTAATTTATCAAATATTGGCAGAAGCTAATCCATAGCCAGTTGAACGCGTGACGTTTGCTTAAGTCAATGAGACATTTGAATGTGAAGGAATTTTTTGTCTGAACGTGAATATGTTCTTCCATTTCCATTTTTTTTTCTTTTTATTCCATTTTTTCTTTTTATTCCATATTTTTGTCACGTCAATAACGCCAGTAAACAGAAGTGAATGTTCAATGCAAGCCATTCAGTGAAAGCTCTCTTATTAACCCATTAATGCAAACTATTCCATTTTAGGGACAGACGACATTAATGGGTTAGAGGCAGTGGCGATTCTACGGGGGTGGGCAATTTTGGCTGATTCCTCCTTTGACCCCCCCCCCCTTATAAGCTTCAAAAGTTTATGAAACTAGCCAGTCTCTGATTTTGACAAAATTTGATCTTCAGCACTTTTCTGTTCTCTCTGTGGTTTCCTTTTCATTTATATTTTTAAGGACACATACAGAGTTTTGTTGAAAAAAAAAAAAAAAAAAAATCAGAGCGAACAAATCACACTGTTCTGCTAGTATTGTCGTTAGTATGAACCCTTTGATTTTGTTTTGAAATTGACCTCCCTTGTTTTCCAACAGCTTGAGAGTGGAAAAAGAGAATAGATTAGAACTCCACCATTATGAATGAAAAGTTATTCCGTTTAATTTAGTGAAGTAACATACTTTAAACTCATTTCTAAGTTGTCTATACCATAGTGGTGTAGTATGAAAATAAAGACACTGCCTGAGTTTACCCCCACCCCACTACTCAGACAAATCTGGGCCCCTAAATGTTCCCCACTTTTAGAGTTCCACAATCCACTGGTCAGAGGGACTTATAACTCAGTCAGTTAAATGCCATACGTGATACACGCTTGGACGATTATGTCTCGAAAGGGTCATGACTGACTGGGCAGATAATTTTCCCGCAGTAGGATGCCATTACTTTCTGCGGCAGACTAGTGGCTAACCAAAGCTATAGAACCCAATCTGTCCTGTTATTTAACCCATAGCTGGAAGGAAGAGACGGATTAATAACTTTCCCAGGAGTATTTACGCGTAAGTAAATACAATGAATTCAGCCGGAATTCGAACGCGGCGCCACGATTTCTCGTTCCGAGCTGATATCCACTGCACCACAACGCACATTTTTTAAAACTATTTTATCAGAAACCTATAATTAATATAGGATTTTAAAAAAGCCTACAATTTATACAAGATTTGTTTGCAAACCTATAATCAATATCTGTTCTTTCTAGAAACCTGTAATTAATATCGGATTTGTTAAAAACCTACAATTTATAATGAATCTAGATTGTTTGTAAACCTATTATTAATAACAGTTTCTTTTAGTAAATTATAATAAATATAGAATTTTAAAAAAATCAACTTACAATTTATACTGAATCGGTCTAGAAACCTGTAATTAACACTAGTTCTTTTTAGAAAAATATAAGTAATATAGAATTTTTCTAAAAACCTACAATTTATACCGGATTTGTTTGCAAACCGATAATTAATAACTTTTTTTTAGGAACCTATAATTACTATAATATTTTTTAAACCTAAAATTTATACTGGGTTTGTTTAGGTTAGAAACACATAGTTAATACGTTTATTTCAGAAACCTAAAGTCAATATAGAATTAAGAAAAGCCTACAATTTATACTGGATAAACCTATAAAAATACCGATTTTTTTTTAGAAATCTATAATTAATATAGGATTTTTTAAACACTTACAATTTATACTAAATTTATTTGCAAACAAATAATTAATGCCAGTTCTTTTTAGAAACTTATATTGCATATGTTTAGAAACCTATAACGTATATGTTTAGAAACATATTGCATATGTTTAGAAACCTATAACTTCTCCCATTTTTTTAGAAACCTATAATTAATACCAAATTGAAAAATATATAATTCATACCTGACTTGTTTTGGAATTTATAATTTATATTGTCTTTTTTATTTATTAAAAATTTATAAATAGTAACGAATGAAAAATAATAATCAGTTTACGCCAAGCAAAGTGATAATGTCACTAAGATGAAAGAGGCCACAAGGAGTGAAAGTGAATGAAAAAAACACTGCAGTGAATCTTGATAAAAATAAAATATAAAATATATAAAAATAAATCAATAAAAAGGATTCAAATTAAAATAAGGCATTTGCGTTTTCCTTTAAAACCCTTGTCTCTTTCTTTCTTTCTCTCTCTCTATCTCTCTAAACTTCTCTTTCTATACTTCTTTCAACTAAAGAGGAGGCAACCTTCAAATAAAAAGAGGAAAAACCTTTTGAAAGTTATTTAAAGCCAGAAAATATTTTACGGTTGTAAGAAATTTTTTGAGTTAATAACGCTTTTTACTGATAAAAACTTTACTAATTAATTCATATCTGGTTGAGAAGAGGTGGACTAATACTTTTCCCAAGGGTATTTGCGTCTTAGTGAATATCACGAACCCAGTTGGTATTGGAACTCGTCTCTCCGATTTCCAGTTTACCACTCGCTCATCCAAACTTACACATCTAGATTCTGACCAGGTTCGACGTTGATTAACTTCGGTGATGGTAAAAGAACCGGTGTTTCGATGTGATATGGCGGTAAGTCGAAATATTATCACGAAACACATTTTAATTAGTTATTATATTGGGCATGCAAAGCAGATTATTTCGTTTGAAAGAAATACATTAAAGGCGATTTTTAATGTAGAAAGGCATAGAGAAATGTTTTGTCAAGAAATGAATTGTAAACGATTTGATATATTATATGTATTAGGTTGAGCCGTAAGTAATTGCCGTTTTTGGGAACCAGTTTTAATGGATTTAATTATTTATCATCCTAAATATATAATTAAATTCCTTAAATATATCATAGCAGGAGATGAAAATCGCTTACTTTCGACAATTCTCAATGCAAAAGACAGTGGATTGATAAGGATAATTCACCATAACCGGCCCCAAAAGCTCAGCTCCATGCAAGAAAGTTAATGATGTCCGTGTGAGGTAGGGTCGTCTGGCTATTATTCTTCTGAATTCTTAAAACGCAATGAAACGTTAAATGCACGTCCAGCATGCAGCAACGTCTCCTAAAGCCCCATGTGCTAGTCAATAAGAAAATATTGTTCTCCATACCAACCCAAGAATAACACAGGAAAAAAAAAAAACAAAAAAAAACTGAATCTCGTTTGGTATGTTCTATTCTCATTCGTCATATTCACCCAAACTTGCACCAGCCGATTATTAACCTTTTATAGACCGCTGCAGAACGCTTTGATTGGGAAAACTTTCTCTAATACAAACCAAATTTCGTCGAAATCTTTTTTTACATAAAAACCTGCGAGAATTTACTCGAAGACATTAACTGATTAGTCAGTTAAGTGCTATACGTGATACAATTGGAGTAGATAGATCTATCTATCGCCCGGTTCACACTCCACCCATGTCTGTTGAACAGGTTAAGAGGCTCATCCCTTGTTCCTTGTTTAGGACATGGTTTCCGGCTTTCTCTTTTCCAATCTTCTCACTTTTTTTTTCAGTTGGAGTAGATAGATCTATCGCCCGGTTCACACTCCACCCATGTCAATTGAACAGGTTAAGAGTCTCATCCCGTGTTCCCTGTTTAGGATGTGGTTTCCGGCTTCCAATCTTTTCACTATTACGTAGCCTTCTGCACATCAGTGGCGTTACCACCTTGCTCAGGGTGATACGATTAAAAAAAACACACACTTGGGCGATCATGTCTCGAATGAGACATGACTGGCTGGGCAGAAGATTATCCCGCAGCATGCTGCCATTGCTTTCTGCAGTAGATTGGTTGCTAGCCAAGGCCATAGAACGCAATCTGTCCTGTTATTTAACCCATAACTGGAGGGAAGAGACGGATTAATACTTTTCCTAAGGGCATATGCGCGTAAGTGATACAAGGAATTCAACTGGAATTCGAACTCGGCTCTCCGATTTCTCGTTCCGAGCCGATAACCACTTCACCACAACGCACATGGTGAATATATAATTAAGCAAAATGCAATTGTATTTAAATTTTTTAATAATAAAGTTGATAAGTCAAAGCGGAAAATATTTATGACATTTATGACCTAATATATCTTCCGATTCAAGAGTTTACTGAAAACTTTTTCATAAAAAAAAAACAAAAACTGTGCAATTTTACTCAAAAGGTATCCAAAAGCTACGCCTGATAATCGATATTAGTGATTGAAACCTATGAACACGTGCTTTGTGCTTTAAAAATGGTCAAATAAAAGTCAAGTGGCTTTTATTGAGGAATGTGTGATATCATTTTCCTTAAGTTTAATCAATCAGTTGCAAAATAAATTCGATTCCTGTGGTTGTCATGTTATATTTTTGTCTTAGTGCGTTAGTGTTACTCAAATGACTTCACATCCGGGCTGAACGTTTAGCATTACTATTCAATATTAGCAAGACGAGTCTGAATGAGAAATACCCTCTCACACTTTGCCATTTTCTCGCTTCATCCGTTTTTTTTTTTCGCAATATTGTCGCAATTTCATTTTGCTTTATTTTTCCGGATGTATTTGTTGGTTCGTATTGACTGGTCCTTCTCACGATGATGTGCGTCCTAGCTGACCCTGTTGATTTTTTTTTTATTTCAACAAGAAGTCAATGTGTGAAAACAAACAAGTTTCCTGTCATCATAACCTATCGATCTTAATTTTCATTTTATTTTCGTTGCTTTTTTCTCGAACGACCACCTGTTTATGGAAACGAGAAACAAATTAGAGCATTCCGTTTTAACTGAAAGAATCCCGGAGAATGAGTGGTTATAGAGACACACGATCCAAAAATTAACCGGATTTTTGTTGCATGACTGAGCAAATACGTGTATGATGCATGAATTGTCATCTAAATTATGCAAAAATGAAAATAACACTGACATTTTATTTCAACAGATATATTTATCAAAAGTACACAAAAATATTTTGAAATAGTAAAGAGTAGATTTATTCAATAAAATCGCCATTGGTTTCAACATTGCCTCCAGACAACTTTTCGGGGCAGTCTCCTTGTTTAAGTTGTTGAATGCTGCCATAATCCTTGTCTTTACTTTATCTTTGGTTGTTATAAGAAGTTTTATTGGTCTCTCGCTCGACTGCACCTTACGCATAATAATTAAGAGGTTTGCAGTCTGTGAAGTTAGATGGTCAGATGTAAGAAGTGATGTGGTTGCAGAAATTAAATGACTGCACTGAATGGATTTTCCTGTTCATGTGGCATGGTGCAGAGTTCTGAGACACTCCCTTGACCTAGGGCAGCATTACCTCTTCAAGGTACATAATGTAGGCCTCTTTGTTGAGCCTGAGGCCCTGTGGGAAGATGAATGGGGGGGGGGGGGCATAATGTCGCCATCACTAGTGATCACCCCAAAACATCATAATGTTGACTGGATATACCATCAAACCTTTTCCGAATTCTCTGCACCGTCCTCAGATTGACACCCAAATTTTCTGAAGTGTTCGTATTAGACTTTCCGGTGCAAATGCCAAACAGTATAGCTTGCCGTTTCTAAATTTCTGGCGGAGTGAATTCTGTCATGATGCTCTTTTTTTCACAGACGTTGCCCTACTGACTCTATAATACTGTGCAGTCGACAAAATCAAAATCAAACGACGCGCATGCGCGAAATTAAGAATATAAAATGGTGACAATTTACCCATCGCATCCTGTATAAGCCATATTATACCAAACATTGTATTATTCTTTATTTGCATTTTTTATAATATTACATATCGTATATTTTATTAGTACACAAATAGATTAATCAAGACTTTTATGAAGAACTAGTCTATTGTCAAACCATAAGCGAAAATCTTAACATCACCTCATATTATCGTTATACATTTTCTCCCTTTGCACATCCATACGTCCGACCATTTTTCCCAGATAAATAATAGATCGTTACGTTTTGGTTTTCTTTAAATCTCTTTCGGTCGAAACAATCTCGTTCATATGTCATACATGTCTAGAACAAATAGAGGCACGTCAACGTGGTGTAATGGTTAGCAAGCTTTCAATTTACAACTGAAAAGTGAGTTTGATCTTCCCTGGTTGCCCCATACTTTCGGCTTTGTGTAAAGAAAAAAAAATAAGCGTATCATAGGAAATGAAATGGGGAAGGGAAATGGGAAATGCGGGGGGAAAAGAAAATCGAAAAAAAAAAAAGGAGATAGGGGAAAAATTATAGTGAAAAAACTGTTCAGAAGTTTTCATGAAATATTTGTAGAAAGGACAAAAAGAAGTCACGTCACGCCGATGAGAAAGTTACTGATATCAAGATACCAAGTTAGGATTGATTACACGACAGATCCTTCTTTGGATTTTTTCAGGAACCTTCGAGATGAATAACAGGAGCCTCAGATCAGATATGGTAACAGTATTCAATGCACGGGCGAACAATAGATTTGTAAATGTGCAAGATGGCGAGAAAAGTCATCTACTCTAGTTCAGTGGAAGAAACGGACAAGCGACCTAAAAATTAATTATATTTGGTGGTTTATTGATATGAGTTATCTCTCTTAAGCACGGAAAACAGAATCAGAATAATCTACTTCCATGGTTTGTATATAGCACTTGATTTGAAATTCCAACAATGTTACCGAATTTGACGACCGACACCCGAGGAAGTTCGGAAAGTACAAAAGTCGAAACGTTGAGAGTATAAGAACTAAGAGGAATATACTAATCTGAATGGCAAATCTTATAATAATAATAATAATAATAATAATAATAATAATAATAATAATAATAGTAATAATAATAATAATAGTAATAATAATAATAATAATAATAAAAAAATTAAATATCAAAATAAAAACAAGGCAGTCTCGCAGACGTGAAGATCCACCTTGGAAAAGAAAAATCGAAAAAGAAATCGAACAACTAAGAAGTGAACTGTCAGTACTGGATGAACTGAGTAGAGGAATAAATGTAAGAACTAGGAAAAGAAAAAGAGCCGAAAGAAAATATAACATCAGGAATGAAAATGACGTCTTATCAAATAAAGAAAAAATAAAGCAAAAAATCCAACTGAAGGCTCAAAGAATAAGACGCTATGAAAAAAGAGCAAAATTTTACAGACAAAACAAGATCTTTCAGACTGATACAAAGAGATTTTACAGGGAAATAGGTAAAAAAAGAATTGAAGTGACAGTACCCCCCAGAATGGAAGAAGTCACACAGTTCTGGGAAAAGATATGGGCTTGCCCTAAAGAACCTAGCAAGGAAGTACATTGGATTACGCAGGAGATAGAACGAATGAAGAATAAACCCGAACAGACATGGTCTGGAATTACAGAAGATGATATTAAATTTGCACTAAAAAAAGCACACAATTGGAAAACTCCAGGTATAGATAAAATTCCTAACTTTTGGCTATATTATTTAAATGCAGCACATAAAAAATTAGCCAAAGACCTCCAAGAAATGGTTGACGATCCCACTAAAATTCCTGCATGGATGACAAAAGGAATTACATTTCTTCTACCCAAGAATGGTGACACAAACAACCCGAAAAACTACAGACCAATTACATGTCTTCCGACAACATATAAACTACTAACATCTATTTTAACAAAACAAACATATTTATTCTTAGAAAGAAATGACATGATACCGCTTGAACAAAAAGGGTGCAAACGTGGCTGTTATGGCTGTAAAGACCAATTGCTAATTAACAAAATGATCCTGGAAAACTGCTACAAGACAAAGAAAAATCTTAGTACTGCCTGGATAGACTACCGAAAGGCATTCGATAGTGTGCCACATTACTGGATTTTAAAGACTTTAAATATATACAAGATATCGCCCGTCATCATCAATTTCATCAAACAGTGCATGTCTATATGGAAAACAACCCTTTACCTCAATCATATAAATGGAACCTATAAGTCTGATGAAATAAACATCAAAAGAGGTATATTTCAAGGTGATTCTTTATCTCCCTTACTATTCTGCATATCATTAATAGCACTAACCAGTCAACTTAATAAGACAGAATGTGGTTATAAAATAGGCCAAAAGAAAATAAGCCATCTATTTTACATGGATGACTTAAAGTTATATGCTAAGAATGATAATGAGCTGGAAGGTCTTCTGCAAACTGTAAAATGCTTCAGCGAAGACATTGGAATGAAATTTAATTTGAATAAATGTGCTAAAGCTACAGTTTTACGTGGATCAATACAAGAAACATCCTCAATTAGCCTAGACCCTGCTGTAACAATAAAAGAATTGAAACCAGAAGAAGCTTATAAATACCTAGGTGTAAATGAGAGCGAAAACATTCACCATAAAAAAATGAAAGAAATAGTGCGTAAAGAGTACTATAGAAGGCTACGAATGATATTAAAAACTGAATTAAATTCACAGAATAGAGTTATGGCCATTAATAGCCTTGCAATCCCAGTTGTCCAATATAGCTTCAACATCTTAAACTGGACTCTAAACGACATCAGGCGAATGGATGTTAAAACAAGAAAGCTTCTTTCTAAGCATAGGATGCATCACCCAAAGGCTGATGTAGACCGTCTATACATACCCCGTAAAGAAGGTGGAAGGGGTCTTATTCAGCTGGAATTGTCATACAAGACAACAACTATTGGCTTACTAACATACATAGAAACAACAAAGGATTGGATGATACAATTAGTAAGGCAACATGAAGAAAGAAAGAAAAAATATTCAATAATAAAAGAAGGCAGTAAATACAAACAAGAATTACAGTTAGTAGATTCTGTAGAAAAGCAAAACAGTAGCCAAGAACCAACTATTGCGGCAAAAAATATGAAAATGAAAGCCAAAGATAAAGCTCTTGAAAAGATGAAACAGCGCTGGCAGGACAAACCTCTGCATGGCCAATATCCAGTACGTGCCAATAAATCCAATGTTGACAAAGTTAATACTCATCGATGGTTACGTGCATCTGGATTAAAGTCTGAAACTGAAGGATTTATACTTGCAGCACAAGACCAAAGTCTTTTCACGAGAAACTTTCAGGCAAATATTATGCATAATAATATGGATCCAAAATGCAGGTTTTGTGATAAACACCAAGAAACAATAGACCACCTAATCTCAGGCTGTTCTGTGCTTGCCCCAAACGAATATAAAAATCGCCACGATAGAGTTGGGCAATATTTACATTGGGCAATGTGCAAACATTATGGAAAAGCTGTAAAGAAACACTGGTATGAACATCATCCAGCACCGGTTACAGAAATAGAAGATGTAACCATTCTATGGGATTACACCATCTACACAGACAGAAAAATTGAAGCAAACAGGCCAGACATTATTGTTAAAAACCAGAAGGAGAAAACTTGTCTATTAATTGATATGGCTTGTCCAGCGGATTGTAACATAGCAATCAAGGAATTTGAAAAACTGTCAAAATATAAAGACCTGGAAATTGAAATAGAAAAAATGTGGAAATTGAAAACAAGAGTTGTGCCAGTGATAGTAGGTGCACTTGGAATGATAAAAAATGGAACAAAACAACACATTGAAAGAATCCCTGGAAACCCCAGCTTAAGAGATATACAAAAAATTGTATTATTAAGTACAGCCCACACACTAAGGAAAACGTTATCTATGTAATGCTGGGGACGATAGGGAGGATAGAAAAACATGAAATGGAGTCATAACAACACGCCACTACCTGTCTTAGGTCTCCCCGCAGACTTGGTTGGTAGTGAGACCAATGCAGAAATCTAAATTTGATGAAAAATGACATAATAATAATAAAAATTGTCATCTGAAAAATTCCGCCAGGATATTTTATGTTGATCAATTCCAAATAATGTAAAGTTACTTATTCCAGATACTAATTCACCCTGAGAAACTATAAATTTTAAATCAAGTTTGTTTTTATTACATTTTTGAAACTCCTTTAGAGACGTAAGCCAAAAAATAACAATGAATGCATTTTTCAAGACATTTTAAAGGACGTTCCTGAATTTTGGTGTCAATTTTAGTAAATATGAATTCTTTTATTTAGGAGTGAATTAATATCTTGAGGTTAATTAACAGAAAAGATCCCTTCCACAAAATTTACCTGTTTTGCTTGAGGGCAAATAAAATATATATATATATATTTGTATGCATATATTTGAAGCATTTCACAATGAATAAAAATAACATTCGTACTGTACAGTCAGTAGATTTTTATTTACAATAACATTCACCCAGTATAAGGCCCAGGAGTCACTCTAGATAGAAGATTACAGAGTAAGAAGAACTGTTTAAGCGGATAAGCGGGGGAAGATAACGGTTAGCATTAGAATTGAACAGATTAAGATTATAGCGATCGGGAAAGAATCATCTTCGGATTCGGTTCCACAAAGTAGCGGTTCGTGGGAAGAAGCTGCTCAAATGGAACTTACAACTCAACAATTAAATACGAAGGGAACCGGGGTGGTCCGCTACAAATGTGCAGGTCTTAGCCTGATGGAACTAAGGAATGTATCTCATCTGAGTACTTTCCATGGAAATAGCGCTAAAGCAATGAGAGGCTTGCAGAGTTTCGTCTGCAAGAATGTTGTATGGTGAAATATAATTGGTCACCGAAAAACGTGGAGACTCTTTTGGACTCTATCAAGACTGGATAAGTGAGGACTGGGTATCTGCTGCCCATATTGCAACAGTGTCTAATCTGATTGTTGTAAAGGTATAGGAGGAGCGAGGGACTTACTAGAGCGGTGCAGGGAACCACCTATTTTTCCAGCATCTTTAGCGATGGATCGTATGTACGAGTTCCACTTAAGGTCTGTGTTGAGTTTATCTCGCAATAGGCGCTCAAAGTACGGGCACTTAAAGTACGGGATCCCGAAGTACAGGCGCTCAAAGTATGGGCACTCAAAGTACCGGTGCTCAAAGTACGACCACTCAAAGTACAGGTACTCAAAATATGGGCATTCAAAGTACGGGTTCTCAAAGCACGGGCACTCAGAATACAGGTGCTCAAAGTCCGGACACTCAAAGTACGGGTGCTCAAAGTACGGGCATTCACAGTACGGGCGCTCAAAGTACGGGCACTGAAAGTACGGCATTCAAATTACGGGCGCCCGAAGTACAGGCGCTCAAAGTACGGGAGCTCAAAGTACGGACGCTCAAAGTACGGGAACTCGAAGTACGGGCGCCTGAAGTCTGGGCACTCAAAGTACAGACATTCAAAGTACGAAAACACCCTTTCATCGCAATTGGAGATAGTTCAGGGTCTGTTCGGCGATAATGGAATGTAACTCGTTTGGTTTTCGATTATTTGAATGTAACCAGCCATTTTTTCCTCCACTGAGATGTTAGAGTTAGGTCAGAGGAGAGATTAACTGATAATCTCTGAATAAACCTTAGACGATCATTTGATCTAAATACTTAAAAGTCATGATGCATGGTATGTCTTCGTCTTTATTTGTCGTATATAGATACTTCGACATCAACCTTATAAAAGAAGTTAAATGGTTTTCAGGTCACAGTTCAATAGGCTAAAATAAAAGGTTTTTGATATTATTTTTTATAGTTTTACCACTAAACTATATTGAAAATTAACTAAGCTTTTGTTTAATCAGAGAGTCAAAGAAAACGCAATTTGCGATCAAGTTCAATATCATCATTTTGTAAATTAGTAAAATACGCGTCGTTTCATTTGACAATCAAATCCAACTAATATGGAAACTCTTACCAGTGTTTTCTTCTGGAAAGGAGTCACCAAAAAGAGGTGTCGAATGGCCTCGCTGAAAAAAAGATAGGAATTTGATATGAATTTTGAATTAGGCAATCATTTTAACATAAAAGAAGTTCGAGTAATTTTTGCATTTATTAAGCTTATTTTAGTATAAAACAAAGCAAAATGCGAGATCTCTTAAAAGTAACGGGACCGGGTATGTGGTAAGAGCTCTGGTCGAAAGAGGAATAAGCAAATTGTATTATAATCTGACATGATGTCGTGAAATTCTTCTTCTTCTTCTTCTTCTTCTTCTTCTTCTTCTTCTTCTTCTTCTTCTTCTTCTATGTGCTTTGTCCTTTTCAGGACGTAGGCGATCATGGCTTTCCACGTCTGGTGGCTCTTAGCACGCTTTCTCCTGTTACACCACGCAACCCCCGTTCTGTCATCCACCTGCTCAGGCCCTTCAAACATGTTATCTGCTGATTTCCCTGTCTCTTTTTCCCTCTATGTGGCCTGTTAGTATCAACTTCTCCAAGCTCCCCTCCTTCCTCGTTGCATGTCCCAGGAACTTTAACTGTCTTTTCCTGATGCTCAGTATTAATTTTCTTTTCATGACTGTAATCTCAGCTTTTTTCATCCATTGCCTCCCTTTTTCACATGCTTCTGTCGCAAGACAAACCGTGGCTGCTTCACCATTACAACCTTCCGGGCATCTGGCAGTTCATGGCCGAGAAGAACATCACCAGACTGGAACAACTTTCCTATTCACTTGTTCTTGTTCCATGTAACTTTTTTCTTTTCCCGAAACTCAAGGAAATCATCAAGGGAACACGTTTTGAAGGTTTGGAGGCCATCAAGAGGGAAATAACGACGAGCTGAGAGGCATCCAAGAAGAATCCTTCGGGCAGTGCATAGAAATGTGGCAGAGGAGGTGGAAAAATGCATTAAACTCGAGAGCGATTACTTTGAAGAGAGAAACCATGTTGTTTTTTGTTCAGAATTGAAATTGATTATTTGTGACACCAGTCCCGTTACCTTTCAGACAGACCACGAAGTTTTGAATTTATCAACAGTAATTAAGATTATCTTTGCTTTTTTCTTTTCATAGATGTTTTTAATATCTAAATATTAGAAATGTGCAATCTAGTTTGGTACAAGGCTACGATAATTAGGAATTATGCAAGGAAAGAACTCACAAAACCAGTCAATTACTTTGTGAAACAAGCTTGCTTAACAATGGCGTCAAGCTAAGCTTTCATTAGTCAAACTGTCTTCGCAAGAGTAATAGAATTAATTTTTATATAGCAGTAAGCTGATGGCGCCTTGTCACGGGGTAATGTTTAGCAAGCTGGTTTGCCATATCATTATGACTGAGTTTGCTCCTTTCTGTGTTTCCTATATTTGTAGCCGTCTGCTCAGACCAATTTCTCTCTCAATCTCTCCCCTTGCCACACCACTTTAGGACGCGAATGATCAGAATGCTAACCCTCACTCTCCACAGTGTTCTGCCTTTTGTTGCTCTTGACAATTCTTGTGTCTTAGGACCCATCTTTGTGGTACTTGTTATTTCGTCTCTTTGCTCAATCTTACCATGTTGTTTTGTTTACTTCATTTGTCCTAGATGTGTGCCGTGAGTGTTAATTTTTCCAAGCGTTTGTTCTCAGTATGCTTCTCAAAAACTGAATCTAACTTTTTTGATGGTTAGCATCGGGTTCTTTATAGTTTCTGTTCTCTTTTGCGTTTTCACTTCAGATAGCTTGTGTTCATTGCTGGAGGTTAAATGATATCAAGTCTTCTCAAATATCCAGCACCTTCCTCCGTATTCTTGTCACTACTACTGATTGCTTTGCGTAATCTTTGCTATAATTGCAATGGCAATGTTAACCCTTGAACCTCTTAATTTTATTCTAATTTTATTTAAGGGAACATAATGAAGAGCTCGGATTGTATTCAGAAAAAATAGTGATATCATTAAACCAGTATACTTACTATGAAGTAGTAAGCTTTACTTTACATCTCATGCGTGTAGCCTTTTGCCTTATTCCCCAAGGGTTTGTAAATATCTATTATTATTATTATTATTATTATTATTATTATTATTATTATTATTATTTTCTTGACTTTTTGTTGTATACACATTTTTTCCGGATCCCAACCAGAGACCTAAAGTCAGACATAACTTCATGACATTTTCCATAGTTAATTTTTGTAAAAAAAAAAAAAAAAAAAGACCTAAAATCACACATATTTTACATAGATAAAACTCTTCGTAATGTGTGAGCTGTATTTGTAAATACAAGTTTTCGTAGTATTTACATTATTCGGACTATTGTCCTCATTTTTGTTGCTATTTGTACGACGTTTCAGACGTTGTACGCTCTGGACTTCTTCAGGTGCTAGGAATTTCGAATCAAACACAGAAGTATATCATCCTCATTCCTTGCATAAAGCCTCAATTGGAAGTCATGAGTTATATCCCTCTAACCCTGCAAGTTACTTGTTCACCACTGCTGTAGCCTGGTATTGAACTCACAACTGTAAGAGTCAAGTTAGGAACTAACCAACGTCTATATCCACTGGGTAACGTGTCCTTTAGACAAATACAGTTTTTCTTATTTCTTTAAGGCATCAGCTACCAGAAATCCCTTCAATGAGTTTCTCGAAACATTTTCCAACCAACCCAAGGGCTCCTGCTACAATCGAAATTAATGATGCGCTACATTTTTATGATTTCCACTTCAAGGTCTTTGTATTTTGATAGATTTTTGAAGATTTTCAAAGATACATGACAATTAACAGGGAATGCCATGTCAATAAGAAATAATAATAATTAATAATTATTGCTGCTGTTATAAATAATTTTAACACCTTAGACTTTCAACACAAAGTCCGAAGGACATAACGGTCAAAACGTAATAAAATGACAAAACAGTCAGTTAAGTGCCATACGTGACACACGCTTGGGAGATCATGTCTCAAAAGAAACATGACTGACTGGGCAGAAGATTTTCCCACAGTAGGTTGCCATTACTTTCTGCGGCAGACTGGTTGCCAACCAAAGCTATAGAACCCAATCTCTCTTGCTATTTAACCCCTGGCTGGAGGGAGACGCGACGGATTCATATCGTTCTCAAAGGTATTTGCGCATATGTGAACGAAACGAATTCAACTGGAATTCGAACTCGGCTCTTCGATTTCTTGTTCCAAGCCGATATCCCTGCACGACAACAGTAACAAAGTAAAAAAAAAATGTGACAGAAATACTTTAGACAACTTTGACTACTACTACTTCTGATACTACTCTTCCCAGATATAGAAAAGGAAAGCGACATCTTGAAAATTGTTGAGATTAGGTAATTTTTGAGAAGTGCTATTGTATAATTTTTTTTTGTCATTCATCAACTGAAACAAAACAGTTCATTGATAAATGCATATAGGAAATTTCAGACGCAAAATTTTCGTCATTTCTTTTTGATAAAAACGAGGTTATTTCCCTTTTCTAGAAAAAATCATTATTTGCATGATGTAAACAGGTCTAAAAAGGCCTGGGTTAGTGTGACATAAGATCCTAATATTAGATCAATCACAGAGGATCGAAATTATTACATTAGTGAATGATCTCCAAGATCATCAATTTATGACAATCGCTTTGGTGTGCATCGCAGACGTTAACTCTTTTCGTTAGGCACGTACGCGTTAATAACCCAATCAGCAGCAGTAATATCATTTCAGATTTTGGACATTTTGCGTAAAAAAACAAAAAACAAAAAACTGGAAGCATGGTCCCCCACTCTCTCTCTCTCTCTCTCTCTCTCTCTCTCTCTCTCTCTCTCTCTCACACACACACACACACACACACACACACACACACACACACACTCTTCACTCAGAGGTCGAGATAGAAGGCTACAGTTAGCGCTTCGTATAATAGACGCACATGGCTCTGACAATACACATCACTCAGTCTTTAACTCAACAAAGTTCTTTTTCGTCAACCTTTACTGTCTCAAGAACAACTCTTGAATTTGCCCCTTTTTCAGGAATTATCTTTGAAATTTTCTTTACGCAAAAAGTTCGCAATAGTTCTACCTCGCTTTGATTCATTTTCTTGTTTGTCTGTTTTTTCAATCAATTCAACATTTTTAGTTTTTGTTCGTCAACTCAGAATAACAACATACGACTTGAGCGGGAATGAAGGAAAGAAGGGAGTACTGAAATACTATGTTTGAATGTTGGTGAGTATGACCAGTATGTTATAAACGTTGCTACATGAAATAGTTAGCTCTGGTTGTAGGAGATACAAAATTGAGTCTCGCTCAAAGCTACCCAGAAAGCTGCCAAATACGGCGGTCATCTGAAGACGGCAGGAGAGTACAATGACTAAAATGTTTTGATTATAGCAACAAAAGATGATGACTAGTTCGAAATGTGAATAATAATCTTAATTGCGGGTCATAATTTCAGACTGAATAATTCCTTTGCTGCTTAATTGTTTCCAATGAGGTTTGCAAACGAAAAAAGATGTCAAATAAACTGGATAAATTAATTCGATTAATAAGCACCCGACAGTAAATAAAAAGGAACATGTTAGTCATGAAAATCATTTTTTAAAGAAAAACTATATTTTGTGATGTGCAATTGATAATGTCGAAACTGTTGGTCGTATTTCCGTCTATACGAATGTTTCAGAATTTAAATATTAAAAATAAAAGATACGCCTACTCACCCCGTATGGATACGTTTCCCCTGAATCCAACACAAAATAGAAGCAGGCCAGTAAAGTGATTCGGTTTATTTTAGTTAAATCCATATTTTATTGGCTGGAAATTCTGAGGAAAAACGGTGTGATAAAAATGTTCTTATATAGTATAGTCAAGAGATTTGTTATGATAATGGAACGCAAAAAATGAATATTCAATAATTTTCATTGTGTAGGAATCCTTCTACTCGAGTTTTTGTTATACGTCAAAATTCGGAATGTTGGGATTCGATACAACGAATTAAAATATTGTTTTAGGACTGATAATAATTCGGTCGTTTAGAATAATTTCATAACTTTTATTGAAATAATAGACAACGTAGTATGAACAAATAACATTCATTTTATATTACAACAAGAATACAAAAAGTTGGTTGAATGTATTGAATGAGTAAATATCATTTTTCTGGTTGTTAGTAGAGTTCTTGAATAGAATACAAACTGTATTGTGTACGTATGTGAAAACAGTGAATTGTGGTTACCTGTGTGTTTGTGTGAAAGAGTCAGTAGCGTTGGTAAGTAATAGCGTGGATAAAAGAAATAGGTAGAATTTATTTCTTACGGTGGACGGTGGCGCCGTAGTCTGAGACGGTTTTTTTATAGTTTGGTCAGTGCTAAGCTGAGCGTTGCTTTTGCGTAATGGATGTGAATGGGCTCTTGAATATCAGCAACTAGAGTGACCTTTACCTTGGTGATATTTGTGGATTTCTTTCTTGACTTCAGAAATTATTTTATTTATTCCTAATTGGCTGTGGCATGTTTACTACTATGTCCGTGCGATATTTTGGCGGTATCTAACTAAATTATGATGACTAATAAAACAACTTTCCTGGTTTGTATTTTATGGTTTTGTATTGTACGGTGTAATTGTGTGTTATTGGCTAATAAATATTTTGTAGGCGTGTTTTTAATGTTCATGTAGCTATTGTATTCGATATTTTAGTGGATACGACAATTGCAAAAAAACATTCATTTTACTTGTTTCTATCATAATTAATGCAACATTACTAAAATGTGAAATATACAAAGATAACAAGTCTGTAAAATACGAAATATGATATTGATTTCTTAGATTTCTATAATGCGAAATATCATACAGAGGTATCAATGCTTCACAAGGCGGATACTTTGAAATTGTTAGCGGCCAACAGTAACCAGGTAAGCAAACATTGCTTTCACAGCACTTAATTCTATAAATTACATCGTCGCAACTCGCAATTTTGTAAAAGTAGCTGTATGTTTCATATATTCTAAAAAATAGTCCTATTGTAGAATCACATCTACATGCATGTACATACTTATATACATATCGCCATGTACGCACGTATACACACATATACCCACATACTTTTACATTAGTACTGCACGTGAAACCTCTTTTTTCCGGCGCTTTATTTAGAAATATATAAGCTGATGTTCACACGTGCTTAGGCCAATTGGATCCTGCTTTTCGGAGCTATCAGTCCGAATGCCTTTAGTTCCTTTCCAACTCACATACTGCGCTAATTGCGTTCAGCAATTAGTTACACCAAAGATGTATTTCTCTCTCACTTGCAAGCATACTTCACTACATATAGTTATATTCAACTACTAATTAGTACGAACATAATATTTCCTTTTTTTCAGGAACTTTTCCAGTATGAACATTGATACATTTTCTTCAACATCCAAGAGAGGACTTTCTCCACTATATCTTGCATGCACAAGTTAGTCAATCCTGTAACTATGCTTAATACATTGTTGTTATTCTTGTTACATTGTGCTCTGAGTTATTTTTATTATAAATGTGGTGGATTGGACAACCAGTCTACTTTATAATGGTGACTCCACTTTCAAATTATTACCACGACGTTCGAGCTACAACAAATGGTAACACGTTGTCCAGTCCACAACACTATCAATTCAGGATATAAAACGGGTAGATGATTTATTAAAATGATCTTACGACAGTATTATTATTATTTTTTGTATTAAAAGTTAAACTCTTATACGTTGATGTTTAATTGGAGTTACTCAAGGTAATTTCTTTCATTTTCGGGTAGGTTTAAATTTTGATTTCGTGAAGCAGATTTCTGATTTTTTTTTCTCGGATGTATCAGGATTCCGAGTCACTGATAACGTTATTTCAGAATGAATTGAACGTGAGCGATTAGCGTCGAGCACATTTTGTTGGCCAATTCACTAGTATTTGGATGTTCAGAAAGTAATTATGTTTTACCAGAATGGATATGACAATGTAAGTTAAATTTTCGACGACTGTAGCCCAAAGGGAATGCAAACGACGTTTAAAGAATTTTTTTTATCTCTCCAAAAGATTGCATGGAAGGTTGTTTAACTTCCTTTTCTCTGAACGTTCTGTTGTTTATGAAATGTTCTTACGATCAAAACAAATGAAAGATTACTACCTTTTATAGAATAAATATAAATATAAATGAAAGAAAGGAGAATGATTTGTTTTTTATGGCTTATCAACCTTTTGAGGGTTATTTAAAACTAGAAATAGTTTTAGATTGTAAGAATGTGGTGGGGGAGATGATATTGGTTTACTAGTCTGTCAGTTAAGTGCCATATGTGATACACACTTGAGCAACCATGTTTCGAGATATGATTGACTGGATAAAAGATTAACCCGCAGTAGGTTGCTATTTCTTTCTACAGAACCCAGTTTGTTCTGCTATTTAACCCATAGCTGGATGGAGAAGAGACGGATTAATACATTTCCCAAGGGTATTTGCACATAAGTGAATACAACGAACTCAACTGGAATTCGAACTCGGCTCTTCGATTTCTCGTTCCGAGCCGATATCCACTTCATACGCATTACCGTGAAGTGGGAAAATTAATTTTTATTTAACCAAGATGTTAAACACTATAACTTTGTATGAAAATGTATGATGCATGATCAAAAATATGTAGTGTATGTAGCCAATATAGAATAATATATATGTAATATATATAATAAATATATGTGTATATGATTCATATAGGAGTATATTTTTTAAAATCATTTCACCCCAAGTAAGGCAGTAAAGCCATTCAGACACAAGGGGTTATTGAGTGTGAAAGAATAAAAAAAAAAAAATAGAAACATTATTAAAGATCGAGAACAATAAAAGAAGAGGAATCAAGAAGACAGTAGATAGTGATTGACATTGAATTTGAATTTTTGAAGATCAAAGTTGACTGGAAAATATGGATCCGGAAGAAAGTTCCGCAACTGAGAAATGCTAGAAAATAAATTTTCAGAACTTATAGAACTTATAGTTGCATCTAGCTATTCCAACTGTAAATTGATAAACACTTGTACTGCGCTGAAATTCATAAAGTCTAGGTACCATGGGGTAAAAGTTCATGAGAACAATTACCATGAAAGTTGTTTAATGAAAAATTACAGCGAAGCTAAATTATGGTGATAGGAAAGTGACTGAAGGTGAGATACCAGGTCAGGACCAGTAATATTGCGGATATATACCAGATGTAAATATGTTTAATATGTTTCCTTATCTCTTTTTCCGTTACTGGCTCCTCCTCTCTCCCTCCCTCCCTCCCTCCCCATCTGTTACTGTCTGTCTGTCTGTCTGTATAGATAGATAGATAGATAGATAGATAGATAGATAGATAGATAGATAGATACAAAATGGCTAGCTATTCCTTTCCGAACACACCCGTATGTACCAGAGCGGCTAGTAAATCCCTATTACAGATGCTCAACCAACCAATAGGCTTCAGCTGTAGTTTAAACTGCAACTATGCTGAACAGACCTCAGTTACAGTTTCTGGGGTTGAGCAGATAAACTGGCGTGATCAATTTTTTATATTAAGGCCTGTACGCTGAGACCCTCGGGCACGATGACTTGTAACTTTGCGCTAGCACAATTATCACCAGTTGCGAACGGTTTCGTCTACACACGCTCACTCACTTGGCTTGAGTTAACCCGTGGCATGGTTTTCAGGTACTTTCTAATTGTGCCGCGCACTGGGATCGTCTGTATTACAAAGAAACATGAAGCAATAAATAAAATTAAATGTTCAGCTTATCTGCCATTTTTCAGAGTTTCACGGATATAGTATCCATGTATCAGATGGTGATTTACTAAGCATAACTTAGTTGTGATACAAAGCCGAAAGTATGAGACACCCAGTGAGGATCGAACTCATTACTCTGTCATAACTGTATTCATCCACCAGATGACTGGATAGCGAAACATAATCTTTGCTCTGTTGTTATTAAACACACACACACACACACACACACACACACACACACACAAACTTATTTTGCTTGCTTATATATATATATATATATATATATATATATATTGCTTTTTTTAAATAATCATATCGCCCCAAGCAAGGCATTTTATTGCTACTGTTTTGCAGGGGGTTACATAGGAGGAAAGTTATGAGAAAGAGTGACAGGTTATAAGGGGTGTCAGGAAGTGGGTAAGAGAAGAATGAGAATACTGATGAGAGTGGAGTGGACGGAGAAAGGAGCATGAGAGAGAGAGAGAGAGAGAGAGAGAGAGAGAGGATGTAGGTTAGTGAGATAGAAGATGACTATTGATTTTACATTTAAATTCTTGGAGATTGTAGCTGTCGGGGATGCAAGTAAATGGAAGGGAATTTCACAGGCGGGAAGTGCGAGAAAAGAAGCTGATGGAATAGAATTTGCGTTTACATTTTATTGGTTTCACAGTAAAAGGGTGCAACCTAGTTCCTAATCTTGTGACTCGAGTAAATTCATATATAGGGGGCATCAGGGAGCTAAGTTCATCGGAGCAGAAGAAAGTGACTGTATCTGAGCTGCCAAGTCGGGGTCGATCACATTACAGATTCTTCATTGGATTTTGTCAAGGACACCTTGGTGGATAGCAGAAGCACCCGACCAGATATGGCAGCAGTATTCAATGCACGGGTGGATGGTAGATTTATATATGTGCAGGATTGTTTCAGGCGGAAAAAAAAACTTCCTGGTCTTACACAGAGAACCGACTTTCTTAGCAGCGAATTTAGCTATGGATTCTATATGATCATTCCACTTGAGGTCTGTTGTGCGAGTTAAGTCGAGGAGGTTTTTTTTTCAGGGAGACTAGCCTGATCCATGCTAATGGATCAGGCTATATATATAAATGTTATATATAATATATAAATATCATATATAATGTTATATATAAAGTCATCATTAATGTATGTACGAGTGTGGATCAATAAAACCGTGACCTGATTCGTAAATATGGTGATTTTCTAAGCTTGGCTTAGATGCGGCACAAGGCTGAAAATATGGAGCACCCATTGAGGAACGAATTCCCTACTCAGTAGTAATTCTTCTAGTGATACAAGCTTTGCTAATCATTATATCATGTCCGAAGTGTCCCATAATTATGAGAAGATTTTTTTTATCTTACATTGTCACTGAATAATCTTATTGTAATTAATATCGACTAAGTTAAGAGAGCACTCACAGAGGAGGAGATTAGGTTGAAATAATGATAGGTTTTGTGAAAACTAACAGCACCAGTAAAAATTTCAGTTTTTCTTTTTCAATTTTCTGATATATAGCAATTCTTAATTTAATGTTAAATAAGCTGCTCTGCGAGTTCCACGTCTATAAAAATACACGTGGAAATTCCCTTATTATATCGTTAAAAATTTGAGCTTAACGGCTTTAGCGAAAATAATGCAGTGACAATCATGATTATTAAGTCATTATTTAGAGAGGAAATCGACAAAACTGACAAGGTTATCAGCGAATTGTCATGCGTGTGGCAGAGTGGTTTCCCGTTGCCTTCTTAACGGTTTAGAGTTTTCCTTCTTTAATGACTGGTTACAACTAGGATGTGCGTTGCGGTGCAGTGGATATCGACGCGGAATGACAAATCGGGAAGCCGAGTTCGAATTCCAGTTGAAATCGTAGCATTCACTTAAGCACAAATACCCTTGAGAAAGGTATTAATCCGTCTCTTCCCTCCAGTTATGGGTTAAATAACAGGACAGCTTGGGTTCTATAACATTGGCAGACAACCAGTCTACCGCAGAAAACAATAGCAACCTACTGCGGGATAATATTCTGCCCAGTCAGTCATGTCTCTTTCGAGACATGATCGCCCAAAGCGTGTATCACGTATGGCACTTAACTGACTGACTATAACTAAAGGATAGAGCGCACGGTTTATTTTGTTATTTAGCCTCTGGCTAATGGGTTCATCTGTGAGCAAGCTGAAATTTGAACTCGGCTTGCTGATTCACTGCTCATATATATATATATATATATATATATATATATATATATATATATACTAGCAGTGAATATATATATGTACGACTTGGAGTTTCATGTGTTATGAAATCATTAGGCGCATATTACAAACTAGTTTATAATATGTACCTGAAGATTGTAATAACGCATGAGTCAATAATTGTAATAACGATTGATGATTGCAATAACGCATGCGTTAATATTAAGCACCTGATGATTGCATAATGCATGAAACTCCGAGTCGTGCCATCGATGTAGGACAATATATATATATATATATATATATATATATATATATATATATATATATATTAATTCAGATACTTCAATCCAAGGGAAAAAAGCAGGAAGGTAAATTCCAAAAAACCGGATCCTAATTAATATTAAAAATTTATTTTAATATTAAAAAATGATACAGGAAGAGAGCTCCATGTAATAAAATATTACAGAGCAAATATAAATCCTATATCTTTTTATTCCCTTTTATTAATAATTATGCCTTTTTAAGTAAAGGCCTTTTTCTAATACTTCAACGTTTTGGGGAAATTAGGTTTTTGAATTTGTCCAGCGTCTGTAATATTTAAAAAAATTTTTTTTCTTTAGTTTCTTTCTTTTTCCCTCCCTTCCTTCTTTTATCTCTCTTACCACCTTTTTTCCGTGTTGCTATAACTGACGTCGATTTAACACGGCTGTCTGTTAATTTTTAGTTACATTCTCCCCTTTTTTTTGCGAATCCAGACGATGTCAATTTTTTCTTTTCTTATTTATTTGATTTTATTCTATCTTTTTCTTTTTCTTTTTCCTTTTCTTTTTCTTTCCCTTTATTTTTATTTTTATTTTATTTTATTATTTATTTTTTAATTTCTTTGCAATCTATTTAAAAAGGAAAAGTAGACTAATTTTTCTCCAGTTTCTGAAAGGTTTTTTTCTGTTGCTGAGGTGATGTGTCGTTCCCCGTGGGGATCTTCATGTCGAAATGGCCATTCAACATCTTTGAATTAATCCTTTTTTAATATATATATATATATATATATATATATATATATATATAATTGCTCTGTTCATGCTACATTGGACACTGTTGTTTTATTAGCGCCTGAATAATATTATGCATGAGTGTACTCTCATATGTATATTTATTAATTCATGTATATATATATATATATATATATATATATATATATATATATATATATAAACGAAAATAATAATGACATTTCATTTTAACAGATATATTTACCAAAATTACACCAAAATATCTTGAAATACTAACGTGTAAATTCAATATATTCAATAAAACCGTTATTGGGTTCAACCATGGTTTCCAGGCGATTTCGGTCCTGCAACTATTCTGGACGGTCTCCTTGTAAGGGGTGATATGGTCGCAGAAATTATCTGACGGCAATGACTAGGTTGTCCTTCTTGTGTAGCATGGTGCAGAGTTCACTTTCCAGACATAGGGTTTTCCATTAACCATCTTTACTCAGGGCTTCTAGAACTGCCTCCTCAAGGCAGTGATTCTGTGTTGAATCTGAGGACCAACAAATCCGGAAATTTTTTTCTTATCAAGACAATCACAGTAAGGTTTCAGAGATGCTATACCTTCGTTATCACCATTAGACTAATTCTTTCTTTTCGAATCCTCTGCAATGTCCTCAGATTGACACCCAAACACTCTGAAATGTTCGTATTAGAACTTCCAGCGCGAAGTTTTTCCAGCGCGAAGTTTTTCCAGCGCGAAGTTTTTCCAGCGCGAAATTTTTCGCTGAGTGAATTGCGTTATATTGCTCTTTTTCTCAGAGACAGTGCCCAACTGACCCAACTGTACTGTGCAGTCGACAAAAACAAAAAGAAAAAACTCGCATCTGTAAATTAAAAATATAATTTATCCATTGAGCCCTAAATATATATATATATATATACACACACGCACACACACGCATATATATATATATATATATATATATATATATATATATATATATATATATATATATATAAAGGGGACTTTCGGCATCAAGAATTCTCTCGAAACATGTTCAGTTATAAGTAAAAGTTCCTTCGATCAATTTTTAAAAAATTAAATCTTTCAAATCTACTCGGGGAAAAACTGTTATTTAGCATAAAAGTTAATATTAATACATGCAAATTTACCAATAAAACCATACTTATTCGGAAATTTGAAAAAATCAATACTATATATATATATATATATATATATATATATATAGATAGATAGATAGATAGATAGATAGATAGATAGATAGAATAATCAAAACGTGCACACATTATTCTGGTATAATATACCTACTTTTGCTGCACCCTATATATATATATATATATATATATATATATATATATTTGTGTGTGTGTGTGTGTGTGTGTGTTTTGCGAATAATGTTTTTTACATTAAAAATTATTTTATTGCTATATTGGACAAATCAAATGCATATTTTTCATCGTTCATTGTACTTTTCCATGCTTATTTATAATATTCTCCAACTTGGTTGAATAAGAATGAAAAGAACAATTGTTTTTCAAAATAAATTTACTATAATGTAATAATTATAATAGTAAAATGCAAATCATTGTATCAAAATGTAAAATGTAATTGGTCTTTAGAGACAAAAGAAAATTGACTTTTGAGAATCTCATATTTACAATACATTATCTTGAAAAAATAAAATGCATGTTTTGAACCATGCATCAATATTTTTTTCATATCAACGTTTGAAAAACTTAATGAATATTTAATATTATAAATAAATATATTTATATATATGCATGGAAGATCTTTTTTCGTTCTTGTAGATCAACTGCTGCTGTATTAACGATTATTGTGAAAAGAATTTATCAAACTTCAGACAAGAATGCTGATGCAATGTTTTGTAACTTTCGATATGGTTTGATATAACTGTCTTCTACCAAAGTTGAGGAATTATGGCGTTTCTTCGGTCTTTTATATGTAATCGTGAAATGAAAGTTTTTTTTTTTTCTGAACGGCCATTATTCTAGATCCTTTCGTATATTCAGGTGTTCCCCAGTGTTCTATCCTTGGTCTTACTTTTTTCCTAAATTTTATTTAATATTTCTGATGGCATCAGCTCTCAACTTGGAATGTATGCTGATGACACAATCAATTCTGTCTCCATAATAAGTTTGATCAGATTGATAAAGTCAAATTAGCGGTTGGTCTAAAAAAATGACCTACAGTCTGTTGTTAAATAGGACAAAGAATAGCTTGTTAATTGTAACGTTTCTAAAACAAAACTGCTCTCTATTAATCATCTGAAGAACCCCTTCCTGCCTCCCATCAGCATGGCTGATGCTAACCTCCAGGAGAGTGGCTCGTTGCGACTTCTCGGGCTAACATTCTCGGCTGACATGAAGTGGAAAGATTATATTGAATACATTACTACGTCGGCTTCTAAGAAAGTTTGTTCACTGTGTCGTGCTAGACTATTTTTATATTTAGAATTTATCTTACATATATTTATAAGTCTGCCATTCGTTCAAGGTTTAATATCACTGCCACATATAGTCTAGTGCTGCTGCTGCTGTATATTTAGAGATTCTTCATAAAATTCAAAGACGAATCAGCAATATTATTGGCCTAGACCTTGCGTCTCGGCTTCAGTTACTTCCTATCGTCGTAAAGTTACTTCCTTGTGTTTTCTATAAATACTTTCATGTTAACGGTTCGGATAAACTCTTTTTTAGATATCTCAGCTTTATGAATTTAAGCGCAGTACTAGTTTAACGCGGATGTGCGTTGTGGTGCAGTGGATATCGACACGCAACGAGAGGTCGGGGTGCCGAGTTCGAATTACAGTTGAATTCCTTGCATTCACTTACGCACAAATACCATTGGGAAAGGTATTAAACCATCTCTTCCCTCCAGTTATGGGTTAAATAATAGAACAGATTTTGTTCTATAACCTTGGCTGGCAACCAGTCTACTGCAGAAAACAATGGCAACCTACTGCGGGATAATATTCTGCCCAGTCAGTCATGATCGCTCATAGCGTGTATCACGTATGGCACTTAATTGACTGACTAGATTAACAGGATCTCATAATTTTACAGTTGAATTGGCTTGATGTAAGCGTAAGTTAACCGTTTCTTTTCTCGCACTTCTCGCTTGTAGCGCTATCTTTTGTCTTCTTGCTTTCTAGTAATGTTTGATTTTAAAAAATGTAAATGCAATGCCAACGGTTATCTCCTGCTTTTCTGCTTATTTTTCTGTTATTTCCGCTGCTCAGTAATGTTTGTTTTCTAATTCTTTCATTCCCCTCCACCTCTAACCCCTTGTGTCACTAACTATATTTTTCAATCGGAATCACCCCAAGCTTTACCGCCTCAAAAATAGCGAGCTTTTCTTGTAAATTTAAACAATGTTAAACTTGTAAATTGAGTTCGATCAATATCAGGCTTAGAAATTAGAGGATGGGAAATGCGTTGTGGTGCAGTGGATATCGGCTCGGAATAGCAAATCGGGAAGCCGAGATCGAATTCCAGTTGAATTCCTTGCATTCACTTACGCGAAAAATACCCTTGGGAAAGGTATTAATCCGTCTCTTCTCTCCAGTCAGTCGTTAAATAACAAAACAGATTGGGTTCTATAGCCTTGCTGGCAACCAGTCTACTGTAGAAAGTAACGGCAACCTACTGCGGAATAAACGTCTTCCCAGCCAGTCATGTCTCTTTCGGGACATGATCGCCCAAGCGTGTATCACGTATGGTACTTAACTGACTCACTGAATTACAGGATACGGCAGAAATACTTCCCAGAAATACCTCTCACGTAAAGGTAAAACATCACTAATAATATTGTCTTCATCTAGCCTAATGTCTTATTAATGTCTGAGAGGTATATGTGGGAGTTATTTTTGCCGCACTCTTTATATAATAGCAAAAATCAATAACGCCAAGCAACGCACGTAAATTATTAGAATTTCACACATTTAAAACATGAGCAGACAAAGGCAAAGTTAAGCAACATTAAGCCTGGTCATGACCTAGATGCGTGACCGCTTGGAAATACTAGGTATTGTAAGTTTGGATGTACGACTGGTTTAATGGATAATAGCTCAGAATCGTTAATCGGAGAGCAGAGTTCCAATTCCAGTTGAGTTCGTTATATTGACCTGCACACAAATACCATTGGGAAAGGTATGAATTCACTTCTTCTCTCGTCTCTAGCTATGGTTTAATGAGTAATACTTGTATCACTACAACTATAATTATTTCCAAAACTAAAAAAAAAAATAGTTCAAAATATTTAGATTTCGGCATTAAATAACCCATAGAGGCTGATATGCCATTAAAAATTAAAAACAATCATTCAAACAAATATGTATATTTATATACGAATTCTATGTAAAGCACGAATAGTATATACAAGTTGGCAATTATATATTAATATGTGTACACATAAGTCTACGGTTATAATTGATGAAACAAAAGGATTTGTAAATCATGTAATGAAATGCACATTCACAAAAATAATTTCATTTTGAGTCGTTCAAGAAATTTCAGGAGCGACCAATTCAGTTAACCATACGTTAACGATTAAAAATTTACATTGGAAGTTTGTTTTTATGGTTAGATGTTTGTTATAGTTGTAGGCTATATAAATATTGTTATCCTGTAAACTTTCTTGGATAATTGATTTAAAGTTATCTATCTATCTATCTATCTATCTATCTATCTATCTATCTATCTATCTATCCCAGTCTATTCATTATCTATCTATCTATCTATCTATCTATCTATCTATCTATCTATCTATCTATCTTGTTTGTTCACATCTGAATTTTTTGGCCTGTACAGAGGGTAACAAAGGGAATATTACTCAAATTTAATTTTGCGCATGCAGTTTATGAGAGTCATGCAAAAACTTGCCGAGTTTTAAAAAATCAAATCAAATTACCAAATAAGTGTCCTATCAGGAAATCGGGTCTATAAATTGAAATTAAAAATTAAAATTTAAACTCTTTTTTAAGATAACTGGAAGAAAAATGACAAAGCTATGTCTACATATACGGAAATCATTAAAATTTGCAGTTTACTGATTAATTATTAGATTTAAATTACTTTCCATATGAATGAAATAACCAATCAATATTGAGTGAAATTGCTAGCCACTAATGAAAACTTGATCACTTTGATCCAATTCGATTAACTCAGAAATGTTCCCCAATGGCATACTTTATTGTATTTGATACAATATACCCCCATTTCTAATTTCTAATTAATATTACAATGCTACTGATTTAGACTTGGTAAAAAAACTCGAAGTCTACAATGTCATGGTAAACATAAGCTTATCAGAAAGCTCAACTTCGCATATAAGATCCATGAGATTTTTTTTCTCCATTTTTTGGTGGGTGAAGAGAGTATATTGTAAGCTATAAAATACGGTAGATTAAGACTTTCAAAAAAATTAAAAAATATGAAAAAGAGTAAAATAACATATATGCACAAGGAAATTTAAACAAATATTTTCGATTAAAAAGTCAATCAAATAAATACCGACATAAGAAAGCGTATTTTTCTTTTGTTTTGCATGCATTTCATAATGCTTGTTTTTACTTCGTTTTTTCATGTTTTTTTAAAATGCTTATAAATATGCCCTTCTTTTACCTGTTGTTGACGGTGTGACAGAATGTACATGGGTAATATCCGAAGTAGTGTGAAGTCCCTCGTCGGGAGGCACGTAAAACTTGATGTCCGTGACTGGTGCCTTGAATTATCTGCATTTACTCACTTACTGCAAAAGTGGGGACCAGTGATTATTATGGAGGTGTCTACAGTGTGTCAGTCTCTTCACTGTTCGTTCTTTGCGGCTGGTTACAAGAGACAGTAACAACAACAACAACACCAACAACAACAACACCAACAGCAGCAACACAAAATGCCGACTGGAAAGACACAATTTTGAGAGGGTGGGAAAAGGGAGAATAGGCATGATTCGGTGCCTGCGTAGATACATGCAAATATACGCATTTATTTTTCAAAGTCAACGATACGTTTTTTCTTAATTCTAAAATTATTCCTCGCATTTTATATAAAAAAAGAAAAAAAATTATAATTATTATGAACTCCATGATCTTGTCAATGCTTGCATAGTATGTTCTACACCAGAGCGACATGCGGTTTTGACTTCAGAATTACGCTTCTCCTATACTGGTTGGCAATCACGGCAAAGGAGTTCAGTCTGCCCTGCGGAAAGAAGAGATGGGTTTATCACTCACTCAAGGGTATTTTAGCACCGATTTCTCGTTCCGAGCCGCTAACCATTACATCACCTGCACGTGCAAGTACATTTTAAAATAATAATTTCACACTAAGAAAGGTGGAACCGCTACTAGTGTGCAGGGGTTACATTGAGAGAAAAGACTGTGTACGAGGATATTGAAGAAGGATAAAAGATGAATGTGATTCAAGAAGATAGAAGATGACAATTGATGTTGCATTTAAATGTTTGGGGATTGTATTTTTCGGAGAAACAAGTAAACGGAAGGGAGATCCACAGGCGGGAAGTGCGAGAAAAGAAACTGTTGGAGTAGGTTACATTTAACTATTTTAACGGTAAAAGGGAGGAACCTACATGCCAATCTAGTAACACGCTTAAATTTACCTGGACAGGGCACCAGAGGAGAAAAAACTGGTTAGAGCAGTTTCCATGAAAATATTTGTAGAAAAAGCAGAGGGAGACCATATCACGTCGGTGTGAAAGTGATTGAAGTCGAGATGCTAAGTCAGGACCGATTACGATCCTGACCTTTCTTTGGATTCTGTCGAGAACCTCGAGAGGAATAGCAGGAGCACCCGACCAGATATAAAAGTTTATATTTGCATAAACATTTTAACATCATCTTACTTTGATAGAGTGCAGGCCTTTTTAATGTACGACGGACAATTTCTTCAAAAAGAAGAGGAGATTATACAACAGTGATGTCGTTGTACAGAAGGATGCTGAGAATACCATGGATGGAACATGTGATTGACGAGGATTTTTCAAGGAAAATGGGAACAAAACAGACACTTTGGTTATAACCAGAAAGAAACAGTTAACATTTCAGGGACACGCAACGAGGAAATAAAGGCTTTGAAAATTTAACATTTACAAGACATTTAATGTAAGAAGTACAGAGGGAAACATTGAGTAACATACTTATCAATCTTTCGTAAATGGATGACAGAACAAGAACTGGGAGGGATACTAAGGAGATGAATACTATTACAACTATAAATGATAGGAAGTTATGGAGAACCGTGAACGGTCTTGCGTAAGTGGATGGCAACACATGAAGAGTGAGGGATACTAAAGATATAAATATTACTTAGAAGGATAGATTACAACTAACAATCAGAAATAGAGACTAAAACGTTTGAATAATATAATCAGGAAAGAAGGTTTGGAGATTCTAACATTCACGACGGTCACATTAGAGGCAAGAGAAACAAGATGGCAGCGGAAAATCTAATGACAATTTTGAGCAAATGGACAGGTGAAAAAGTGTCAGAAAGGTAAAGAATAGTCTTTTGTTTTGAGCGATAAAAGATAGAAAACAACGACCGTCCACATTCTGAAAGGACATGGCATATATACATACATAGTATATTCGGAAACAGCTGTGTTCCGCTGTATCACAGCTTATCAGTACTGTTAGACATCTGATTCCTTCCAGCCAAGATGGAAACCCGGTCGATTTCCCATCAGTCGGTGATTCTACCTCTAAGCTCGATGGAGAAAGGCAGATTTTAGCGTGTTATATATAAAATGTATGTTCTATTATATACACGCCAGTAGCCGAGAGTTTTCAAATTCATTAATGAATGAACAATGCATTAATAGTGTTGAGTAACTACTGTTTTTTAGAGTCTACCATATCTATCTATCTATCTATCTATCTATCTATCTATCTATCTATCTATCTATCTATCTATCTTAGTCTGTTCCTATCTATCTATCTATCTATCTATCTATCTATCTATCTATCTATCTATCTATCTATCTCAATCCCAATCTCTTCCTATCTATCTATCTATCTATCTATCTATCTATCTCAGTTTCTTCATATCTCTATCTTCGTTATTTCTTATCTATCTTTTTTTTTATAAGCATATCGCCCAAAGTAAGCCATTTTATTGGCACTGTTTTGCAGGGGGTTACATAGGAGGAAAGTTATGAGAAAAAGTGACAGGTTATAGGGGGTGTCAGGGAGTGGGTAAGAGAAGGATGAGAATACTGAAGAGAGTGGAGTGGACGGAGAAAGGAGCATGAGAGAGAGGATGCAGGTTAGTGAGATAAGAGATGACTATTGACTTTACATTTAAATTCTTGGAGATTATAGCTGTCGGGAAAGCAAGTAAATGGAAGGGTATTCCACGGGCGGGAAGTGCGAGAAAAGAAGCTGATCGAGTAGAATTTGCGTTTACAATTTATTGGTTTCACAGTAAAATGGTGGGACATAGTTGATAATCTTGTGGCTCGAGTAAATTTATATATACGGGGGGGCACCAGTGAGCTAAGTTCATCGGATCAGAATCTATCTATCTATCTATCTATCTATCTATCTATCTATCTATCTATCTATCTATCTATCAAATGTACATGTTTCATACTTGTCCCCGAATGTTAATTTCAAATTTAATCAAAGATATAAAAATGAACCACACTAAGATCAATATTCTGTCGATGTACAGATATTGACGGAGAAAGTGGAATCCACGACTCGGATTTAGATTCCAGCCATATCTGTTGTGTTCACTCTCGCATAAATACCATTAAGAAATGTACAAATCTGTCTCGTCAACTTTTTAAAAATCCTTTCATCTCAGTCAAGGTAATAAACCAACTGAGATGCAAGGAGCTACCGAGTGTGAAAGAATATGGAAAAAGAAAAAAATATCAAGGAAAGAAAATAAAAGAACAGGAATTGAGAAGACAGAAGATAACGACTGTCATTGAATTTTAAGATCAAAATTGCCTGGAAAGCAAGAATGCGGAATAGTGTTCCATAAGCGAGTAGTGTGAAAAAAAATTGTTAGTGTAGAACTTACGGTTACATTTATCCATTTCACTTGTAAAATGATGAGACTTTGTCACCAATCTAGTACTGAGCTTAGATTCATAAAGGCTATGGATTAAATAGCAAAGTATACTTGAGCTCGCTTATCCTTGGTGTCAGCGAGTTTAAGGAAGAAAAAGTCTGGATTAAAAACTCTGGTGAAGGCAACTGGAAACCACTCCACTATCTTTCCCAACAAGGTATGGCAGTTCATAGATGATAAAGAAGAAGTATATGTGGAGGGCCATGATCGCTTGAAGAGATATGACATTTTCTTGTGAAAGAAGTATTGACGTTATATAATTAACTACTACTACTACTACTACAAAAAGAAGTATTGAAATATTTATCTATCTAGCTGGGTAAATAAAAAGAAATTTATATACGTAAGCTTGATTTTGTTGAAAAATAAGTTTACATTACAAGTGGGCAAATAGAATTAAAAGATTGCACAAATGTGTAAAATTATATTTGGCACGAAGTAGGTCGGTAAGTTTAGGTTATATATGAAAGCAACTCGACATGCAGAGAATACAAGATTTACGGCTCATTGGCAAATCTAGACATGGGCGACGTTTTTCGAGCAGTGAGCCGCATGATATATCGCCCATCATTTGGCGGGCCGCACTTCTGAAAAGATACTTTCAAGGTAATTTTCGTTATAGGTACCACACCTATTTTCACTACAGAAGACTTTAAGTATCTGCTTTAGAAATGGGGAAGATGCTGACTTTTTTTTATTTTAGCAATGATTTTTTTTTAATCATATCACCCCGAGCAAGGCGGTAACGCCACTGATGTGCCGGGGGCTACGTAAGAGTGAAAAGATTAGAAGAGAGAAAGCCGGAAACCACATCTTAAACAGGGAACAAGGGATGAGCCTCTACACCTGTTCAATAGACGTGGGTGGAGTGTGAACCGGGCGATAGTTTAGTCTATCTACTCCAATTTAAAAAAATAAAAAAAAAGAAGAAAAGTGAAAAGATTGGAAAAGAGAAAACCGGAAACCACATCCTAAACAGGGAACAAGGGATGAGCCTCTACACCTGTTCAATAGACGTGGGTGGAGTGTAAACCGGGCAATAGTTTAATCTATCTACTCCAACTGTTAAATATAAGAGACAATGAATGTCCACCATGCCCAACCATGAGCCGCTCCAAACGTCGCACTTTGGCTCCAATTTCACTTGAAAATAAAGACAAAAACTCTCCAACACTTGGTCAACCCTTCACTAAGTTGGTTCTAAGCTTTCGGCTCACATGAGCCATTGTAGTAGACGATGGGTCCACTTACTAATTTAAGTTTTACGTGTCGACTCGACGTAACATGGGGTCATGATTTAAAGCAGGATTTAAGAAAGAACAAAAAGGCGAAAGTAACCAGAAAAACAATGTATTGACAAAGGTTACATGGGGTTGAGAGAGCATGCATAAGAAAGTGAAAAGGAAAGAGTCATTCCCCTTCGTCTGTTCGTAGAAACAAAATAAGATGTATGAAGTTTTTACTCTAGCTGAAAGAAAGGTTTGTAACAATTGTTAAGATTATCGTAAAGAGTTCAAAGTTCAAATCCTTGATGAAGAAAGTCAGACAGAAGACAAAGTTCTGTGTCTGTGTGTGCGTTGAGTAGAGAGAGAGAGAGACTTACATGCGAATGTAGCAATCTTAGGCAGTCTGTGGATTTCTACTGACGAAGGTTGGAAAAATTGTAAATTTATGTGTAGGAAGTTATTTTATGTAAAGTCCAGTTTGAATGAAAGTTAATGTGCATAGTGTTAATGTCGGTGAGAAGAAAAATAAAATAAATTTGCGCCACTAATTGCTACCCGCAATTAGTGCGCGTGTGTTTGTGTGAGTTAGGGAGACATGTCTGCTCTTGTCCCGGGACGAAGTCCTAACTGGGGTACCACGTGATGTTCTTCGCTTTTATTAGCATCGTTTTTGACGTGAACCAGTCATCACGTGGACGCCGAGTGACCATGCGTGTGTGTGTGTGTGTGTGTGTGTGTGTGGGTGTCAATGTATGAAACCCCACACCATCTTCATAGAACCAACTCAATAAAAAGTCATCCAAACTTTGGAGAACCCCTGTCCCCACTTTCAATCGAAACCAAATCCCAAACACGACGCTTAGAACGGCTCATGACTAAGCACAACAGATATTCATTGTCTCTTATATTTAACAGTATATGTTTAGAAAATTATTTGCTGCCTCGATACACTATATATATATATATATGTTTGTGTGTGGGGGAATGTGTATCGTATTTTATGTATGAGTGATGATAAAAAGAGAAGAGAAAAGAAAGAAAATGACAAAAAGAAAAATAGATATTTATTTCAAGAGATTTATTTAAATGAAATAAATAAATGTAAAACACATGATGGTAAGAAAAAGTGTGGAAAATATGAAGAAAAGGGAAAAACAAATTGAAGTCATGATAAAATATTATCACTAATGACAGTGTAATTAACACACGTCGCTGTTATTTCTACTTTATTTATTTTAAAATGAAAAAAAATATATATTCCTTTTCCAGAGGAAAAAATATCATGAACGGTTTCTGTTTAGTGAAAATAAAGAAAACCTTAACTTCAACAGAGGGTTACAAAATTCACGAAACATTATAATTAATTAGTTTATGTATGATAGAGAATGAGTGAACAAGGAAGAATGAAATAAAACAAAATTTGAATAAATGCTATTTTCTTCGTGAATAAATTGCAAAATTATGTCTGCTTATTTTTAATAAACCGTTAAACTTGAAACAAAAACACAAAATTACAGCAATTTTTAGCAACAGAGTTTTGCAGTTACTTTTTGCTACTACAACTTACACCCCTGAAGATGATCACGGAAGCAGTTTGAAAGTACTTAGGAACATTGAGAAATGGAAAATAAAATCAACTGTAAACGTTACAGCGCATTTCTTACATCTTTCAATTATAATGCACGAAAGATTCGTGAGTACGAACGGATTTTATAAAAAATAAGCAGACAAAATGTTTGCAGTTTATTTAATCTGACATGCGTAAAAGAGAATTTGCTTCCTAAATACACAAATTATATATATATATATATATATATATATATATATATGCATGTTCCATTAAATTAGGTACGTCCAATTTTACCGTGGGAAAATCAGTATAGTCTGAAGTAAAAGGCCTCAAACTAAATAAAAACAAGGTTTTCTCGGCAAAATGTTTATGCTATCATAAAGAGGATAGATCAAAGTATTTTTTTAATTATATTTACAAATTTTTAAATTTTTTCTAACAGGTTCTGAAAGGCTCATTTAGTGGTAGAAAATCTTGTTTTTTCTCTCGTCGGTGAAAGGGGTAAATTGACGCTAGAGTTTATTACGTCAACAACGTAATATTACGCAAATACATTTTTTGACTGTGAAAGACATCTTAATTTGAAAATTCTTGCAAAACTCAAATAATCGTCTGATTTTGATGAAAATTTCAGGACTTATTCACAAATGACTGAAATGATTTTTGAAATAATTATTTTTATAAAATATTGGTAAAAAATATTTTTGTTTTAATTTGTTACCCCCCCCCCCCTATTTAATTTACAGAAATGTCGAAAAATGCAACTCGGTCACAACATATAGATAGTTTTCATTAAATTCAGGAGTCATTAAGGAAAGCTAATCACCTGTCTTTTTTTCTTCAAAGCAAGCTACCTTTTAGAAAATCAGCTCTGAATTAGGAAAACAAAAATGCAATAAAACTATGCCAATTTTTATTTGGGTAAACTTTTAATTGTTTTTATAAACATAAATCAAAATTGTGTCATCGTTTGAATAAAAAAAAAATTTTCAGTTAGTAATGAATTTTTACAAGAATTGTTTTTATTTTTCATTTTTTTTTATTAAGTAATTTAAAAAGTTTAATAAATCTTTTACAATTTTCTCCTTATAGGTCTCTCAGATGTTTTTTTTAATTAATGTGTGGCAAATATATTTATTAATCGAAAAATTTAAACAGTTATTCTAAAAGAGTAGCTTTTATTTTGTAATTTAATTAAAACTGTTTATTTTTGCATGTTAATTTCCAGTTTTTGGTATGTACGGGTGCTCATAAACGATATAAATCTGTAAAAGGTCACGTGAGTTGTCCACCCTGACATAAAATTTTCCCGTATAAATACCACGAAGGTCCTTGCTGCTATTCTTTTCATGTGTGTCTCTGAATCGCTCAAGAAAGAAGTCATTTCTAGTCAGAATTTAAATATTTAAAGTAACTTTTATATTTTTTACTTATTAGTTTAATCATTTTTAATGTGAATCTATCTACCTGATAGAATTTAGAAAAAACATCAAAACTTCTTTTTTATTTGTTTTGCTTTTTTGGGCTGTTCATTCCAATAGTATGTGGTAATGATTCATACAAGAAATTATTAGGGATAAAAATGTTTACTTTCAATGTGTGTTTGCAAAATGTGACTAAGAAATAAATATGTACTACAATGTTATGCTAAGATTAAAACAATTTGGAAAAGGTTTCATTTTTTCTTTTCAATTGAATGAAAAGGCCATTTTTTATTTTCTTTATTTCATAGCCTAATCCTACTATTGAAAGTATGCATTTGTACTGTTATTCTCCTACTTTTAATTTTTTAAAAATTGCAAATGAATGTACCAAAAGAAAGAACATGTTATAAAATTATTTTTACCCCTATGCATCAAATTTCTAGGTATCTCCCATAATTTGATACCTAAGGGTAAAAATAATATTATAACAAGTTTTTCCTTTTTAAATTCATTTACAATGAAAATAAAAAATGGGAAGTAGGAGTTAAACAATAAAAATGCTTAATTTCAATAGTAGGATTAGGTTATGAAATAAAATAGAAAAAAATGGCTTTTCTTTCAATTGAAAAGAAAAAAATGAAACCTTCTCCAAACTGTTTTAATGTTAGCCTATGCACCATAAAATTGTAGTACATATTTGTTTCTTAGACACATTTTGCAAACACACATTTTTGTTAAATTCCAACTTTTCTCTTTTTTTTTATTGTGCACAAAAAAAAGACAAAAGAAAAAAGTTGGAATTTAAAAAATGTTTAATTTCAATGTGTGTTTGCAAAATGTGTCTAAGAAACAAATATGTACTGCAATTTTATGGTGTCTAAACTAAGATTAAAACAAATTAGAAAAGGTTTCATTATTTTTCTTTTCACTTGAATGAAAAAGCAATTTTTTCTTTTGTATTTCATAGCCAAATCCTACTAATGAAATTATGCATTTTCAATGTTAACCTAATACTTTAAAGTTTATTTTTAATTGTAAATGAATGTACAAAACACATGTTACAAAATTATTTTTACCCTTAGTTATCAAATTAAGGGAGATACCTACATTCACAATGTAAAAAATCAAGAGGAAAGTTGGAATTTAAAAAAAATATGTTTAATTTCAATTTGTGTTTGCAGAATGTTTTTAAGAAATAAATATGTACTACAATTTTATGGTGCCTAGCTAAGATTAAAACAAATTGGAAAAGGTTTCATTTTTTTAATTTTCAATTGAATGAAAAAGACATTGATTTTTATTTCATAGCCTAATCGTACTATTGAATTTATGCATTTTTATTGATTAACTCCTACTTTCATGTTCTTTTTTAAATTGTAAATGATTGTACAAAACATATGTTATAAAATTATTTTACCATTAGTTATCAAATTAAGGGAGATACCTACATAACTGTACCTGGAAAAGCAGCTAAACAATGAGGAGGATTGGAGAGCCAATTAAGAAAACACCACGGCCCTTTTCAGGGCCACAAAATATTCCCTGAAATTCCTTTCTTCAAGATATTGCATAAATACAGTATGGCATGTAAAAAAAATATAGATACTTATTTATAACATCTACAGTTATGTAAAAATGAAATTAGATATTTTTACCTAGTTATGTTACTAATTAATATGAATAAGGCATAATAAAAATATTAATAATTAGCATAATATTTCATAACTTAACTGGGTTATTTTAATTTCAGTCTTTCTTATTAAACTGTAAAATTATTTTAAAAGAAATTTTTATTTTTATTTACTCAAAAAGCATATGCAATCATCCAGCTATAATGCTAAACTAAAATTCTATAAAATAAGTAACTGCTGAAAATACTGTTACATTTTTATTATTACTACGTAATGAAAAACTAAAGAATGGAATTACAATTTTTGTAATTTAGCTACTTCCAATTTTGCCATGTTTATATCCATTTTATAAGATCTACTATCAATTTGATAAGTATTAAGTTGAAGTTGGTGCCCAATATGTGATGCAAGAGCTGAACCTGGAAAAGCAGCTAAAGCAATGAGGAGGATTGAATAGCCAATTAAAAAAACACCACTGCCCTATTCAGGGCCACAAAATATTCCTGAAACTGAAACTCTTTTCTCTTCAAGATATTGCATAAATACATTGACATGTATAAAAAATAGAAATTCTTAATTATAACATCTACAGTTATGTAAAAATGAAATTAGATATTTTTACCTTTTTTTGTTACTAATTGTTATGAAGAATGCATAATAAAAATATTAATAATTAGCATAATATTTCATAACTTTACTGGGTTATTTTAATTTCTATTCTTTGTTATTAAATTGTAAAATTATTTTAAAAGCAATTTCAATTTTTATTTATTTAGCAAGCATATTCAATCATCCAGCTATAATGCTAAACGAACATTGTATAAAATATTATGTAATTGATGAAAATATTATGTTATGGTTAGCTATGCAGTTAAAAAACAGAAACCGGTTTTTTAGATACATAAAAATTTGGCACTTCCGGACGCCATACTTGGGGTGTTGACAGACAGTAGCTGACATATTCAATCAATCGGCACTTCGTATTACGTAGATGACAGGACTATTGTATTTAAGATAAGCTTTCTGTCTTAAATTTCATAAAGTAAGGAATTACTATTGTGTGAAATCAGATTAAGGTAAGTTTCAATATAAACAACTGACTATAAAAAAGTGTCTGCAATGTATTTTTTTTTAAAGATTTTTTTAAACAGAAAGTTGGCTACTGTTGACGTAACCTGCCAATAAATCAAAAATTTCAAAAAATGGCGGAAAATTTAAATTTTTTCTTTTTTTTTTCGAAATATTTCGGATTCCACTCGATATAATTTCAGTTTAAAATACACCAGTGTATTTTGATTACTGGAATTACTAACTTTAATCCCTTGACTTTCAAATAGAACTAATTTTAAAGCTTGAAAATAGAGTATTTATTTTAAAATTTTCATTTTAAATTTAGGTATCTAAAAATTTATTGGACGTACCTACATTAAATAATCCAATCTAAGCTTTCTTTGGCTATTTCAGTTTGCCCACCAAACTATCAACACTTGGAATTATAAATGTTGCCTTGTGAAAAGGCAAATTGAAATAGCCAAAGAAAGCTTAGATTGAATTATTTAATGAAACATGCATCAATGAAAAAACGCTTCCTAAATACCCACAATATATATATATATATATATATATATATATATATATATATATATATATATAAAGAGAGAGAGAGAGAAGAAAGAAAGAAAAAGAAGAAGAAAGAAAAAGAAGAAAGAAGAAAGAAAAAGAAGAAGAAGAAGAAAGAAGAAGAAGAAGAAAGAAGAAGAAAGAAGAAGAAGAAAGAAGAAGAATGATAGTAAGATGCATAATAATATTTCGACGGTATGGAATACCAAGTGCTGTAAGTGAGAACTGCGTGTGGATAATGGTTCAAAATTGTTAATCGAAGAGCCGAGTTCAAATTCCAGTCGGGTTCGTTAAATCCAATTACGTGCCAATACCGTTAGGAAAAGTATGAATCCACTTCATCTCTCCTCCCAGCTATGGTTTAATTAGTATTAAAACTATTATTATTTCCCCCAGGCCCCTCCAATTCTTACAATGAAAAAAATTCTGGCTTTAAATAAACTGCAAAGGGTTGATAAGCTGTATAAAACAAATTCAATATCCGGACAAAAGTGAAAAGAAGACAACCCGGAAAACTATTCAGCATTAGCTTTTCGCCCTTTAGAGTAAACAACCTTTGGCTAGAATGAGAGACAAACAAGTGTGTGAGGAATAGTCGTTTGAATATGAAGAAGATGTAATAAAAATCCTTATCGAACACTGCGACCAAAGAGTTGATGTTTTTCGCACTGAAGTCACTGACACCTACTGGATTGGAATTGTAGCCCACTTGGAACAGATCTTTGTGTTTTTTCTTTCTTATGCTGCATTCTGCTAATGTTTTTGCAGGGATGTGTAATATTGTATATACGCTTGATCTAAGGCTGACAGTAGAGAATTGTGAGATCAGCACTTTCAATGGATGTTTTTAGAAAAGTATTTTCCTTGTCATGCTTTCTTGGTCGAAATTATAATCAGAATGGTTACGGTGCTATTTTGAAAAATCTGATCCCTTTAATAATTTTTTATTTAAATTCCCTTCTACTTGTGATAATCATTACGGGTGATAAAATCAATTCCTCTTTCAAGTTTTAGCTTTTTAATATGTTGTATTAATTAAATCGTATAGTCTTGTTCTAAAAGTAGTTGTAACTGACATGATCCATTTCCCCCATTAATGGATATGTCATGAATACATATATTCAGGAAAATTATGCTTATATTCATAGCTCATTAAAGCTCTATGTCGGACTCTCTGTTTCCGGGCGGAGAGGAACCCAGATGATTCTCCGCTGAAGAGTAGAGTCTTATCTGGAGGAAATAGACAAGAGCCCGGCCCGACACTAAGCAGTGTGTACGGGATATTTTTGGCCGAGCTTAAGAGCTCGGATTTCCACTTAAATTGGCCTTGTGCCGCATCTGCCTTGGGCATCCGCCCTAGTAGGGAGGTAGTGAATATCAGTTCATTAAAGATTACATTAAGCCAATACAAATTGTCTCTAACAATTCTACTACAATTTACTAAACGTTTGTTGTTAACAATTTTGATAATGGCTAATCTAGTCTGCCCAGAAAAACCTATTGACCCAATGCGTCCCACGCCGAACTCGAATATCGTCACTGGTGAAGAACTTTCATAAACTTCGTAAGTACCAACTGCGACGAAGGTTCTTATAAACAGCACTACCTCCCGAAAAATGTCTTCGCACAAGTTTTCGAGTATTTCGCGGACGCACCTTTCTACAAAGCGGCTTTAACAACCCAGAACAGGATCTATATAAAAAAAAATGAAATAGGTTCTAGACATTTACTGGCTACGAGGCGTTAACCGCCCTCAGATTCAATAGAAGGATTCTATCAATCCTTAGTCAAACTAAGTAAGGACTGTTCATTTTCTTTGGTATCAGCGGAACAATATCGAACCTAATTTATACGAGATGCCTCCATAAATGATCTTCGCTCCGCTGATATACGATAAAGAATACTCAAAAATAGCACCTTAACGTTACAGCAGGCCTATGACCACACGAGAGCATAATATCTAACAAAACAAAATGCTAAAAAATGCGATACAAATACAGCAGCATCAGAGAACTCTTCACCTATTTTGCCTCTCTAGATCGTATGAAAAATTAGGATTTCCAAAACAAAACAAAACAAAAAGAAAAAAAAAACAGCCTTAATTAAACGCACTTTTTTGCGGAGGCAAAAGACCGGCAAGGTCATTATGCCCCGCCAGAAAAGGCAAATGCTATACATGCGGAAAACAGGAACGTTGGGCTAAAGTTTGTAGAAAGTACAAAGGGGAATGAAACTATATCTTGTTTGGCATCAGACGAACAACCACTAAAATCATTGATTGACACAGGGAGCCCAGAATAACGCGAGCAATGTGAAAGAAAATTAATGAAGAACCTATCCGTGTCTAAACAAAGGGGAGATGGCTAGTTCTTTCTATACAAGTACTGGAACATTGTACTGTATACCAAGGAGTAAGATGTTTACTAATGAAGGATTTATGTTGTGACATAGTATTAGGGCATAACTTCTTGCGTCAACATCTAATACCCTATAGAGGCTTTAAGCCAATTTTTATAATTCTGCAGACTAGCAGCCATGAGAATGCTGTATCCAGCACTTTTCAACAATCTAACACCCGATTGTAAACCGGTAGCTACTAAGTCTAGATCATACACGGAGGAGGATAAATTATTTATCCAAACCGAAGTTACTCGTATGCTGAAGGAAGGTATAATCGATCCAATTTATTCACTGTGGAGAGCTCAAGCCTTCGTAGTCTTTTCTGGGAACAGGAAAAGACGAATGGTAATCGACTATTCCGAAGAGATAAACCAGCAAGGTCATAAAAGCCACGCAACCCTACGAAAGAATCGCAATAGATTTTAAAGGTCCGCTTTCGATAAAAAAATCGCGACAATACATGTTGATAATAATTGACGAATATTCGCGGTTTATTTTTCCGATAACCTGCCTAGATGTATCCTCTACAACGGTTATACAATCACTTTGCTCAGTTTTTTTCCGTCTTCAAGCTACTCGCGTATATTTATTCGGATAGAAGGGCTTCATGTATGTCCGAACTCATAGGGTGCTTCCTACAAGAACAAAGAATAACCGTAAGTAGAACAACACCATATAACTCTCAAGGCAATGGACAGTGTGAGAGGTACAATGGAATAATCTGGAAAAACTGCCGAATTAGCAGCTGCTGATAAATGGTTAGCTGTAACAATTATTTCCAGAGGTTCTGCATGCTATTAGAACGCTGCTTGTACACAGCCACTAATGCAAGATACCATGAACAACATCTGCTTCCAAGAATTTCGTCTTTATCTTCCAAGATCATGTTTACCTTCTTGGCTCTCAAAACCGGGAATGATTTAACTAAAAATACACACGCAACTGAATAGAAACAAACCAGTGAGGGATCAAGTGGGGTTACTTAATGCCAACTCCCAGTATGCGTGTGTCCGCTACCCGGATGGACGGGAAGACACAATCTCACGAAGAGACTTGGCTCCAGAAGGGCGCGAATCGACAGGCGTAATGAGAGCTGTCCTCAAGACACTTCAACGGATTTTGAAGAGACAAAGACATGATCTCCTTCTGAAGATTATGAAAAACCTTGAGCTCTGATCTCTCAAGTGGCGACGATCAAAGTTCTCAGAATAGAGCACACCCACCGACCGAAACTTCCAAGGGCGAGCAAGTCACTCGTAATCCACGAAAACGCAGAAAGTTTAAAACCAGTTCGAGCGAAAATGAGGAAGAGCTCTATCATGCTTCTGGTAATCTGCCACGGCCTTGTGGACAGCAAAGAATGCCTACTAGGTTCAAGGACTTAGGAATTGGGCAGGGTATTGTTCATTTCACCTATGAATCTGTTTTGAATACAAAATTCAGGAGAGCTCTGTTTGTATTCATAGTTCATTAAAGCTTACATTTAAGCCAATACGAATTGACTCTAACAATTATACTACAGTAACAATTTAATGTTAAGCTTAGATAAATTCTTTTCAGTTGTAGTTTAACAAAATGGTAGAACAAAATGTTCTGTTTCGCTGGGAAAGACCGCTTTTCTATTTTTAAATATTTTACGGACATTTTGTTTTGCGTTGAATATGAAATAATTTAGGGCATTGTAGTAGTTTCAAAGTATTTTCAGCATATATAATCTCTTTATATGAATTGATATATAAAAATTTATATATAATTTTACCTTATACATACATGTAAACATGCATGAAAGGTGTTCACTCGTCAGACGAGAATGTCCACTTCTTGACAAAAATGCATCGACTTAATGCTAAACATTATGATGACCGCGGAATCGACAGTGAGGCCAACACCAGACTTGCATTCTTTGCTACATACACGATATATTAGCTCTATCTTCTCCTTTGACAACCCGGTTTTACATGTGGCCTTTTTTGTGTGCTCTTATATGTTGTGTAGGACCCGAGCGGCTTTTACACTCTTTGCCACACATGCAAAAATGTTTTGTATTGATTAAATTGCTGTGATCTGTTGGTGGGACGTCAAGATGGCTTGGCTACTTGGCTATGAAGTCCTGCATTTGATAGGCATAAGCTGCTGTCAGTTGTGGGACACTTGGGTCTACCTGCTCTGCTTTACAGGCTGCACTTTTGGTCTTTGCCCAAGTTATCGAGTTTGTACGGAATAATTAAAAGACTTCTTGGATATATTTTCTCCAGCTGTCCCCAAACCCCACGTGCCAGTGAATTTTTAACTCTCAGTGTTTGAACCGTTGGTTCCTTCACTTTTTGGGAAACGTTCATGCACGTAGCTCTTTCTACATTCTCTAACTTTTTCTTAGTCGCTAAGTTTTTTACTATTAGCTGATTAATATCGTCAAACATCATTTCTTCAAAATGTCCTGGGTGTGCGTTTGCTGATAATTTTATAATAGCCTCACAACCCGTAGTTGCCAAAAAGGGATCTTTTTAGAAGTTTTTCCTCTAAATTATTTCAAATCCTTCGGCTTTTTTTGCTCTGGCTTTAGCTGCTAGACTTTTAAGCCACATTTGTGTGTACTCGTAGTTATCAAGTGATAATTGTTCATTCAGTTCTTCAGATATCGGCGACGCCATTGAAATGTAGTGTTACTAACTAACAAGAAGTAGTAAGTTCTCAACTCAAATGTCTAATCGATATTAGCTGTAGTTATTTATACTCTTGGTAAATTCCTAGGTGAATAAAAGTGAATATTAAAAAGAATAAGAATAAAACTATCAAAAGTGAATGTTATAGCCAACCTCAACTCAGCTATTCCCTCCTCTGACCTCTTCATCCCTGGTTATCTTCCTCTTTTAAGGAAGGATTCCACTGTCCACATGCATGGGCTGGGTGTTTATGTCAGCGAACACCTCCCCATAGCTAGGGTAACTTCACTCGAATCTACTGACCACCAATACATATGTCTCCGCCTGTCTCTCCTCAGTTCGGTTAGCTACCTATTTTTTCTTTACCGTTCTCCCTCCTCTCCTGATTGCTCCCTACTAGATAGCATTGCTGACGACATAGACAAGGCTATTTCCTATCACCCATTCGCCCACATATTTGTATTTGGAGACCTCAATGCCCATCACTCTGAGTGGCTTGAAAACGCCGTTACTGATCCGGCGGGCATTCACGCCATGAACTTTGCTATTTACCAATCCCTTACACAAGTGGTGGACTTTCCCACTCGCTTCCCAAACACTCCCTCGGGTCATTCCTCACTGCTAGATATATGTTTCACCTCCGCGCCTGACGCCTGTCAAGTCTCACAGCTTTGCCCGCTCGGCAACTCTGACCACGCTGTAGTCTCTCTCAGTATTTCTTTCCAATCTCACTCCCCCCAGGAACCCCCTACTTATAGAACCTCCTACCTCTACCAAAAAGCTGACTGGGATGCCTTTCGCGATTTCCTCTGCGACGTCCCTTGGGGAAAAGTGTTTGACCTATCAGTTGATGACTGTGCCTCTGAGGTCTCGTCATGGGTGAAAGCTGGCATTGATGCCTTCATACCCACCAGGAAGTATTGCTTAAAACCTCATTCCTCTCCGTGGTTCTCTCCTGCCTGCTCAGCCGCCATTGCCCACTGGAACCATTACTTCCGTCTATTCCGGAGACAGCCAACTGATCACAATAGGCGCCTGTTCACATCTGCTCGCAATGAATGCAAGAGAACTCTAAATGACGCCAAACAATTGTTTGCTGAGAGAATGCGACAGCACATAGCTGACCGCAAGTTTGGCTCCAAGGACTATTGGAGGATTTGTAAACGAGTGCTCAACAACAGGAAATCCTCAATACCTCCTTTAATCCATGGATTTGAGGTTCTCACGTCATCTGCGGACAAAGCTGAGTGCTTTGCCCAGAGATTATCATCCAACTCCACATTCGACTCATCCGGAGTGCACCCACCCGACTTCCCTATTAGAACTGAGGCCAAACTGCACGACGTATATATTACCCCGACAGTAGTATCCAGAGTAATTTCAAAACTCGACCCCCATAAGGCATGTGGAGACGATGGAATCCCGGTGATAGTCCTTAAGAGGTATGCTCCTGAACTTTCCCTGTCCTCTCTAAACTATTTAACTATTGCCTTTCTGCTTCCTGCTTTCCTGCATGCTGGAAATTCTCTTCAGTGGTTCCTGTCTTTAAGAATTGTGGTGAACCCTCGGACCCATCCAACTATCGCCCTATCAGTCTTTTACCGATATTTGGGAAAGTATTCGAGGCTATAATCAATGCTGAAATAGTTCATCATCTCACCGCCCATAAACTGTTCTCCGACAGGCAATATGGATTCCGCTTTGACAGGTCCACGGCCGACCTGTTAACATCCATAACGGAGTACATGCTACAGGCCCTTGATGAGTCTGACGAGGCTCGCGCGGTTGCTCTGGACATCTCCAAGGCTTTCGACAGGGTTTGGCACTCTGGCCTCCTATGCAAACTACGCGGTTATGGTATTACCGGCCGCCTGCTTGACCTAATCCAATCTTTCCTAAATAACCGCAAAATGAAGGTCGTTCTGAATGGGCGTGCCTCTTCGTCCTACAGCACGAATGCTGGTGTCCCACAGGGCTCTATTCTGGGCCCGACGCTCTTCCTTATTTTCATCAACGACCTCCCGGATGAGATCAAGTCCCAAGTAGGCATCTACGCAGATGACACTACAATATACTCCCGCTCCAGTAAGAAACCTGTCGTGGCGGACAGACATAATCTCGCTGCTGACCTTGAGCGGGATCTACACTCTGTGGTGAACTGGGTCAAGAAGTGGCTTGTCAACTTCAATTCATCTAAGACCAAGCTGTTGTCTGTCAACCATTACAGGCAACCTCTTCTGCCCCCCATAAGCATGGACCAAGTGATTCTCCCTGAGAGTAATACACTACGCCTCCTCGGACTTACCCTGTCCTCAGACCTCAAATGGAACCACTATACTGAATCCATAGCAAAATCTACTGCTAAGAAGATTGGGTCACTATGTCGATCCAGGATGTTTTTTCCACCTGAATCCATCCTGCATATATACAAGTCAACCATCCGTCCGTGCATGGAGTACTGCTGCCATTTATGGTCAGGTGCCCCTGCCGTTCTCCTCAGTGTTCTTGACAAGCTCCAAAGGAGAGTCTGTAATGTGATAGGTACTGATCTGGCGACTCGACTGCAGCCACTTCACCATCGTCGAAATGTGGCCTCCCTTTGTCTCTTCTACAAATACTTTCATGGCTTCTGCTCGGATGAGCTTAAGTCACTGATGCCTCCTTAACAGGTGTTTACTCGTGCAACCAGACTGGCAACTGGGTCCCACCCATTCACAGTCAAGTTAGCCAAATGCAGACGACAATTCTACTCCTGCTGCTTCCTCTCTCGCACTTCCCGCCTGTGGAACTCACTCCCGTATTCTTGCTTTCCTGACGGCTACAACCTCCAGAAATTTAAATGCAAAGTCAATACTCATCTATTAACCACTGGCCTCTAGCTCTCTCCCCTCCCCTGTATAACCCTCCCTTTCTCCACCTATGTATCTGTCATCGCACCTGCTTTCTCAGCTTTCTATTGTTCCTTTCTAACTAGTTTGTACTCCTCACTCTTTTCTAATTAATCTTTTTACATTTATGTAACCCCCTGCACATCAGTGGCGTTTCCGCCTTGCTCGGGGTGAAATGATTAAAAAAAAAAAAAAAAAAGAATCTTCTCTGTTATAATAAAGACACTTGTATATATATATATATATATATATATATATATATTAATAGTAACAAAAATAATTTTGCTAATACTAGTAATAGTTATACTATATTTAAGATCGTCTTAAAAACTCACCAAGAACAAACTCGGAGGGAAAAGAAGGGGAATTAAAAAAAGAAACAAACGAAGTACATGAACAAAAGTCAAATACTCGTAGGAAAGAAAAAGCCCCAAGACGAAAACTCTAACACTAAAGCGCTCAAAACGAATATTTTCTGCAATGAATATTTATTATTAATTAAAGCGTTAGATGTGAGAATTAACTGAGCTGACGCTACCTCGCTATTTTCTATCACCTCATAAGCGTGACAGGAGGGATATATATATATATATATATATATATATATATATATATATAGATAGATAGATAGATAGATAGATAGACAGACACACAAAGGTATATATATATAATTATTATTATTATCATTACGTGAGAACTACAAACTACTACAAAATTGTATATTTGGTTTTTACATTGAAAGAACAATGTCTCCTCAGGTAGTTAAGAATGCTGGTAATAATCGTTTTTATTTCAAAAGATTTCTTCTTTTAAAAACAACATCTCCCTTTATTTTCTGGAATTTTTTTTTTTCGTACGAGGTAAAAAGATAGTCTTAAAAAAGGGAGAAATAAAGAGAGAAAAAAGATTAGAAAATAAGATGAGAAATCAAGAAAAGGAAAAGAAATAGGAAAAGGAAAGATAAGGAAGAAATAAAAAGTGAAGAGGAAAATAAGCGAAAAAATATAGACAGGTAAGAGCCAACTGAAACGGCTAAGAGAGAGGAATTTTAATTTTTTTCCAAAAATGGATTGCAGACACTGACATCGATTACAACGTTTCAATTTAAATATTTTCTTTGTCCATTTTTTTCTATCTGTTTACCTCGTACGGAAAAAAATCCAAAAATAAATTGATGTGTTGTTCTTAAAAAAATCTTTTTAAATTAAACATTTAATAGCATCATTGTTAACTACCAGATGAGACATTGTTCTTTCAATGTCGAAACAAAATGTACAATTTTGTAGTAGTTTGTAGTTCTCGCATGTTCTAACGTAATAATAATAATAATAATAATAATAATAATAATAATAATAATAATAATAATAATAAAACAAACAAAAAAATTAAATATCAAAATAAAAACAAGGCAGTCTCGCAGACGTGAAGATCCACCTTGGAAAAGAAAAATAGAAAAAGAAATCGAACAACTTAGAAGTGAACTATCAGTACTGGATGAACTGAGTAAAGGAATAAATGTAAGAACTAGGAAAAGCAGAAGAGCCGAAAGAAAATATAACATCAGGAATGAAAATGAAGTCTTATCAAATAAAGAAAGAATAAAGCAAAAAATCCAACTGAAGGCTCAAAGAATAAGACGCTATGAAAAAAGAGCAAGATTTTACAGACAAAACAAGATTTTTCAGACTGATACAAAGAGATTTTACAGGGAAATAGGTAAAAAAAGAATTGAAGTGACAGTACCCCCCAGAATGGAAGAAGTCACACAGTTCTGGGAAAAGATATGGGCTTGCCCTAAAGAACTTAGCAAGGAAGTACATTGGATTACACAAGAGATAGAACGAATGAAAAATAAACCCGAACAGACATGGTCTGGAATTACAGAAGATGATGTTAAATTTGCACTAAAAAAAAGCACACAATTGGAAATTCCCAGGTATAGATAAAATTCCTAACTTTTGGCTATATTATTTAAATGCAGCACATAACAAACTAGCCAAAGAACTTCAAGAAATGGTTGACGATCCCACTAAAATTCCTGCATGGATGACCAAAGGAATTACATTTCTTCTACCCAAGAATGGTGACACAAACAACCCGAAAAACTACAGACCAATTACATGTCTTCCGACAACATATAAACTATTAACATCTATTTTAACAAAACAGACATATTTATTCTTAGAAAGAAATGACATGATACCGCTTGAACAAAAAGGGTGCAAACGTGGCTGTTATGGTTGTAAAGACCAATTGCTAATTAACAAAATGATTGGGTATTTATTTGCACACAGACACGCAGACACACAGACACACTAACTCATATATATATATATATATATATATATATATATATATATATATATATATATATATATATATATATATATCCCTTTAGATTATTTTTTTCTTATGTTTTAATGTAAGATACTCAATAGTAAGTACATCAATATATATGTAGCCGTCATTTTAGACGGCATATTGATATAAATATTTTTCCGTCATTTTTGACAGCATGGACCTACCCGTAAAGCATAAGACATAAAGAAAATCTATAGATTAAATACAAATAAGATTAAAGAATAAGATATAAAGAGAAGGAGAACGTTAAAAACGAACAAGAAGAAAAAAATGAAATAAAGTAAAGGTGAGTGTTAAAAACAAATAGAAATAAAGTATCAGAAAAAATATGAATATTAAAAAGAATGAAATAAAGAATAAGAAAAAAGAATATGCGTAGATTAAAATTGAATAAAAATAAGGAATAAAATATGAAGAAAAAAATTTTCAAAAACAAAGAAGAATAAGAAATAAAGAGAATGTTAATATTAAATATATTTAAAAATTAAATAAAAAAGAAATAAAGATACTACATTAGAGTTTTACTTAATTTTCGAATTTCAAAAATATTTTTGCTAAATTTTGATTTGTAGAAAAACAGATGCGTTTGTTTTTCATGCAAAACCAATCAAAAGGGTTCCCTCCAAATTCTGAGAAATTGATTTTGGAGCCTACCTCTAGAAAACTGTTCCGAGAAGTATTTTCTCCTTGTCTACAATTTATTTTTATTTGTCTTTTCTGAGAACCTTATGAAGCATTATTGTTATTGTAAAAAAGTATATTTCATTTGTATATAATATTTTTACACACATGTTATTGGCCATCGTGTGGCACACAATATACTTCTTCTTCTTCTTCTTCTATGTGCCTTGTCCATTCAGGACGTAGGCGATCATGGCCTTCCACTTTTCCCTATCCCTGGTGGCTCTGAGCACGCCTTCTCCTGTTACACCATGCAATCCTCGTTCCGTCATCCACCTGATTAGGTCCTTCAAATATGTTATCCGTTGCTTTCTCCTGTCTCTCTTTCCTGCTATCTGGCCTGTTAGTATCAGATTCTCTAAGCCCTTTTTTCTCATTGCGTGTCCCAGGAACTTCAGCTGTCTCTTCCTGATACACAGTATTAATTTCCTTTTTGTTTCCAAGACCTCATCATTGCTCACATGCTCGATCCATGATATTCGCAGCATCCTTCTGTAGAACCACATTTCAGTTGCTTCAAGTTTTTCCTTCATCAGTGATAGTATTGTTCAGCATTCACTGCCATATTGAAGGACAGACAGCACGTAGCAATCCAGTATTCTCTTCCTAGTTTCTAGCAAAATTGTCCTGTTTCTTAATACTTTACTCAACTTCTGGAATGCTTCCTTCGCCATGCCAATTCGCCTTCGGATCTCTGTGTCGCACTTTCCGTCTTCTGTTATAACGCTTCCCGGGAATTTAAATTTTTTTTTACCTGCTTGATTCTGGTATTCCCGACCTGTATTTGGCATTTTGGGCTGTCCTTTTTACTGATGACAATGCATTCAGTTTTCGTGCAGTCTATTTCTAGTTCTTTCTTGTTACTTCTTCTGCTACCTTCTGTAGGAGGTCTTGTAACTTCCTTTCTGTGTCTGCTATCAGCACTGTATCATCTGCGTACCTTAGGTTGTTTAAATTGTGGCCTCCGATTACGAATCCAGGCATAACTTCTAGGGTCCTCAAAATATTCTCGCTGTACAAGTTGAACAGATCTGGTGAAAAGACACATTCCTGTCTTACGCCCCTTTCTGTCTTTGTATATCTACTCGATTCATTACCTGTCCATATGCAGGCGGTTTGCTGCCAGTAAACATTCTTTATTTCTCTCAAGTCTTTCCCAAATATGTCTAGGCTGCCGAGTATCTCCATCAGTTCTTTGTGGCGTAATTTGTCAAACGCCTTCGCATAATAAATGAAGCACAGGTATAAGTCCTTCTTCATTTGTATTGCCCTTTCAGAGAGCATCCTAATCATAAACAAAACCACACTGTTCTTGTCCTATCTCTGGCCTGATTCTGCTTCTCGCTCTGATCATCAGGATTCGGACGATCAGTTTTGTTATATGGCTCATTAAACTGATGGTTCTGTGAAGTTCGCACTCGTTTGCTCCTGGCTTCTTAGGTAGTGCTATGAAGATAGACTTGCTGAGATCATCTGGTATAACCCCACTATTCTAAATTTCATTTATTATTTCAGTAATTTTTTCAACACCAAATTCTTCCAGGGCTGTCAGCAGCTCTATGACTATGTCGTCTGTCCCGCTGCTTTGTTTCTATTCAGTTTGGCTACTGCAGATTCCACTTCAGACTTTAATATTTCCGGTCCGTCCTCATCTTTGCGTATTATTGGTTGTTCTCTCTTGTCGTGGAAAAGATCTTTTATATATTCTTCCCATCGTTGGAGTATTTCCTCTTTCTCCAAAATGATTGTTCCATCCTTAGATTTTAGACATCCTGTTGAAGAGCAGGATTTTTGTCCTGTCAGTTCTTTTATTTCCTTATGCATGTCTGCTTTATTATTCCTGCTCAATCTCTCTACTTCTGCACATTTGTCATTGAGCCATTTCTCTTTAGCCTGTTTACGTTTTCTTCTTATTTCCTTGTGTAGTTCCCTGTACTCCATTCCATGTCTTGATATAATTTTCTGCCTCCTTTGCATCATTTCCAGAATCTCTTCCGTCATCCACTCGTTTTTCTTTCTGCGCCTATTTTCCTTTGGAGCAATGTTGTTTGCTGATGTCAGTATTGCTTCCTTTAGCGAGTCCCATTTTGAGTGTCCTTTCCTAGTTTGTTCTTCGTATGTGGTTTTCACGCTGTTAGTTTGAGGTCATCCACAAGCGCGTTGTATATCAGTTTTGGTGCTGCATTAGGCTTCTTTAATCTCCGGAGTTTCACTTTTAATTTGCAGATGACTGGGACGTGGTCGCTTCCACAGTCAGCACCTGGATAGGCTTTGCTTTGAACCACTGCATTTCTGAATCTGCTGTTAATGGTTACGTAGTCTATCTGTTTTTTTTTTGTTTTTTTTTTGTCAACTCCTGGGTTTATCTATGTCCATAGAAGTCGTGGGTGTTCTTGAAACCAGGGGTTAGTTATTACCTGGTCATTTGCCATGCACCATTGCACCCATTTTTCTCCTTGTTCGTTGCGGATTCCTAAACTAAAGTTTCCAGTTGTCATACCTTCCTTCTCCTTGCCTACTTTGACATTTAAATTTCCCATGATGATCCAGATTTCTTGGCTTTTACATTGAGCTTTGACCTTCTCTAGAGTGGAGTAAAAAGATTATATTTCTTCCTCGGTGCTTTGTGTTGTTGGTGCATATATGACTACAATTGCTATGTTGAACGGTCTCCCTTTCAGTTTGACCAGGAAAACTCTTTCGGAGAACTGGCAGTATCCCAAAACACATTTCTTCATTCCTTTGTCCAGTATTATGCCGACTCCTTTTTCATTATTTTTGTCTCGAGCGTATTTTATCCTATGGTTGTCACTGTTTCAATTTTGTGTTAGCAATAAAATAAATTGATCGTTTGTTTTTAAATCGGCTCGTGTCGTCAGAAAATGCGAAAATTTAAAAAAATAAGGAATAAAAAGGCGTACATTAAAAAAAAAAGAAATAAAAAAGGCGAAGATTAAAAAAGAATAAAAAGGCGTTGATTAAAAAAGAATAAGAATAAGAAATAAAGAAAAGGTGAAGATTAAGAAACATTTGAATAAGAAATAAAGAAAAGGCGAAAATTAAAAAAGAATAAAAAGGCGAAAATTAAAAAAGAATAAAAAGGCGAAAATTAAAAAAGAATAAGAATAAGAAATAAAGGAAGGCGATGATTAAAAAGAATATGAATAAGAAATAAAGAAAAGTGGAAGATTAAAAAAGAATAAGAGTAAGAAATAAAAAAGGCGAGGATTAAAAAAAATAAAAAGAGGTTGATTAAAAAATAATAAGAAATACAGAAAAGGCGAAGATAAAAAAAAGAATGAGAATAAGATATAAAAAAAAGGCGTAGATTAAAATGAATAAGAAATAAAAACAAGGCGTAGATTAAAAATGAATAAGAATAAGAATTAAAAAAGGGCGAAGATTAAGAAAAAATTTGAATAAGAAATAATGAAAACGCGAACATTAAAAAAGAATAAGAATAAGAAATAAAGGAAGGCGATGCTTAAAAAGAATAAGAATAAAAATAAAAAAGGCGAAGATTAAAAAAAAAATAAGAAATAAAAAAAGTAGATAAAAAAAGATTAAGAAATAAAAAAGGCGTAGATAAAAAAGAATTTGAATAAGAAATAAAGAAAAGGTGAAAATTAAAAAAGAGTGAGAATAACCAATAAGAAATAAAGATAGGAAATACATTTTAAAATGTACATGATAAGAAAGTGTAAATGACTGGAAATAATTTAAAAAGTAAACAAATAAGGAGCTTTTCCGTTAGTCTTGTAGGGGCCTCGGCTATGGTTGTCAAACTGGCCTTGTGCCAAACATAACCGAAGTACCCACAATTTAAAATATCAGAAAGTTGTTGAAAAAATAAGTTGAAAGTGGAATGCTATTTACTGAAAACTATAACATGAATTTGTAATATAAATGAAATGTCGTTAACCGAATATTATAACAGATTTGTGTAAGAAGAAAAATATATGTTTGTAGAGAATATGGTTGTATTTAATTAATATGTATGATTGAAATGTTCAAATAGAAAAATGCACGTGGTTAAATGTTCCAGAGAAATAGTAGTAAGTAGCTAATTATCCCAGAGCGAATACTGATAGTAGCAGAATGCAAAGTCTTATATTCCTTTCCCTTTTTTGGTAGGTTGGCGACAGGTTGATAAAGATGAAACAAATAAAGAAATTGTACTGAGTGGTCTTTAGTTTTACGAGTCAGTTGAAGATGTCCTGTTGTTGTTGTTGTCTTCTTTGGCGGCGTGGAGTGAAAATGAAGAAAGGAAAATTGGAAGTAAAGGTAGAATGAATGTATGTTGGCGAGACATGACCTCGGCCTGAAGTTTATTCCTTACATTGCGACGAGATGCTATCAGATACCGCTTCCATTCTGACTGATTTTGACCGGTCATGGAACGTGGTTATGTAGTGGATTTTAGTCATGTGATGGGCTCCAGCGGCATTTTCATTTTTTAGATGTGAAAAAAAAAATTGACTGGTGCCATAGATCAATTTGCAATTTCCTATCCAATCAGGATTCAGAATTTTACTTTTTACACTGACTTGTGAAATTTGCCTTGGTCTGGGTTTTTCCAAAATGTTTTTAGTCGTTTGGATCCGATTTTACGGGTGTGCAATTTTACTTTGTGTGTGTTTAGTTAACTGTTGGATAATATAGGTTTTGTATCCTATAGTCTAACGGAAAGCTTTCATAATTTTAAAATGCGGAGCCAAAAACATTTCAACGCTTCCCTTCAACGCTGCAACTGCCATTTTTGTATTTTAATCTGTGGTCCTCTCCAGATCACTCAAGTTGTTTAGTAATTTTGTTGAAAGAATAGATTAATGCTGGCAATTGTTTGAACTAAGAAAAAAAATTATCAATACAAATAAGAAAAAATTGGATTCTTTTCCATTAGTCATCACCAGACCAAAACCTTTATAACCAGTAGGAAACTGCATCTATTTCGTTATCGCTCTCACCTCATGTTTATGGTTAGGGTGTTAAGAGATTTATGTAAAGCCTTCTGTTTTGAAGGCTTTACATTAATCTCTAACACCAAAGCCTTCTGTTTTGGGATGTGCGTTGTGGTGCATTGGATATCGGCTCGGAATGAGAAATCGGGGAGCCGAGTTCGAATTCCAGCTGAATTCATTGCATTCACTTACGTGCAAACACCCTTGGGAAAGGTATTAATCCGTCTATTCCTTCCGGTTATGTGTTAAATAACAGGACAGATTGGGTTCTATAGCCTTGGTCGGCAACCAGTCTACCGCAGAAAGCAATGGCAACCTACTGCGGGATAATCTTCTGCCCAGTCAGTCATGTGATACATCGCCCAAGCGTGTATCACGTATGGCACTTAACTGACTGACTGACTTCTGTTTGGGGTTAAAGACTTTTTCTTCTATGTGCCGTGAACCTTCAGGACATAGGTGACCATGGTCTTCCATCTCTTGTAGCTTTTAGCACCTTATCTCTTCTTATCTCTTCCAAAACCTGCTCTGTCATCCAATCGCTCAAGTCCATCAAGCATGTCTCGCGTTGCTTTCCCCTGTCTCTTGTTCCCTATATCTTATGTGTATCAGATTTTCCAAGGTCTCATTTTCTCATTACGTGTCCCAGATTGGAGTAGATAGATCTATCTATCGCCCGGTTCACACTCCACCCATGTCTGTTGAACAGGTTAAGAGGCTCATCTCTTGTTTCCTGTTTGGGATGTGGTTTCCGGCTTTCTCTTTTCCAATCTTTTCTCTATTACGTAGCCCCCTGCACATCAGTGGCGTTACCGCCTTGCTCGGGGTGATACGATTAAAAAAAAAACAAACTTCAGCTGGCTCTTCCTGATCTGAAGTATGTTTCCTTTATGTTTCCATCCTCTCAAAATACCTCGTCATGGCTCACATGTTCGGTCAATGGTGTCCTCAGCATTGGCGACTAAGGAGGAAAAAAAAACAATTCGGAATCTGATTTCAGTTCCAGCAAAATGTGCCTATGCGGGGTAGGGGGCTTATTCCTCCATCCCTCCCCTATAGCGTCGTGGGTGAATTACTGCGTTCTCGCTGCTTGTTGGAAATTATTGCCACGTTACTGCTTTTTATTTGTACTCACTAAGCGAAGAAAGACTGAATTTGCTAACAATAAATATATTTACAGGTTCCAAAATCTAATCCTATTTGATATATTTGTCATGTGAACTTATCTAATAAGTTTCGTTAAGATCTGTCAAACATTTTTTCGTTATTTATACAATTACCTGTTTTTCGCCCAATTCTGTCGGCGTAAAGAAAGAAAAGTGCGAGTAAGTAAGAAAGATTTACAAAAAGATGAGCGAGAAAGAGTAAAGAAAGACAAATTTAACTTAAGTGTTAGTAAGCCTGCCCCCAAATTACCTCATTACAAGAAAGATTTCAAGGCAGGTGTGTGTGTGTGTGTGGGTGGGTGGGGGTACTACAAAGAGCATATGGAATTAAAAATAAAAAAGTGTAAACCTACAAAAAATAAACAAGTATGCAAATATTTTCTTTTAATCTATAAGAAAACATTTAATTGTGTCGGTTTCCTTTGATTCTTCAAATTACATTTCCATGAATTGAAGTTCGTCTCACGTCACTTTTATACGGCGAAGACTGATCAGACGAACAGCACCGATTGCCTTTGGTTGGGGTCAAAAGACCATCGACTCTTGTCTGAGACAAGTCCTCCTCATTCACATACCGCTGGATTAAGACTAAAACGAAGGCATTAAACGTGGGCAAATAACAAAACAAAAAAAAATGGGCATGTCTATCTGGGAAATTGTAGCTGTCGTCGTCTTTCCTGCTTGCCTTTGCTATTTGTTTTTGTTCCTTAGTTTCTGCACGTTTTTGTTGTAGTGTATCTAGCTTTAAAAAGAAAATGTTGTTATAATGACAGTGATATGAGAGATCATGATATTGTTACATAACTATATCCGCAGTAATTCTTCAGCATTGTCATTATAACAAATGCTCTCTGTTGTGCAATAGTTTTAGTACAAGTTGTAGAAAAGAAATTAAAGGTATAACAACGAAACCCAAAATGTTAAAACTTGCATAATGGCAGATTCTGGGATGAAACCTTTAACCTCTCACCTACCAATCGACTATTTTGCCATGGATACACTTTTCAGGCGAGACAGGGATAACGATGATCTATAGTAAAAAGGATACTGCAAAATGCCCTAAAAGATCGGACACTTGAAAATAAAACTATGAAATAATGCTGATCACTAGTTATCATTTTATGTTATTACATTTAGAGTAGACCTGGGTATGAAGATAAACTTCATCTGGCAGCAAGGCTTCTGATCGGGAGATTGGAGGTTTGCTGTTGTTCCCATATCCACCCTGATCTAAGGTGTTAGCACCAATTAGGATTCCAGCTATGAGCAAATAGTGAACCCTAAACAAAAATGAAAGTATAAAAATAAATTTTATATAAAAATACCAACAATACATATTTATAGCAAAATTACCAACAATAAATATTTGTAGTAAATATGTAGTAGAAGCCATAAAACTGTGTTCAAAATATTTAGATTTAGGAGTTAAATAACCCATAGAGGTTGATTACTTCTAAACCAACCAACCAACCAACCAACCAACCAACCAACCAACCAACCAACCAACATTAATTCTTTCATGACATTGATCCATATAATATCTTACAATTTCTTAAATAAGGGAAACTGTATAGAAAATATAACTTCAACAAAATTACAACATAAAATGCACATATCACTGCCTCTAGTAATTATGTCCACACAAACATGGATATACACAAAAGCTGAGTATCATCTACCATGTAATCAAATGTAAAAGCAGAATAACATATATCATATTTTTATTACTTCCAAGTTCCAAAGAAAATTAAATTTTGACATTAAATGACCTATAAAGAATTGATATGCCGTCAAAGAAACAACTTAAATTAAACCATTATATTTAGAGAAGGCATGAACATCAAACTGCCTGAATTTTGATGTGCTGTTAATTATATTGTAAGCAGAAAAGAGAACGTTATTGTGAGGTAATTTTGTATAAATCTCTCTTACAGCAATCTATTTACAATTTTCATCTCAAGCATGCAAAACAAATAAATAAAATGAAACCGCTCAAAATTCGAGGAACGAATTGGAGATTTTGAAATCAAGTACAGAAGTTTAAATATCTTGGAAGTGTTTTAACGGGGAATGGAAAATGTGACACTAAAATCCGAAGGCACATTAGAAACTTGGAAGACGCCTTCCCAAAGCTAAGCTAAGAAAAAGGAAAACTTCATTCAGCTTCTATCTACTTCTGTATTACTTTTTATCCCTGTTAATAAATAATTCCACATTGTACCAAACTTATTATTATACTATTAGTATATTTATTAGTGTAAATTTAACTCTGTTATTTTTTTTAATTTTTTATAATCGTATCCAAGTAAGGCATTTTACTACCACTGTTGAGCAGGGGGTTACATAGGAGGAAAGCTATGAGAAAAAGTGACAAGTTGTAGGGGGTGTCAGGAAGTGGGTAAGAGAAGGATGAAAATACTGATGAGAGTGGAGTGGACGGAGAAAGAAGCATGAGAGAGAGGATGCAAGTTAGTGAGATAGGAGATCACTACTGACATTACATTTGAATTCTTGAAGATTGTAGCTGTCGGGAAAGCAAGTAAACGGAAGGAAATTCCACAGGCAGGAAGTGTGAGAAAAGAAGCTAATGCAGTAGAATTTGTGTTTACAATTTATTGATTTCACAGTAAAAGGGTGGGATCTAGTTTCTACTCCTGTGGCTCTAGTAAATTCATATATAGGGGGGCACCAGGGAGCTAAGTTTATTGGAGCGGAAGCCGTGAAAGTATTTGTAGAAGAGACATAAGGAAGCCAGATTGCGCCGGTGAGAAAGTGACTGTATGCGTGCTGCCAAGTTGGGATCGATCACATTACAGATTCTCCGTTGGATTTTGTCAAGGACCCCTAGGTGGATAGCAGGAGCACCCGACCAGATATGGCAGCAGTATTCAATGCACGGGCGGATGGTAGATTTGTATATGTGGACAATTGTTTCAGACGAGAAAAACTTTCTAGCCCTGCACAGAGAACCGATCTTCTTAGCAGCGGATTTAGCTACGGATTCTATATAGTCATTCCACTTGAGGTCTGTTGTGAGAGTTAATCCGAGGAGACGCAGTGTTTTACTTTCAGGGAGATTAGTCTGATCCATGCTAATGGGGGGTAGGAGCGATTGTCCGTGGTGGTTAATAGATAGTAGCTTCGTTTTGGAAGCATTAAAATTCACGAGCCATTTCTTACCCCGGTCTACCACGGACTGGAAGTTCTTTTCAAGCTCGACAGCGAGGTTTGCTTTATCAATCTCGGCAGATTTTGATGGAGGCAAGAGTAAACCGCAGTGTCGTCAGCGTATATGTTGATTTGGAATCTTATTACTTCGGGGAGATCGTTAATGTAGATAAGAAAAAGCGTGGGACCTAGAATAGAGCCTTGAGGGACAGCCGCGTTCGTGTGATAGTATTGGGGGGCATGTCCATTCAATACTACCTTCATTGTGCGATTTGAATACTACCTTATTTTATATCGAGCAATGTTTTACTGGCACTAGCACTAACTGTACGCTATTTTACATATATCTGAGAAGCACCTTTCTGGCTCCCAACATCATGGCTGTGGCTAACCCTCAGGAGAGTGACTTGTTGCATATTCTCGGGTAAACATGAAGTGGAAAGATTATATTGAATCCTTTGCTAGATATGCTGCTAAAAAAGATGGTTCACTGTGTCATGCTAGTTTATATCTAGAATTTATCTTACATATTTATAAGTCTAAATATAAAATTGTAAATTGGTAAGATCTCGTCGCCAGTCTATTACTGCTCTTATATTAAAAAAAAAATGTCTAGGTACCATGACGAAGAGTGATGGGAAAGTGATTGAAGCCGAGATGGCAGAATAGAACCAGTAATATTGCTGATTCTTTTTAGATTTTATTAAGGATTTCTAAATATATAGCGGGAGCACCAGGCCCTATGTGGCAGTTATATTCTAAGCATGGACGAACGATAGAGTTGTAGATATATAAGATAGATTTTGGAGAGAAAAATAGCACAACACGGTGAACCATCTTTCTTAGCTTTGTAGCAATGGATGGATATGCCCCAAAAAACAGTCTTCTACCACCACTAATTCGCTGAAAAAACAGCATAGCATGAAGAAAAAAAGGCTCTAAACTTAATAAAAATAAAATTTCCGTCAAAATGTTTGTTATTATTAAGAGGAAAGATCAAAGTATTTTTTATTTATTTTTGAAAAAATTTTAAAATCCTTTCTAGCACATTTAAAATTTAAGTAAAAATCTTTTTTTTTTCGTCAGCAGGTGACCAGAGTTTATTATGGTTAATGTAATTTTATGAAACTCATTTTTTTTTTCAGTTGAAAAACACATTACTTTGGAAATTATTGCAAAAATCAAATAATTGTCGAATTTTAATGAAACTTTCAGGATTTATTTACAAATGAATTCAGTTAGTTTTAAAATTATTATATTTATAAAATCTTGGTAAATATATTTTCTACATCTGTTAACCCACTTTCACGTAATTTCATTAAATTTCAAAGAATTAAATTCTGTTTCGAAAATTTGTTTTATTAGTTAAATGCAGGATTCCTTGGGGAAAGTAAATCATCATTTTTTTTAAACAGCTACCCTTTTTTCCGAAAATCTACTCTGAATAGAAAAATAAAAAAAATGCAATAAAACTAAGACATTATTTAATTAGATAGACTTATAACTGCTTAAAAAACATATATTAAGCACGTTATAGTCTGAAGCACATTATAGTCTGAAGAAAAAAATTTTTCCAATGAATAATGAATTTTTACAAGAATTATTTCCATTTTTTTCTTTTTTAAACTTTATAAAGTTTCAAAAATATTTTTAAGATTCTTCAAAGCCTTGTTGCAGTTAAGTTAAATGAAGTCTATGTTTACTAATCAAAAATTGAAAAGTTTAATGCAAATCTTCGAGTCAAAAGTTATTTAAAATGATTTTCATTTTTATTTTGTGTGTAGGAAAGTTGTCTTTTAAGTATGGTATTTCGTGTGTGGCATTAAAAGGTTACGTGTTTCACGGTTTCTTTTCCCCTACAGGAAAAAAAATTGAACAATTATGTCAATTCTAGTCAACCATACTTATCTTATCAACGTATCTGGCTGTCAACAAACCCTTCACGAGTTAGAAACATATGACCTCCGTGATTAAGAAATACTTTTATTCTAAATTTCATGCTATAAAGAAGTAATACTTATTTCAAATCAGATTAATTTAACTTTAAATTCGCTAATTTTCCAAAAATAACGTATCACAGATATATATTTTATTTCTGCAAAATTTTGAAAACCAAAAATCAACTTTTGTTTACAAACTTGTCAATCTGTCAAAATGGACGAAAAAATGATAACTTTTGAAAGCTCTAAAAAAATATAATTTCTATTTGAAATACACCAGAATATTTTGCTTACTAGAAATAGTAAATTAACTCATTTAGCTTTTAATTAAAGCTGAAATGAGTGCTTCAAGAAAGCTTTTTTTGTTATTTTAAAAAATTCTCTTTAAAACTTAGTTATCGAAAATGAGTGGAGGTACCTTATGATCATGTACGCTGCTCTTGTGATTAAAAGAACATATTTGTTGTTTATACAAAATACATGCGGTACTTGTCTTGTGAAAAAGTGAAACAACTCTAGAGATAAAGAAAAGAAAAGAGTTTTTTTTAGGTGAAAAATAAATCCTATTTGCGCTTTTGTCACGAAAATTTTCATTGCATTTATGACGTCCTTCTGAGATATTTCGCCTTTTTTATTTACTGTTACTTTTTCTATCATTTTACTTTTTCTTTTTAGTTTTTTGTCTATTTTTTTTTTTTCATTTGCTTCTGCGAACTAAAGAGCTACCGCAGGACCCCGTATGCCACCCGGATATGTTTGTTTTGCTAAATAAACAATTGGTTTAACACAAAAAAGCCAGCGAAGCGATCTGTTCGCCCGCGAGTTCATTACTATTCAATTCAAAATGGGAAGAGCGAAGTGAAGTAATCATTTTATAGAGACGCACAATTTTCAGTATGAATAATGACAGAAGCGTTTGAATACGCACGCACGCACGCACGCACGCACGCACGCACGCACGCAGACACACGCTCACTATTTCACCTTCATATAAGCACACATATATTCTCTCATGTTCTCCAGTGATTCACATTAAAGTCGAATATATACGCATAACCAATATTCATTACTTACACACACAAACACAAACACACGCATACAACGCGCGTGAATGCACAAACATGCCGATATGTTTGTATGCATCTAAGAGTTTGATCGATTGACTCGTTTTTTAGTGCTTTTTCAAACTTTTGCAGGTTGATAACCCGTAGAAAAATATTTCTCTAAAGCCAGAAAATATTTTTAAAGTACTTTTTTATATTATAATAGTTTTAGTGATATAGTATTACTAATTAACCCATAGGTGGGGAGAGAAGAGGTAGATTTATACTTTCACAGTGGTACTTGCGCATAAGTGATTAAAAAAAATTCCAACGGGAATTGAAACTCGGCTCTCCGATTAAAAATTCCGAGCCATTATTCATTACATTACCCCGCACATTCAAGTTTACAGACCTTGTATTCCCAAACGGTCGCCTATTCAAGGTACTGACCATGCTCGACGTTGCTTAACTTCGGTGATCGTACGGGATCCGGTGGTTCAATGTGATGTGGCTGCAAGCTAGAACATTTCAGTTGTACACTCTTCACTTATTCAGATTTCAGTTGTTGTACAGATAACCATCACTAAATTTTAAACCGAATCCTTTAATTAATCCACGAAGATGATTGGTTGGTTGGTTAGCTGATTTTGTTTAGCGACATATCTGCCTCTATGGGTTATTTAATGCCAAAATTTAAATATTTTGAACACAATGTTATGGATGAAACCACAGATAAAATGTATTATTGATAATTCTACTATAAATAGATATGACCGGTTAATTCGATTTGTTTTAGCAACATATCAACTTCTATGGGCAGTGGGGTGCTGAGGTCAGGTAGTGCCCGGGGTTAGGGTTGTGACTGGTCCCCCTCCCATAACTCAGACAAATTTGCAACAATATCAGTCAGTTAAGTGCTATACGTGACGCACGCTTGGGCGATCATTCTCTTTCGAGACATGGCTGATTGGGGAGTAGATTTTCCCGCAGTAGGTTGCCATTACTTTCTGCGGTAGACTGGTTCCCAACAAAGCTATACAACCTAATCTGTTCTGTTATTTAACCCATAGCTGAAAGGAGAAGCGACATATTCATACTTTTCTCAAAGGTATAATTTGCGCGTATGTGAATGCAAGGATTTCTCATTCTGAACCGATATCCATCGCACCATCACGCACATCCACGTAACAGTATATTTAGTTTGTTTTCTTTGGGATGTGGTATACTTAATGACAAGCCCAAATTGATCACCATGTGTGAGTGGAGTCCATCACCACCGCCAGACAGCACTTTTTGAAGACATGCTGGCGTCATTTGAACTCTAAAGAATTTTTCACAGGTTTGGCCAAATGACCGGTAGCCAAAATTAAACATTTTAAAACTAAAATTAAAAAAATATTTTATTTATTTTTTATATCTAATTTTAGGTGTATTTGCTAAATGAAAACAAAAATAATATACTCCATCGGGATTGCGACCCGGGGCCACCTCTTCATCGGCCCACTTCTTTGCACGCCACTGTCTATGGGTCATTTAATGTCAAAACCTAAATATTTTAACAAATATTTTTAATATGGCTTTAAACGACAGATAAAATGTATTGTTTGTAATTTTGCTTTAAATATGTATTTTTGATTGGTTCGAAATTTTTTAGCGGCATATCAACCTCTATGGGTTATTCAATGCCGAAATTTAAATATTTTTAACAAAATTTTATGGCTTCAACCACGATTTTGAACTAAGGCTGGAAATGTATATGATATCAATACTCTATTTTTTGGTTTGATCTGACTGTTGGTAACGTTAAAAAGTCACGTACTCAGGTTCACTAGAATAAGCTGTTAAATAACATGAAATTTCTGTATAGATTATTGGCATACTTATAAAAAGCCATTACTGTCTTATAAAGTGTGTACGCATTTTTTATAATACACTGTATAGTTTGTAGATTTATACGCCTCCGTCTATGTATATTTAGTTTTTTTTTTCCAACCTAACACTCCCGCTACAATTGACGCCATTTCTTAATCCCGACACCCATAAAACCATTTACAACTTGCTTGCTCTCTATTGACTTGTGTCTGAATATTTCGGTTTGGTCACAATAAAATTTTGGTCACTCTTTCGATCACAGATGGGCGTTGACTCATCTAAAACCACTATTATTTATCGATTGCGAGCAATACATGCTTATTTATATACCTGTTCTATTTTAACTGTCGTTGTACGTGCGTGGGTTCCAGGGTGGATGTTTACGGACTCCGACGTCATCTATGATGTGACCAAATAGCGACAAAAAGACATGTTTGCAAATATTTTAAAATAAAGAACAATATCTTCCAATTTCTGGTGCATGGCCATAATTCGATGAATTGATTATCATTGTCAATATCTATAAATAAGCAAATGCATATACATTAAAGTATTTTGCAAAGAAAATATTGAAGGTAAGGGTTCCTACACAAACCTAAATTTATTAGATAGAATATATAGAAAACAATTGAATTATGAAAATGACTTTTAATAAAAACGATAATGTTAAATATGCACGAGAAAAATAATTAAAATGCTTGAACTGCGTAAAAATTAAATATAGAAATATAATATTAAAAAGATAATATTAAATTCTATTAAAAATTAAGATTTACTAAAACGGTTTTTGAAAAGAAGCCAGGCAGTTTACACACACACACACACACACACACACACACACACACACACACACACATATATATATATATATATATATATATAAATTTGTTATAATAATTTCACCCCAAGCAAGGCAGTACTGCCACAGGTGCGCAGGGGGTTACATAAGAAGAGAGTGATGAGAAAGAGGAACAAGTTACATGGGGTGTCAGAGAATGGGTAAGAGAAGGATGAGAACACTGGTGGAAAGGGAGAAGAACATTATACAAGGGTTGTCAGCGAAAGGATGCAAGTCAAGGAAATAAGAGACAACAATTGACATTGCATTTAAATTCTTGGAGATTGTAGCTGTTAGGGAAGCAAATACACGGAAGGGAATTCCACAGGCGGGAAGTGCGAGAAAGTTGCTGTTACATTTGATTGGGTTCACTATAAAAGGTTGGGACCTAGTTGATAGTCTAGTAGCTCGATTCATGCATAGGGGGCACGAGGGAGCTAAGCTCATCAGAGTAGAAGCTGTGAAGAGACAGAGGGAAACCACATTTCATCGGTGAGAAAGCGACTGGAGGTCGAGATCAATTACGTTGCAGATTATCCCTTGGATTTTGTTAAGAAGCCCTAGGTGAATAACAGGGAGACCCGACTAAATGTAACAGCAGTATTCAATACACGGACGAAGGGTAGATTTATATATGTGCAAGATGGATTCAGACTACAGGTAACCAAAAACGTTCTGTCCGTTTTTTGATTAGTCATTGAATGAAGTTGAAATATATACGAAATGCGTGTAGCAATTGTTTTCAAATTCGGATAGCTGTAAGTAGGAACATCAGACGTTATAAAAAAACACTCGCACCGTGCCCGGCCATCAGTTAAAAGCCGGGCAGCTGTGAGAAGGATAGACGTGTCTAGAGATCTCGTCCGGGACTGTTTGCTTTACGACTTCAAAGTGGGCTTATCAGCAGCGGCATCAAGTCGCCGCATGTGTCAAGCGTTTGGGGATAGTGCTGTGGATGGACGTACTGCAAGGCATTGGTTACGAAAATTCAAGTTGTGAGATTTGTCTCTCCATGGTGAGCCTCGCAGTGGACGACCACAGATCTTGAATGACGGAGTCCTGAAGGCGGCCATTGAAGAGGACTAGTATAACATGTGGTGAACTTGCAAGACAGTTCAACGTTTCTGATGAAACTGTTAGACTTCACCTGCACCACCTAGGTAAGACGTACAAACTGAGCAAGTGGGTTCCGCAAACGCTGTTGGAGGTCCACAATGGACAACGAGTGGCAGCCTGCGTATCACTGCTTTCTCGCTACCGTACTGCATCTTTATTCAATCGAGTGCTTACCAGTGATGAAAAGTGGGTTCTGTATGAAACTCCCAAGCGTTCCAGACATTGGTTGTCTCCTCAGGATGCTGTCCTTTACACCGCAAGACCGCCTATGCATTCACGAAGATTATGCTTTGTCTGGTGGACAGGTCGTCAAGTGGTTCATTATGAACTGATACCAACGGGCCAAACGGTCACTGGAGACCTATACTCTCAACAATTGAAACGTATGCAACAGGCGCCAGAAGGAGCCAGCACTGGTGAATCGCAAAGGTGTGCTTTTCCTCCATGACAACGCCAGGCCGCATGTCGAGCGAGTAGTCAGGGATACCATACAGCTACTTGGATGGGAGACTTTGTGCAATCCACCTTATTCACCTGATCTTGGGTCATCCGATTACCACCTTCCACTCCCTGGATAATCATCTTCGTGGGAAATCCTTCACCAATGAAGTAGATTTGCGCAAAGCCCTCACGGACTTCTTTGCGTCAACCCCACCCGAGTTCTACCGCAAGGGTATTGAACAGCTGGCGACACTTTGGCAGAAGGTGCTGGATGCCGATGACGATTAATTCTTCGAAGACTAAATATGTTACACATACTGTGAAGCGTTTTCTTTTTTTCCTTAAAAAACGGACAGAACTTTTTTGGTTACCTTGTAGAAAAAATTCCTGGCCCTACACAGTGAACCAACCTTCCTAGCAGCAGATTTAGCTATGTATTCAATGTAGTCATTCCACTTGAGGTCGGCTGAGAGAGTTAGGTCGAGGAGGCGCAGTGTTTTGCTTTCAAGGAGACTATCCTGATCCATGCTGATGTGGGGTAGGAGCGATTGTCTATGGTGGTTCAAGGATAGCAACTTCGAAATTATGTAATATATAAATATACGTTAAGAAATCGATTAAATCCAAAATATGTTAAATTTATTTTCCGAATATGATTTCTCGATTATTCAAACCAGTAGATGTAAATAAATATACTGTTTAATAAAAAACAGAACACCTACTCAAATATGCGTATTCATAAAAAAATAACGTTTAAAAATTAAATTAAAAATATGTCGAATTTAATCAATTTCCTATAAAGTTGTCTTTGTTTACGTCAGAGCAGATATGTATATTTCGAGAATCAGGAGAAATGTGTGTTCAGAATCACTATTCGGGCTTTGTTTGATCGGGAGGTCCTATGTGATCCGAGTGATCTAAGATTAGTGATCTAAGATTCGATCTAAGCCAAATCTAATGACTGTTTCCTCTGGGGAAAACAGGTTCGAACCCTGTCGGAAGACGCAAATTTAGTAAGATTTCTCGAATATTCAGGCCGGTCAATATAAATAAATAAATAAATAAATAAATATACGGTTTAATAATAAAAAAACATAGAATCTATTCAAATATGAGTATCCATTAAAAATAACGTTTAAAAAAATAATATATATATGGCGTCAGTCGGCGATTCTAAGTCTGGGCTATGGGCGCTCGGTAGAAGAAGGCAGACTTTTTAGCATGTATATTATCATTATACATGCCCAATAGCCAGAGTGCTCTAATTCAGTGAATGAGCGATATATCAATGACAGTTGACATATTAAGATTTGAAGGAAAAAAATATCCAAATTAATGATTAAACTTTCTGTGGCAAAAGTTTTACAAGATGGCCAGGCTTTAATATTCAAAATTCAAAAAGAGCCAAATTTGAATTGAAAACATGTGTGGTTTGATTGAATGGTTACCCTCGATATTTTAACCAATGGAGATAAAAAAAAAATAAAAAATAAAGAAGTATACCCCCTACCAATAAAAAATTGGTTTACAAATAGGTTTTTATACACGTGTTTGTTATACAAGAGGGAAATATTTTATCGAAAAAGATAGACTAATAAGGAGAAGCCCATACTCGACTAAGTATTGTTGCTGCTGCCTGGAAGAGATTAGGTAACTCGGGCCAAAGGCTGTCATCAAGCAGAAAGGTCTAACCGTATCGGCGTGTAAAGTCTGAATAATAATAATAATATATATTATTATTATTACTATTATTATAAAAAGAATTCACAAACTCATGAGAATGTATCAGTCAGTCATGTCTCTTTCGAAACATGATCGCCCAAAGCGTGTATCACGTATGGCACTTAACTGACTGTATTAATGTAATTTGTAATAAGAAGGAGATTAAAATATATCTCTTGCATTTCTAATTAAGAAAATGAGGGTTTAGGTCAAGAAACCCTGATTTGCAGCGAAGAGTCAAAATTCTTTAAAAGTGTTTAGATTTTTAATTTTGAATACTTTTGGAGGATTTTCAGAGGTAAAAATGGATTCACCCCAAGCCCAAGAAAATCAATGGAGTTAAGGTTTAGATCATGATTTTCTAATAAACACAGTATCCATTAAATTAACAAAAATTATCAATTTAATGCATGGCAGGAACTGAACATTTTTCTTTTCTTTTTTTTAAAGTTATATTATTTGTCAGTTATATTATTTGTTTCAACAAATGATGTAGCTTATTTGAATATTTGTTATGTAAATAACAATACCATAGTAAGAGGCTTGTGACATTACATCTGTGTTAGAGGTTGTAAGGCTGAAATAAATAATTACCCACAAATCAAAGTTGGAAAATGAGGATTGGGCAGCTTATAGCCCAGAGGTAGAATCGCCGACTGAAGCCAATTCGGTCGAGTTTCAATCCTGGGTTAAAAGTAATCGGAGTCTAACCGTACTGATGAGCTGTGATACAGCGAAACAGATCTGTCTGTGGATGACTATATATACATATATATATATATATATATCCCACCTGCCACTCTCAGGGGTTCGGATTTTTTTTTTCTTGTCTTATGTAAGATACTTAATATTAGGTATATCAATATATATGTTGCTGTCATTTTAGATGGCATATCAATATGAATATTTTGCAGTCATTTTTGACAGTATGAGCACATTTGTAAAAAGAATATTCCTTGACTGTTATCAACATCTGATATTAATCTCATGCTTACATGTATAGACAAGTCACTGTTAAAGAAAGACAGCAGGGTCACCTAGATCATCTATTAATATTCTAACACAACCACTGATTGCTTCTGAACAGTCTTGTTTACACAATTTTGCTCACCTGGCCTGGATTGACAAGTGATGATTTTCAGTAACTTCCCAATGGTACTGCATGTGGGGATCATCTCCCCAGAACAATATTATTAAAAAGTCATCTCCTTAACTAATCAAACATAATGAGATTAGAACCCTGCCCCCATGGTCAGAATGCAAATGCTCTGACTGTTCTATCATATTTTAAGGACGATTTAGTCTTTGAGAAACCCCCTTATTTTGGACTTTGTATAGACATATACACTGTGATGCAGTGGATATTGGCTCAGAATGAGAAATCAGATAGCTGATTCAAATTCTAGTTGATATTCATTGCATTCAATTACACACAAATACCCTGGGGAAAAGTATCAATCCATCTCCTCTCTTCCACGCTATAGGTTAAATAGCAGGTCAGATTGGGTTCTATAGTGTTGGCTGGCAACCTGTCTACTACAGAAAGAAATAGCAACTTACTGTGGGAAAATCTTCTGCCTAACTAATAAAACAACTTTTAGACAGAATTTGATTTTATTCATCAACAGTCTTCTTCTAGGGTGATACAGATATTAAAGCTTCTCTAAAAATTTGATGCCTTTTTTGTAGAACGATTTGTCTTTGGCCTCATAATATGCCTAATTGTTTGTTATCACATCTTCGTTGGAGTCAAATCTTTTTCCCCAGAGCATTCTTTTGATGTTTGCAAACAGCCAGTAATCGTTGGGGGCCAGATCTGGAGAATAGGGTGGATGTGGAAGTAATTCGAAGTGCAATTCGTGTAGTTTTGCCATTGTTGCTGTCGACTTGTGACAGTGCATTGTCTTGGTGAATGATCACTTTCTTCTTCAAACACACCAGTAATGCGATATAATATTCGCTCTTAATGGTTCTTTCTTTCTCAAGGTAATCAATGTACAAAATACCTTGCGAATCCCAAAATATGGAGGCCAAAACCTTGCCTGCTGATGTTTGTATCTTTGGTTGCTTTGAATGGCTCTCACCTGCTGCTGTCCACTCAGCTGACTGCCAATTTGATTCCGGAGTGAAGTGGTGGATCCATGTTTCATCCATTGTCACATGTTTACACAAAAACTTCTTGTTGCATTGAAACAGTTGCAAACAATGCTCTGAATCGTCGACACGTTGTTTTTGATTAGCTGTGAGCAAACACTGCATCTACTTTGAACACAGTTTTATCATTGACAAATGTTCATGCAACATGCTGAATACACTATCTTCTGATATGTTCAACTCCTCTGCTATCTCACGCAACTTCAATTTACAATTGGCCAAAATGAATTTGTGGATTTTTTTGGTGTTTTCTGGGACAACTGCTGATTTTGGGTGAACTGAGCGTTCAGCATCATTTGTCTGTACAACTGTGTTTAAAGTCAGCATACCACTTATTCATACTCTGCTCCATCAGAAACAATGGTTAACATTTATCAAGCCATTGCTTTGCTTGAACAGTATTCCCCCCCCCCCCCCCATCAGAAAGCAATGCTTTATCAACACATGAAATTCAGATTTTTCCATTGTTTTGAAAATTTGCGACAGAAGCTTTGCTTAAATAACAGTAATTTGTAAACTAATAATCTGATTGGGCTCAAATTTTCTTACGTGCAATTTGAAGGTCAGTACTTCATAAAAATCATGAATTTTTTATTAGTGGCTGCATCTATATGTCAGGCCCGGGACTTATTGAGTGATGTGTTACGAATGATGTTGGTATCTTTAGTTTAATTATATTGTAATAGTTTTTTTTTTTTTGTTTTATTGGCAGTTCCTGGTAACCAAGCATGTTGGGATGACATTTAAATCCCAACAGCATGAGTACAAATTCGGGTCAAAACTTCAAAACTAACTCCCCTATATTTGGATATATTACATTTATGATCAATATGAGTGTAAACAAATTACTATTTGTTTTAAGTGATAACACATAAAACTATTACAATTGCCATAAAGTAAATAGATTAGTCTTCACTCATCTTAACAGATTTGATCTAGTCTGTGATTACAATGGTTTAAACATTAACACCCTTTTTTTTTTCTAAGCCCTACTTTAAATGTAATTTCACTAGTCCCACTGCCAACATGTAATCATAGGCTGAACATGAGATAAACACCTAGTATAGTTTTTAACATGTTGGCATCCAAGCTATGAATATTTACATTTTTCAAAAGGTTAATGTAACCGCCAGGTAAATTGTGTAAAAACCAAGGTATTAAAAGAAAAAAAAGTTTTCTGCAATTCAAGCAAACTCATTAACTTTGAATTAAATTAACCAGAAGAGATGTCAACCTCACAACACAAATTAAATAGTTTTGCTTAATACATTCTTTAAGATGAATTTTCAGCCATGGTGTTCTTTAGTCAAGGCTAAGCCACAATGCATCACTTGCCGGGAATTGGTGGCCTACATTAAATCTTGTTACACTGGAAGTGAAGGTTTTTAGTTTGGGTTTGCTTACACCTCAAGAAATTCACAGAAGAAAATTAAGAGATTAAGAGCATAATAATTTGGCTTGAAAAGTTAATCTTCTTTATACTAAAGTCTTGTTATAATTAATATTTAATTGCAATCCATCACTCCAATATCTGTTCTTAAGATAGAGAAATTCTTCACTAAGTCTTGACTACTTTTAACAAACTTTACAACCTCATCAGAACTAAAGAGTTATTATATTGCTTCATACTCTGGCCTGGTTGTTTGAATACCCAACTTCCTCAACTGATTAATGAGATGACTGCTTTGATTCAACATGGCCCATTTCACATTGTGTATAGTTTGATCATAAGGCTGGTAAGATTGAATCATCCTCAAGAATCATCATATTGAATTAGTCCAGGAAAATGAAGACAAGAAAAAAAAAATTAATAAAATTAAAGGCTTTTACATATGTTCTTTTGGTACAGTACTTGGTTAGTCATGACATTAGAATCTATCAATTTCTCACACAGGCAATTATCGTCCCATTCTGCTTCTTAAGTCTGGTACAAGGCTTATGTTGGAAGTTCTTCTCAGGTAGGCAGTCATGTAATATCAGGCAATGCGGTCATCTCTTGTCTCCAACTTGCTTGGCCCTTCATAATTATGGACACCCACCTAAAACCAGCATAGGTTGATTATGATTGGGGAAGTTGGTATTTCCCCTTATCTTCTAACAAGAGTTCCTTGTTGTCTGGGTCTTGAAAATTAATTACATTTCAAATTGAGAAATTCCCTTTTCCTATGGGTAGCAGTCACAGGTATTGCTCTGCCCTGATAACTTTATTCTTTTTTTGGCATCTCACACCAATACTTCTTAGTGAGTGTGAGCAATTCCGCCACCTTCCTTGGTATTTCACCTGCACCTGCCACCTTGGCTACCCTTCAGCCAATCTGGCTTTTAGCTGCTTGATGTAGTTTATGTTATGGTCATTAATTAAAAATTATCATTTCCAATTTTGCTTGTGCAAAAATTTCCATTTCATATCAGATGCTACCAGATGGCTCTCCAACCTAGCCATTTCCTAATCCTCTAACAAGGAAACTTTATTCTAGAATTCATCTTATTTATTTGTGTTTTCGTAACCAGTACTTTAGCTTTCTTGTGATAACATCGCTTTCCTGTAAGTAATTCTCCCGGTTTTAGAGAATCAAGTTCTTTTTGGAAAAAAAAAAAAAAAAAAAAAAAAAAAAATCTTAATTCTCTCTCTTGGTATGTCCATCATTCTATTCATTAACCCTTTATTTTCATTTACCACCGTTACAATATAATTTGAAACAATATAATGTGTATAGGTACTGAAAAAAAAGAAAAATGAAGAACAGGTTGTCATCTTCGCATTAACTGAAAACAAGTAATGCGGAGCTGATTTCTGTGAATACTTGTGTTAACAGGAATACAGTACAATAATTTTTAATCCCAAGTAAATTCGGAACAGTATTGAATCAGACTTTGGATATTGTGACAGTAGTAAGTCTTATTCACAGCCATTACATTAAGAGAGATTACTGAATATACAAGAAATTTTACTCAAAGTTTCTCCTAATTTCAATATACTCAATTTTCGAGTCATTCACATAAAATCTCAAGATAACAAAAAGAACTGTTTTATTGAAAGAAAATTGGTATTTTATTATTTGCATACATGGCATTGCAGCAATGTTAAGAACAGCAACAGGAAAAAGAAAAAAAATTAAATGGCCGCCGTGTTTTCAAAGATGTTAGCTCAGCTCTTTTTTTTTCCTAATAAAGAATAAAAAGTTGAGGTTATGCCATCTTATTGATAACTGTTTGGTGTAATGAGTGCAATTGGGATGTCCACTTGTCTAAAGCATTGTACTGGGCAACACCTGTTGTCTCTCGAACAAGTTCCAAGACCTTATTCACCTGATCTATCCGACCATTTATTGTACTAGAAAAAAAAAAAAAAAAAAAGAAGAACAAATACAATTCTCTGACATTAATATTAATTGCTAATCACACAGAATCATTCTTAATGGTGATTATTTCTTTGTTCAAAGTAATTTCCAAATCAAATGAAGAAGAAACAATTTATTTAAAGAAATGGTTAATATAACAACAAAATCTCCATGTCATCCAGTCTCTAAAAAAAAAAAAAATCTAAACAATTATCTTAATTTTGAACAAGGAACTTTGTTTTTTGCAAACCAGCTCATACCCAAATAGAGGAATATAAGAAAGTCTGTGTTCTAAATGAGTTATGGCTGCTACATAATCCTTTATGGAATTAATAATACAAGGAAATTTACAACAAAATTCCTTATGGAGTTACACTCATTGACACCATAAGTTATTTTAGTAGATAAAATTATTTCATATAAAATATCAACTTGGGTGAAATCTTAAAGATTTTAATAAACAATATCAACTCCTGCTCACACAAGTTGATGCTAATAAGCATTGCAAAGAAATTTAGATTTTTCCTTTTTGTAAATATTTATTTAGGCTGTTTAATTAATTGACTGGATATGAAAACTTAAAATGTGTATAAATAAAAAAATAAAACTTATTAATGCTTTCAAAATGTACATTTTAAAAGTATATATAAAATTTATACACAAAATAAAGAACTTTTTAATCTATACTAAAATCCATCCACAAAGATGTTCTGCACTCCTCCCATTTAGTTCAGTTATCTATAATTACAGACATCAATGTGATGCTGAATATATTGGCAAAACCAATCAGAGGTTGGACACCAGAATAGATCAACACATATCTGCTAAGAGCCATTGAGGACAGTGTGAAAATTTGCACAGGCTTATGAATACTTCTGGTTCTGCTATTGCAGAACACTTGATAAATAATCTAATTTTTGCCTTGTTCTTCTTTAGGGATTTTTTTTAAAACCATAATCAGCAAAGTCCATCTAAATTATCATTTAAGAATTTTTGAAACTATCAATTCAAAGCAGCCTTCCCTCTGCAAGCAGAAAGAATGGCTGTTGGGTCTAGAACATAATTTATCTTTAAGTTATACTACTGATTTTCTGGTATTAATTTTTCTCCCCCTACTCTCTCTTTTATTCCTTTTAGTTGTGTAGATATTTTTTGTCCATGATTGGCTCTGCAGTGCAAGAATCAAAAACTTTTTTTGATATTCTTTTGTTAAATATTTCAATCCACTTCTTTTTGCATTATTTTTTATCCTTGTTCTTCTGTCCAATTTGTTTTTATATATATATATATATATATATATATATAAAAATTCAAATTATGTAATGGTCAGTTTCAATTCAGCACCTAAAGATTGTGTTGTGCATGAAATTCAAAGTCATGCTACTAATAAGAAAAAAAATGTATATTTATTATCTGTCTATATTTCTGAGATGAGGTATTGTAATTATTTACACTATTTACTTTGTTCAGACTGTTGTCCTCATCTTTATTGCCATATTCAGGATGTATTGGCTGTTGTATGCTTCGTCCTTCTTCAGGTGATCAGAATCTCATACTGAACACTTTACTTTGTCCACTGGGGTAGATTGTTCTAGTTCCACGTGCCATCTCCCTTTAACTCAGCTAAGTTTTTGTTCACCTCTGTTGTAGCCAGGTATTGAACTCACAACTCTTTGGGTCAAGTCACTGGATTCAACCAATGCTTTTATCCACTGGCTTAGTGGATAAAAGTGTTGATTGAAAGCAATAATAAAAGAGAAACTTATTACAGTTTTATTAACAATAGTGAAAAGTAAATAACTATATCCAACTATAGTCCTTGAATTTTACTGGATGATTTATTTTAAGTACAGCAGTGTCAAAATATAATTACTGATTAATGACAAAGTAAAAAATGAAGGCAATTTACTTCTAACATTGAATTTGTTTTCTGATTGAAGGAGAATTATAATAAATATTAAGTGATGTGGAAAATAAAAAGGAAATTTTGACTACTTACTGATCCAATATACATGAAACCAATAAACTCTCTACTTCTTGGGGCATTATGTTCAATTCCTAGAAGAAAATAAAACCATAATTAAAGAATCATAGCTCAGACTTAATCACCTGTTTTTTAAATGTTTGAATATAATTTGAAAATTTCTAATTAAAATTTGTAATATTTAGATTACATTGCTCAATATCTAAACTACATAAGGTAGTATTTATATATATATATATATATATATGCAGATGACTATTTACACTCTCACACCCTGATTGAGTACTCTGGAAGAATAGTAGACTTTGAAAAACAGTAGCTACTCTGGTATGTATGCACTCATTCAGTAATGAATTAGAGCACTCTGGCTATTGGGCATGTATAATGATAATATACATGCTAAAAAGTCTGCCTTCTTCTACTGAACGCTCATAGACCAGAGGTAGAATCGCCGACTGATGCCAATTCAGTCGGGTTTCAATCCTGGGTTAAAAGCATTCAGAGTCTAACTGTACTGATGAGCTGTAATACAGCGAAACAGATCTGTCTGCAGATGACTATATATATATATATATATATATATATATATATATTCCATTTTTAAATGAGTTATTTCGCTACCCAGGTTTCTACCATGAGTGGTGTCTTCAGGCGATTTTTAATAACTGATTTTATCTTTTACCATTTTTCTTTTTAAGAACGCTCTTGTAATGGTGTTTTATTTGAACGTTCAGACCAGGTGGTTCAACCACAGATCTACATTTAAAATAGAAAAATTAAAAAACAATAAAAAATTGGCTAACCACGTCTGGAAATTGAAATCAAAATATGGAAAAATCCCAGGCATAATGTGGAGCATTATAAAAACAGCCAAGCCTTACAACAGTGGACAAATATGTAGACTGTGCCAAGAAGAAAAATTAGAAATTATGACATATCCAAATAAAGACGAACTGTTAAATGAAAGAACAGAAATTATGACTAAATGCATCCACACAAAGAAATACCTCTTAGGTTCATACAACCATGGATAAAAGCGTCATAATTCATTTTAATTTAAACAGTGTGCGTTCATAAATTCTCTGCCACATGAATGTTCAAATAAAACACCGTTACAAGAGCGTTCTTAAAAAGAAAAACAGTAAAAAGGTAACATCAGTTATTAAAAATCGCCTGAAGACACCACTCATGTTAGAAACCTGGGTAGCGAAATAACTCGCTTAAAAATTAAAAATATTCAAAAGTTCTACAATATAATTGTATCAAACACTTTTTAATACAAATGTGTACTGATCTAACCCTATTAGGACCAAAAACTAAGTATTCAACAATAAATATATATATATATATTTATGCACTATGTAAGAGGGAGAGATGTCAAACTCTTTCCAGAAAGAAGATCAAAGTAATCCCGAATATGTCACTGAATATGTCTATCAAAGTTTGGTCTTATAAATCACCAATGTTATCTACCAGGGACATCAAATACCAGTACAGCATACAGCACGATTCTGAATGAGCCTTGTGAAATGAAGATTGTCAATAGGTGGACTGAAAGGATGAAGTACAAGCAGGAGGATTTCAGTGTTATACTAGTGATGTTTGTGTACATCCGGCTGGATTGAACAGTCACTTTAGAGGCCATTTTCAGCAATGAAATGCAACATTTACATTTGCCTGGGAGGGTGGACACACTTGTGCATGAATTGACACCCACATATATTCCACACACACACCTCAAATTTGGTATATATGTAATAAAGATACATATTATCCTACATCTATAGCACAACTCAGAGTTTTATGCACTAGAGATGTAGGATAATAAGTACATTTATTAATATATACTTAAGCGCTCTGATATATTACAATGAGTACTGTTCTAGTAATACAAGAAAAATATTTGTTTATATATGTGTGTGTACCTGCATGCACACCCATAAGTATATTTATTGATATCCATTTGTCTACACACACAAGGCTTATGACATTTTTGTAAACTGATGTTCCTGTGTCATAAATTGATGAACTTTTGTTCAAAAGTAATGAAAAAGGCATTAATTTGTTTTAGTTATTGAAAAAGTCCTTCCAAAACAGAAAGTTCCATTTATCATATATGCAATAAGGAATTTAAAAAAAAAAAAAAAAAAAAAAAAGCATTTATATTTCAATTAACTTATGATGTAATTGAATAGCACTTAAGTATTTCTTAATACATTTAACATTTTATAGCTATAACCTAACACACAAACTTACAAATGAACAAAAACAAGTTCTAGGAGGCTCCAGAAAGTCATAGTTAAATCTTTTGAAATTTTGCATTGAGGTGACATAAAAAAAAAACACAAATGAATTAAACCCTTAATTATTTTTTTTTAACAAAATTCATTGGAAGCCAATTATTTTACGAAGAAATCATAACATTAATACATATAAGTAAATATACATATTATCCTACGTCTCTAGTATGACTAAATTTCATGTGCAATCATCAGGTGCATATTATAATATTCACCTGCTAATTGCACAGTGCATGAAACTGAGTCATGCTATATATATATATATATATATATATATATATATAGATATGTGTGTGTGTGTGTGTGTATATGTGGAGCAGGTGATTAGTTTGTAGATGTAGATGACCATGACAATGTGAACATGGCAATCAACACTGCATGCTGAATGAAGCACTGATCTCTACATCTACACTCTCTATGGATATTTATTTAAGCAGCAGTGTTTCCTTAATGGAGTTTGATTAAAAATTATAAACAAGAAACGTTGTCTTAAGGAAATCTTTCTTTAATTAGGGACATAAGAATGCATTTATAATAAATGCAAATATTATCCAAACATTTGTAATCTAGCACTTTTGCCCATAATTATGGCCATTGTCAAGATCAGAGAAAAAATGTTTTTCAATTATTCAGACGAAAACAACAAATGAATAAATTGAGAGAACAGGCAGATAACAACATGAATATGCAAGAATAAAAGAGAGAAGAGTTTGTAGATATAGTAAACATATAAACAGAAGAGAGAGAGAATGAGAGAGGTACTGACCTTTGATATAAAAGGAATGTGTATTCGAGTATATGGTTTGATCAACTTAATAAGAACCTGAGTCCGGATATTTCTCAGCAAATCTGAAATGACAAATAAAACACAAATAAAGAGCATAAAAAATGTGCTTTAAACAAGATATTACTTTTTTTGTATTCTAAAATTACTAGCTCTTAAGTGGGAAATATTCATAGATATTTGAATATCTATCAAGAAAAGAAACATGTATATTAATATTTATGTATTTCATTATTTTATATATATTTATAACACAATGCTTTGTGTTACCATTACAATGGAATTTCTTGTTACTTGAGAAACCAGGTTGCCAAATATTAGCTGACAGATGAATCTATTTTATGACTACAGAAATATTTTATGTTTATTAAGCAGATTCACAAAAGTAGATATTACTTACAAAATAAGAATTTGAAGTTTTTAAGACGTACACTTTTATATCCAGTTATAAAGAATACGATCGAGTACAAAATCTATTTTACATTACCATTTTTTTTCTCTCAATACACATGGAAAATAATATTTCCAGTGCACAGAAAGTCATAATTGCCAAGAAGTTCTTAACTAAATGTTTTATTATATAAACTAATTAAGCATTGACAAGAATAAGTAAATATAAGACATTAAAAATAATTAAAAAGCATGAAATGAATTCAGAGAAGGCTCTAGGGAAATTCGAACATGAAATAAATCAAGTAGAATTCATTAAGATTGGTCTTCCTATATGGCAGTGAATGTTGGACAGATAAAGAAAAGACTTGGAATATGGTTCTACAGAAGGATGTTGAGAATACCATGAACTGAACATGTAAGCAACAACAAAGTTTTAGAGTAAATGAAAATGAAAAGGCTGCTCAGAAAGAGACAGTTGAAATTTCTGGGGCATACACATTACTTAGGACAACAGGAAAAAACTTCAAAAAACAGGAAGTTGTACAGAGCCATGATCGTACATGTCTTGAAGAGACATGACAAATCAAAGAAGATGAGATCTTCCCAAAACCCACCTCACTGCCTTTGCAGCAATATGAGAAAGATTTATGGTCTTGTGAAATTTGTTAGATTCTAAAGTCTTCTCAATTTTATTAATAAAATAATAATTATTTATTATTTGTTACTGAACAAACAATCATCTATCGTATAGAAAAATATGCAATAAAACAATGTGAAGGTTAAGCAAATTTCTTTCTATAAACATGAATGCAGCCAAAACAGGCAGACAACAATCTATTCCCAGTCCAGACTGGTAGCTGTACAATTTGCCAAAAGACAATTCGCCAATAGACAGTTTGGCAACAGACAATTCACAGACAGACAGGACAATTGGTCGATACTTTAAGTCTTAAAGTTTAAACTCTCACCCATTTTTATTTTTTAGAACATTTTTTTTTTTAAGTCCTTCACTCTTCATCATGGTGTTTGTCAAGACAGAACAAGGAGGTAGAAAGCTTTTGTTTGAGGGATATGCCTATATTGTTGACAAAACTATAGAATCTAAAAGTTACTTGAGGTGCGAACACCAAAAACTGTGCAATGCAAGATTGACAACACTCAATGATGTAATTAGCAGAACGCTTTCGAAACATTTACATCCACCAACACCTGAACAGTTCACCAAGTTTATAAAAAAAAAAAAAACCGGATGAGAGCTGTAACTTGGAAAGATTTAAAGTGTCAACCAATTGTTTGTCTGCAAACTGTCTGCATACGATTCAGACCATCTCAATGCTTGAATCAGTAACAAATACACAGACACAAGCCCTAATAGATAATACAGTGTGAGAATCAAAGAGCCTTATATCTCTCAAGTACTGTGAGAAAACCTTAGCACTAAAAAGTCATTGACTAAGGCTATGTACAAAGATTAATAATTCCTTATGTATCTTTAAAATTCTTCTATTTTTCATTAAACCTGTTCATTAGCAATAGAGTTTGTTGCTTTACTCTGTGAAGTTGGTTTTCAGCAGTGACAAAGAAATCATGGTAGTTTGTTAGGAATCACATGTGAATTCTCAGTAGGTACATAATACAATACTTGTCACTGAATGATATTACGATCAATTTAGGTTTTCTTTCAGCATGCAGATGTCTATACACAATATTTGAAGATCACTAACACCACTAAGTAATGCCAAGAATGCTACATCTTTGGTTACACAGGGACATTCACCAGGTTTATGTACCTAGTAATGGGATTAATTTCTAAATTTGAATACACTTGTTCAAATTTAGTATTAGGGGGAAAAAAAATTATCTACAAAATTCAGCAACTGCATTTTCCTTATTCATTTTGTTAACATTCTTTTCGTTATATCATTCAAATATCAGCTTGAAAATTTATCTTTGCATAAGACAAAATTTCCTATTTTTAATATTCTAAACATTTTTTCTTTAGATTTTTCTCTTGCAATAAAGACATCAGTGACTTATAACATCTTTTGAACCTAAGAAAATGAAAGCATTTAAAATTGTTATGAGATTAAACTTAGCACTAATACAACAAACTTGTTTAGAGTTATAGTTGCTTGGTGCATAACACCAATGGGAAGAGACTAAATAGTAAACTGTGAGATATGGAAAATGTTTTAGTATCAACCTTGTACCTATTAAAATAATCAAAAATGCACATACCTTCAATATGTTCACGAATGAATGGATCTTCCATAATATTTTGTTTGTTCCTTTGAAGAATCTTTTCAAATTCATCAATATCATTATTTTGATAAGCACTGAGAAAAAAAAAAGATAAAAAAAAAAGATAAAATACTATATATTTTATTTTTAAATTTCAGCATAATTTGTTTTAATTATACTTGTCATTAAAAGATAAAAATATTGACTGCTTAAAATAAAAATTAAGAGCAGGAAGGGTGTGTACCTCCACCCACAAAAAAAAAAAAAAAAAAAAAAAAAATAATGATTGAATTATATCATTAAACAATCCTTTAGAATAGAATGTTAATTCCAACAAAGGAATTAGACTTTTACTAATGGGAACACAGAAATTCTCTTTTATAGATATCGCACACATTCTTTTCATTCATAAGTTCTTTTTGGAATTCTATACTATTAATTGGAAGGATATCTAAATGAATATGTAAACTGGATGAAGTCCACATGTAACAAATATACAATATAAAATAATAGTTTTTTTTAAGTCAACACAGAAAATTGCATTTAAAAAAATAAAAATTTTACAGATAACATACCTCACTAAATTTGTCATTGCAAGAATCTCTGAGTCATTCTTGTAAGGTTTTGTTTCCTGAGAATCAAATGGATTTATTCCAGATTTCATTAACATATTAGCTAAAACCAAATACTTTAAGCATGTGGTACGTCTGTAATGTAAAAATAATTAGATAAATAACGAATATATACACATACATGTATAAGTTGATCTTTACAGAATGATGGCATAGAGTAAAACTGTACCTGAAACTCTTCTATCATTATCAACAGAATAATTTTGACAGTGTTAAGAAAGTTAATTAAATAGACACAAAAATTATTACCAAAATTAATGTCACCTGCCAACATGGCAGGTAAGGCCTGTTTGTCCTTGTGTGTGTGTGCATGATTGATTTGGGGAAAACCAGAGTCCTGTAGTGGACTTTAAAAGGAATGGTGCTGATATAAATATATAGAGAGTTTAACTCATGATACTGTAACTGATAGAAGTTTGATATAAATACTTAAAAGTAGAAATAGAAGCCAATCTAAAATAATAAATTTAAATTAAAAAAAAAAATGAAAAGAAAAGTGTTTATTTAAACTTACCGGGGATTTCCAGACTCATCATAATTTTTAAATGCTTCAAAGAAATCAGTGTGTGATTTTTCATATTCTCCTTCTCGCAAATGCATCTTTCCACCACATTCTTAAAAAAAAAGAGAGAAATTCTACTAAAAAATATTTTCTAAGAAAATTCTGGAAGAAATATTCTGCATAAATAATGCCCGAGAAACTTTATACATGTTTTTGTAAAAAAAAAGGTTTTTGGAAAAAGAGGTCCACAGAATTGAATGGAAACAAACATTTTCAATCAAAGTAATTTACTGGAATAAATGCCTCTTAACTCTTTTTGTAGTATTCCAATTTTTTTAAATCCATTTTAAAGAGGATTATTTTTCAGAGTGTGATCTATTTCAAAATTTTATCAAATATAGTCCTTATTTGACTGAAGAGTGTTTTTATTGGAAACTAATGAAGATATAATTTTGAATTATTTTTACAAGATTTATAGTTTTAGTGCAAAGAATTTGTCACTTTAACGGAACAGGTTCATGCTGACTTCAAAATTTTGTGACGACACTTATGATATCTTCATTCATCAGAGCTGGGTTTGATACACACACACCTCGCTCCATCTATTGCTAAAATAGTCTAGGTAAAGAAGTTCTTATCAAAAAAATAAAAAAAATAAAAAAATAAAAGAGAATTCTGAATTCATGACAGTGGAGAAGCCAACAGAAACACACTCCTACATTTTCTAAGAACATTCATGGTTATACAAAATTTATAGATATTAAAAGTTGTGAAGAGCCATTACTGCCTACATCCTGAAAGGAGATGCTTAACAAAAATAATCTTTTTCATGTGAAAAGTGAAAATATGAAGTAATATTTTTATGCAAACAATTTTTGAGCAAAATATAAGCAGCACCATTTAATTTGTTACCATCAAACCCACTTTGCTGGATTTAATAAAATGACCTGTTATATATTTTGAACCCTTGCAATTCTAGATAATAAAGAATACTAATATTACACTCAGTGCAGTTTTTAAAAAAATTGTAGGAACAGCATTCTGAAATATTTTCACATATAAGAACAATAAACATTCAGCCAATTAAGTGCCATATGTGATACATGCTTGGGTGATCATGTCATGAAAGAGACATGACAGACTGAGCAGAAGATTTTTCCTGCAGTAGGTTGTCATTAATTTCTATGGTAGACTGGTTGCCAACCAAAGCTATAAAACCAAATCTGTACTGCTATTTAACCCATAGCTAGAGGGAGAAGCGATGGATTAATACCTTTCCCAAGGGTATTTGCACATAAGTGAATGCAAGGCATTCAACTGGAATTTGAACTCGGCTCTCCAATTTATCATTCTGAATCAATCTTTACTGTACCACAATTCATATCTACAAACATTAAAGCGTTTTATACAGATAAGTATTATTAACTCTGCATCAGGTTGCATTATTAACTCTGCATCAGGTTGTATTGATGTGGCTTACTTTTAGATGTTTTTCAAATTATTGAAACTACAGCTGCTTCTGCCAGTGTTGAAATGTGCAAATCTAGGGACAAACAGAACTACCATAATTAGTATAGAGACATTATTTCAATTGAAATTAATTTTTCCCTGAAACTAACTTATTAATTGCATGCCTTAGATCAGTCTTTCTCAATCAGGGTTCCGCAAGAGGTAATTAAAGGTTTCACGAGAAACAGTAATAAATTGGCTAATGCATTTTGGAGTAATTTTTGCTCAATTTTATATTTGTAATATTACTATACATGTATGGCATATTGTTGAAAAATCCTTGGTTGTTTTGATAAAGGCTTCAACATCTGATATTATTTAAAATTATTATAATCATAAGAAATGTATTTAATGATGTCTATATGGTGTCAGAGTGAAACAACCTTAACTGGTTAGAGGGCAGGATGCAGATGCAGTGGATTTGTATGTCACTGAGTAACTCACTTCAGTACAGGACGCATGCATGGTGTCCATATATCATGTTCACTATAATAAAAATATAAAAGAGATAACTAGTAACAATGGTATGTAATAATTTTTAATACTGGAATTCCCTGGGACAAGAAAACTATTTCAAAGATTCCACAAGAATAAAAAGTGAGAAACACTGCGTTAGATCATGGCAGTTGTGCGTGTGGAGAGAAGGAGAGAGATCTTACCTCGAATCACTCCCATGATTAGTGGATGTGGAATTGCAGATTTAATGTGCAAAGACTGTTCATAAAGTTTCTGAAAAGAAAAGCAAAAAAGATTACTATTTGACAACAAACCCAACCAAATTTTAACACTACTCCTCCAATTTTTAAATCGTTATACTATAAAAAAAAAAAAGTATATTAATTTTTGTCTTGTGAAAGAAGCAGTTATATTTACTTAAAAAATACATCAATTAAACATTGAGTTAGAGAATTTTTTGCCTCAACTAGCACCTTAAATACAACACAAGTAATGCTTAAATATGCCTAATGTTGTAAGTATTGGGTCATCCATAAGGTTAATGGTGTTTTTAACTGGCTCATGTTCCAACATGTTAGAACATACCAAATTTAGTGACAGATATAATATGTTTACATTTCTGATTAGAGCACACTTCAATCTATCTTGTGAAAATTACTTAATTCATGTCAATTTTGCATCCCCATGAAAATGGAAGATAAGGTGCATTTAAGACATTTGATGCCTTTTATTACTGTAAAGGCAAAAATGCCTCACAAGCAACAAAAAAGATGTGTGCTGTATATGGTGAAGGAGTTTTAGCTGACAGAATTGTATGGAAGTGGTTCATTAAGTTTAGAGTTGGTGATTGTAGCCTTATTAATGAAAAATGCTCAAGCAGAACCGCTCCACCATAGATGATAACCAAATCAAGATATTGATTAAAAATAACCTGTATTGCACTATGCAGGAACTGGAAGAAAAAAAGACTAAATTTATCAAAATCTACCATCCAAGAACACTTAGTGAAGCTTGGGTATGATGTTTAGGTGTGACAGTGAAAAGAATCTTTTAGATTGCATTTCTATCTGAGATTTACTGTATAAATGCAATTAAATTGCACCATTTTAAAAGCAAATTGTGACAGGTAATGAGAAATAGATTATTTACAAAAATGTTCAATGAAACAGATCCTGGAGTAAGTGACATGAACCAATTTTAGCCACCTCAAAAGCAGGTCTTCATCCTAAGAAAGTTGTGCTGTGCATCTGGTGGAATTGGAAAAGAATACTGTATTATAAGATTTTGCCAAGTAACCAATCAATTGATTCTGAAAAGTATTGCTCACAACTGGACAAATTAAAGGCAAAAATTCAAGAAAAATGCCCAGAATTTAGGAAAGGTATTGCTTTCAGTTAGAATAATTAATGCCAGACATCATATTCCTTTGGCAACCTGACAAAAACTGTTGCAGCTAGGCTGAGATATGTTATTCCACCTGCCATATTTACCAGATATTGCTCCTACAGATTTTTCTTTATTCAGGTCCCTGCAAAATAATCTCAATGGTAAAAATTTGATTATTTCAGTCAGTTAAGTGCCATACGTGAAACATGCTTGGGTGATCATGTCTCGAAAGGGTCATGACTGACCGGGCAGAAGATTATCCCGCAGTAGGTTGCCATTGCTTTCTGTGGTAGACTGGTTGCCAGCTAAGGCTATAGAACCCAATCTGTCTTGTTATGATGGATTAATACCTTTCCCAAAAGGATTTGTGCATAAGGGAATGCAATGAATTCAAGTGGAATTTGAACTTGGCTCCCCGATTTGTTGTTCCAAGCCGATATCCACTGCACCACAATGCACATCCATAAAGTCTTATCTTGCATTGGCAGGGAATTGAACCTGGGCCACCCGCATGGCAGGCTAGCATTCTACCATGGAACCACAGATTAAAAAAAAAACATCTAAATGAATTCTTTACTGAGAAACCATTGAAATTTTGGTAGGACAAAATCTTTAAGATGAAGGAAAAATGGAAAAAGGTTGTGCAACAAAATAGTTCATATTTGGTTGAATAGATATTTAATGGCATAATTTTGTTTTATGTTTTAATGTTCCTTAAAAGTCAGCATGAACTTTCCGGATAACTTAATGTAAGAATTATACTTGTAATAATTATTATTTTTTAATAACTTATATTTTAAATCCAAACAATAAGTTTTAAATTTTACATCAAACATTAAAAAATAGTTTTTAATGTCTGATGTAAAATTTAAAACTTATTGATATGTATTAAAATTGAATTGTTTAATAAAAAAATTCGTACAAATACTAATTTCTTCAATATTATGGAAAAAAATGCAATGAAAAATCGTAAAAACTAAATTAATAGAAAAAAAAAAAACTCAAGAAAAAAAAAAGCTGTAATAAAAAAAATTACCTTTAATTTTTTATCATTTTTTTGGACAGTGTGCATTTGTATTTCTAGTGCATAAATTTCCAAAAGTTGCGTCCCCTTTTTCAGGTCATCTTCGCCTTCTTTCGTCTTAAAAAACAAAAATAAAAGATTGAAAAGTGGTTTACCAATCATGATAAAAGAACATCTAAGATAACCTTTTATAAGAAAACAGTAAGATGAACAAGAATGTGTTTATAAATAAAGAGAAAAGATGTAACGCAAGAGCGCAATGTAGATATTTGCATTCTTTGTGGTATGGACATGAAAAAAAATTAATCTAACTAGAAATATCAGCAAAAAAGTTGGATCTAATGATACAAATAAAATTTACGTTATTCTTAAAAAAAATAAAAGATCACCTGTTCAAGTTTTGATATATTAAAGAGCAAATTACTTTTTAAATTCAAACTTTTTTTAATATAAACTGGGATAAATATTTTAAGAAAAGTCTGTGTTGAGAATAAAAAATGTAAAAATTGTTTTGCCAATTTTACAAAAACGTTTGCAATATTTGTTATACAAATTCTTAGAACAAAACAAAGAAGGCCTTACTACATAAGATAGTTGTTCCTCATACACAGGAAAATTGCATAAATATTTATTATATATGACAAAGATCAAATTGGAAACATTTATTAATCTAAGAGTGTTAGACTGATAAATGTTTTGGGGGACCTGAAGGAGACTACCACCACCTTTAAATTTGGTGTTTTTTTATTTTTTTAAAACTTTTTCAGCACAGTCTTATCTGTTATTACATAAAGTTTCTGATTATCAAAAAAATTTGAAAACAATTTTAGTGTGTGTGTGTGTGTGTGTGTGTGGAGGGGCTCACTTTCTCATACAATGTTATAGTAAATCGATCCTCCATTTTGGAACAACTCGCGTTGTGGTCACTTTGTTTTGTTTTTTTTGGGACGAGTTGTTGTTCTTTTTGTCTTCCTCAAGTTTTCTTTAGTTCTTACGATGGCATCAGAAATGCCAAGAATAGCTTTATTCAAAGATTTCGCAAATGATTCAGTAGTTGAATATGCTCAAGCAAAAAAGTTAATTGCACAGGTTGTATGAAAAAATGAGCCCCCCCCCCATTGTTTAAATGTTGAAATTTGTACAAATTTTTTTGTCAATTGGAAAGTTTAGGGTTTAATCGATAAGATTGCACTGAAAAAAGTAAAAGAAAATTGATAATCAACCAATTTACAGGTGGTGGTGGTAATGTCGTACTGGCAAGTGGTTCCAAAATTGAGGATCAATTTACTATAACGTTGGATGAAAAACTGATCCTCCAAACCTAAAATTCTTGAAATATTGAAATTTTCCAAGTTTTTTTTGTCAATTGAAAAGTTTAGGGTGTAATCAATACATTTGCACTAAGAAAAAAAAGAAAGAAAGACAACAAATTTAAAAGGTGGTGGTAAACTCATTCAGGTCCACTATTCTTTTTCTTATCATTCTGCCAGATTCTAATTCATATTTGACCTGTATTCAATTTCAATTTGTGTGTGTGTGTGTGTGTGTGTGTGTGTGTTTTCTCCATCCTGCCATACTCAGGGAAAGAGAGACAATAGCGAGACAGTATCATCTCAGTTTATTTTCTTGACTACCAGTTATGTAAGCTCTTGCTGCATGTTTGCACTTTATCAGTGCCTTATCTTATTTTTTTGCAAAAATTATGCCATCAAGTAGTGAAGAATATATACACACACTTGCTATTACAATAAAGAATGTTATGTAGTTATTTGTGTATGTATGTCTATATATATATATATATATATATATAAATAAAATTCCCCCTTGTCACGCTCAGGGGGGATAACCTGTGCGGAAACAGCTAATAATCCTATCAAATATTTTGCTGTCATTTTTAACGGCAGGGGTACACTCATATATATAATTAGTGAATGTTTGTACAATGTGGTACTTTATACGTAACTCCATAATTTTAAGCTTTTTAATACTTGATTGAATTATCAAAATATTATAATATACTTATGATGTACATATAACATATTATTAGATATTCTGTTGTATGTATTAGTTGATTTGTATGAAAATAAGATGATTTTAAACACAATGAAGTCTGTTTCATTATATTTCATGATAAAAAAACTAACACAGGATTTACAACATTAAAAAATATGCTTGGCAGAAAATAGGTTAAACTCACATAATCATTGGTTAACACTGCAATATTAAACATGAGCTGCTATCAGAGAAATGGGCATTTTATGGATTAGATTTTAAAAAATGCAAAAATTAAAATTAAGCTTTAAAAGGAAAAAAAAAGAAAAAAAAAGAAAAGAAATAAAATAAAAATAGAAAAGTAAAATCCACAAATTGATTTTAAATATATAGTTTGAAAATTTACTAAATAGTGAGATTACAAAAACAATTTCAGGAATTGTTTTTAAAAGTAATTTAGCAAAATATTTTCACTTGTGCTATTCTGTTCTCTATTTTTAAGAGGACAAAGTGTTTATTGTTAATTGCATGCTCATGTATACTTTAAATTTGCTAAAAATTTACATTTGCACTTGATATTCTGATAAACATGATTAGAAAAAAAAAAAATTCCGGGCAAGGGAGACGACTCAGATTCTTCGATAGTTTTGAAGAACAATACATTCAAATTCTTGGTCAGATGATTTACAATGGAGTTGAAAAAATTCTGCATAGCATTTTTTTCTTTTTCCATTCCTAAAGATAATATTAATAAAATTGCATAATTTTAGGAGCACAAAACAAAAATTAGTGAAGATTTAATTTGAAAATTAAAATTTAGTACCAAAAATTCCTTTAAATTAAATAACCAAAAAGGCCAATCCACTAAATCACATGCTGGCAAGTTTTAAAGTCATTTATCTTTTAAATGATTTTTTTAGGCGTAAAAACATATGAATATTTAAATAGAGACCCTCAGTACAAGGTAATTCTTGCTATGTATGTGAAAATAAATTAAGCATAACACTGTATTCCCCAAACCTTCCTCGATCTGGAAAGCAACTTGACTGTATCATAAGGTACTTGCTACAATGTCTAAATTTCAATGGTTCACAAAAATGTTGAATATGCTCCTGCATAGGTTCATGCTGAATGTTGGCGTAGAAGATACCTCCAACCACATCGCGGTAGCGTTTGTTTATGTTTTTTATACTATCAAAATTTTTGTCTACTCATGGTTGTTATCTAAGCAGTAACTGTAAAATGATTACCTTTATGATAACATGTCAGATTATGCATTTTTCTCTTCAAAATATTTTTTTCATGAAAATTCATTAGCGTGTTTATGTGCAAGCTTATGTTTGCCATAAGATATATTTTAAATCTTTTATCTGAGCATAATGTCACTATTTTGCTGAGCAAAGGTTGCACTAGTGGTGTTAGGTTTGCATTATACATGTATTAAGTTTATTTGTTTCAAAATGCCACACAGATTTTCTGTTTCAAGTGTTTGCATGTTAAAGTAGATGTCTTTAGCTTCCCTTAAAAAATAAAATTGAGTGGTTTATCTCAAACAGATTAAAAGTTATGGCATTTTTAAAGTCAAGAAACTTTAAACACGGTTTTCAAGTTTTTTATTTTTCAGCAGAAAGTACTTTCTAATTCCAAACACCTCAATTATACAATTGAAGTGTAAAGGAAATAGTTCGTAAAATCACCACACATTGCATCATGTAATAATTGAAGAGAGAGAAGAATTAGAAACAAAATAAGAGTGTAATTTGTTTTAATTCCTGACTTACCAGAGAATAAAAATGTACATTATCTTTTTAATCATTTCACCATAAGAAATGGTGGTAATTCCACTAGCACACAGGGGTTTACAAGGAATAAAAGTGAAAAAGAAAGAAGACTGAGAATAGGGAGAATTTAGAAAAGAACAAAAATAAACAGGGTTCAGGAAGACAGAAGATGGTGATTGATGTTGCATTTAATACTTCATGCTAGTTTCTATGATCACATCAAAGTTATGGACATCACTGTAGATCTTAAAGGATTTCTATCTCGGATCAAAATAGTGGAACAATTTACCATAAACATTTTAAAAATATGTAGTACTAACTGGCTTTAAAGTGGAAATATTTCAACAACAGGAAAGACAGAGCAATATACAAAAAACGTGTTTTCAAGATTTAGAAGAAACATCAGTTTACAAACAGCCAAATAATTGAAGTAGAACTCAAAATGGCCAGAATTACTGCAGATTTATGGCTGAAATTAGAAGGACTGAACTTTCTGTTGCAATAGGTTACATTTGTAAATACCCAAAACAGATCCCTATTCAGAAAATTTTTTTATGGCTTATCAAATGTTTGCAGGTTATTTAGACAGAAAATGTTTTTAGATTGTAAGAATTTTCTGGATATAATAATTATTTACTGATACAAGTTCTACTAATTAACGCATAGTGGGGGTGGGGAATTCATGACTTTTCTCAAGGGTATTTGTAAGTAAATATAACAAACCTGACTGAAATTGGAACTCAGCTCTTCACCTATTCAGAAAAATAAGAGCATAAAATAAACAACAAATAAAAGATAGCAAACTCATATACCTGGCAAGAGTTATGAAGCTCTTTAAGAATGGCCATTAACTTTCCATATTCATTTCTATCAAAATAAAGTTTGCCAAGCTTAGTGTTAGTTTTGAACCATAACCTTTCATTTTTGGCTTCTTTTAGTGCTTCCAAAGTTGTTTCATAAAAATTTTGTAACAATCCCATCTGAAAGAAAAGAAAAAATTATTGACAACCAGAAAAATTACTAGAAAAAAAAAAAAAAAAAAAAAAAGCCAAAAATATTTTGTGATATTCTCTAGCCATAAACCATTTAATCAAAGAAGTGGTTGGTGCACTAACAGAAGAAGAAGAAAAACTATAGCTATATGACTAATTTGAACTCATACATAATGGTTAACATTTGTAGCTTAATTGATAAGGGAGCAGTTTCTATAAGACAAGTTGCATGGATAAGAGATGAAAGTTCAAATCTTGCCAGATTGTTATTGATAATTTCTGTTTCAGATTTGAACTTTCATGATAAAATTATACATTTACAGAAGTAAATTATTTGATCTTCATCAGTAATGTAGACCACTGTGTAAATTAATTGAAACAACAAATTTCTTCCTAGGATTTTTCTCTTCTGACTGCATTTTCATTTACATTTTGGATCCAGTTTGTTTCTTTGCCTTGATAACATGACTGACAGTTGAAAGGCTGACACCAACAATAACTGTAAACTCTGTGAGGTTTACCAGTGTATTTATGCAGTATTACAATTTTCGTGTGCTTTCATGGCAGACAATGGCCATAGGACAACTAATCGACAGTCAAGACAATAGTGTCTGGGTGTGATAAAAATCTAATAAAATCAAGGATGACACATATTTTTCAAGGCCAAAGAAATTTCATCATACACCCCGAAAACAGATTCATATTACTGCACACCACTGCAAATGATCTAATCTTAGGAAGAAAATAGAAATTGATTACACCTTGTTACTCTAGTGGGTCTATAACTGACTGTATGATAAAGACAGGAAACTAAAGTAGTTGTTTCAATTAATTTGCACAAGGGTGTATCTAGAGATAAGCACTAAAAATGATCTAGAATTCAATATAAAGAAGCACACATTTTGTGTAATTGTTTTTTAAAAGCGTGAGAGTCAACAAACAAAAGAAGAGAGGTTTGAAGAAGTTCTGAATATACAATTGGCTGAAAGAGTGTGCTTGAGAAGAGAGGAGTGGGACTGACCTGTTGAGATGTGGAGATATAATCCAAGATTGAATTGATGGATTTTTCAGAGTAGTTTCTGGTTACTGCAGATTTGATATAAGTAAGCAGTTGTTTGTAACGAATCATCATTTCATCATAATTTTCCTGATGGAATAAAAGTAAAAGTTTTTTTTAAAAATGATAAGTTTTTTTTTATTATTTATTTTTTTAAATTATTATTGGCCCTATTTACTTATTTTTAAACAATTATCTTTATATTAATTTTCTGACTGATGAATTATTCTTAATTTCAAGTTTGTTCTTAATTTCTGAAAAGTTCTTAACAGTAAAAACTAAAACTAAGCATATTTAGTGAGCAATAAATATTTATCATAAAATGATTAGCAATGCAAGAAGAAGATATGACATTTGATAGATAACTGTTTTTGCTTCTATCTCTACAGGAGCAAATCCAAAAACCCTAAATTTGTTTTATTTTCTTTTTAAAGTGACAAGAGAAACAAGAGTACCAAAAAGTTGAATATAATAACTGAACATATATACATATATTTAATATTTTTGATAAAAAAAAAATACATGTAATAAAAAAATACATGTAATAAAAAAAAAAAAACTTAAAAATAATGACAAGGTGTTAAGTTGAAGAAGAAGAACTAAGGAAAGCTTAGTATAAATCTAGTTTAAAAAAACAAAACAAAAACAAAAAAAAATACTTACAAGTTTAAAATTAATTTTGATCATCTGCTTCAAGGCTTTAAAGCCCCATTCTCCTTTATCTTTACCTTCAAGTTCCAACACCTAATAAAATAAAAATTTAATTCATTCAAATAAATAAATGTGTATGTGTGTGTGTGTGTGGGGGGGATTTCCAAAGGATAGAGAATGCATGTATGTGTAAGTAATTTTGGTTGGTTGTTTTTGATTAGCGGCATATCAACCTCTCTGAGTTATTTAATGCCAAAAATCAAAGTATTTTGTATGCAATTTATTTTGTTGGGTGGGGGAGGATAATAATGGTCTTAGTGATACAAATTTTAGTAATTAACCCATAGGTGGGTAGAGAAGAGGCAGATTTATACTTTTCCCAAGAGTATTTAAACATAAGTAAAAAATAAACCCAACTGGAATTGGAACTTGGCTATCTGATTAACAATTCCAAGCATTATCCACTAGGCAATCCACACATACAGTATCTGTTATTCCCAAGTGGTCACTCATCTAGCTACTGACCAGTTTCAACATTGCTTAATTTTGGTGCTCTAATGTGATGCGGCTATAAGCCTGTGTGTAAGTAAGATGAAGAGAATATAAAAGTATTTTTTATGGACAATCTTGATATATTAATTTTTACTAGTCTTAAGATGCAAATGAAATACAAACCGTATGAAAACTCTCCAGGGCTTTCCTTGGATCATCCTCTTTCAAGGCTTTGGAATTATAATACTGATTCTCCAAATCGACATCAGGTTCCGAGTTGCTCTCTTCAGAATATTCCTTCAAGAAGAAAAACAAAAAGCTAAATGAACAATTATGAAGAAAGATGAAGAAAAGCCAATCACACCAAGATTCCTAAGAGATAAAAAACAATGATTGTCAAAGGGATCCAAAATCAGCCAATAAAAATAAGTAATTTGATTTTCTACTGTTGAGTTTCAGAGCAGCCTTTAAGAACTATATATATATATATATATATATATATATATATATATAATTTAGAAGTAATGGGTTAGCAGAGATTTACTTTATTAAGAGTGCTTGATACTTAGTAGAAAATTATATATAGTAATATTTTTATTATAAGTTTATATAATAAAAACATAGTTCACTGCAACATAAGAGCTGCTGTGTTTCAGTATTATCATGTTAGCACCTTGTCAGGCAGTGAAATATTTTTTCGGTTAGGAATCATTATGTGTAGCAACTTAAAAACAACACTGACTCTATAGTCAACCTATGCTCTATTTCTTCCATAGAAAAAACTACAGTAAAAATTTTTTTTATATCAGTTGTACCAAGAACCCTTTTAAAACCTGCCATTATTTGCACATTGCATTTTTTAATAATAAGACTTAGCACATCATTTTCTACTTATTATTGGCAATTAAAAGAAGCCAATAAAACCCTTATTGCAAAATGGGAAATAAAAAAAAAATACTGTAAATCTTTACAGGAAAACTGCAAATTATTAAATTCCCAAAATTAAACCTGCTAAACGAACATAGCAAAGTAACTTCCATCTGTCATTATCATCTAAGATATACCCTAAAGTATAGTTAATTCTTTTTAATATAACTAGATAATCTATAATCTACCCCTAGCATAAATGTATTGATTCTTTCATCTTCTGATAATTAATTTGTTTTTGTTAAAGGATCACTCATTAAGTCAACTACATATGTTTGACATGCATTGTATTTAAAAAAAAAAAAACTTGCTCATTTTTGTCACTTTTTCACAAGTAATATTTAATCTGGGGCTTTTTTATACATGTACTTGTATTAGATAACACATCACTCAATAAATTCCAGGCCTGACATTAGATGGAGCCACTAATAAAAAATCCATATGATTTTTATGAAGTACTAACATTCAAATGGCATGTGACAAAATTTGGGCTCAATCAGATTATTAGTTTACAAATTACAGTTTTTTAAGTGAAGCTTCTGTTGCAAATTTTGAAGACATTGGAAAAAATCTGAATTTTGTGTGTTGATAAAGCATTGCTTTTTGATAGAAAAAAAAAACTGTTCAAGCAAAGCAAAGCAATGGCTTAATAATTGTAATTTGAACTTTGCTTCATCAGAAACAATAGTTAAGAGGTGGCATACTGACTTTAAACGCAGTTGTACAGAAACAAATTATGCTGAACACTCAGATTACCCAAAATCGACAGTTGTCCTGGAAAACACCAAAAAAAAAAAAAATCCACAAACTCATTTTGGCTGATCATAAATTGAAGTTGCATGAGATAGCAAAGGTGTTAAACACATCAGATGGCAGTGTATTCACCATTCTGCACGAACATTTGTCAATGAGAAAGCTGTGTTCAAAGTGGGTGCTGCGTTTGCTCACAGTTGCTCAAAAACAACGTGTCGATGATTCAGAGAGTTGTTTGCAACTGTTTCAATGCAACAAGAATGAGTTTTTGTGTAAATATTTGACAATGGATGAAACATGCATCCACCATTTCACTCTGAAGTCAAAATCGGCAGTCAGCTGAGTGGACAGCATCAGGTGAAAACCATCCAAAGCAACCAGACACAAACATCATTAGAGCAAGGTTTTAGTCTCTGTATTTTATGATGCACAAGGTATTTTGTTCATCGATTACCTTGAGAAAGGAAGAACCATCAATAGTGAATATTATATAGCATTATTGGTGCATCTGAAGGAAGAAATCGTCAAAAAATGGCCACAAATGAAGAAGAAAAAAGTGATTTTTACCAAGACAAAGCACCGTTTCACAAGTTGATAGCAATGATGACAAAACTACATGAATTGCACTTTGAATTGCTTCTGCATCTACCCTATTCTTCAGATCTGGCCCTCAGCAACAACTGGCTGTTTGCAGACCTCAAAAGAATGCTCCAGGGAAAGAGATTTGGCTTCAATGAAGAAGTGATATTGGAAACTGAATTGTAATTTAAGGTCAAACACAATTCATTCCATAAAAAAGGCATCAAATTGTTAGAAAAGCACTGGAATCAGCATATCATCCTAGAATGAGACTGTTAATGAATGAAGTTGAATTTTGCCTAAAACTTGTTGTTTTATTAGTGAGGCCTAAGATTTATTGAGTGATGTGTTAGATATAAGATTCTTTAAGAATGAATTCAAAGAAAGATGGCAATGTAATTGTTTTAGGTGTGTGTTTATAGTTGGTAATAATGCTATTATTAAGCTTTCTTCAAAGAATTATGTTCTTTTTTTTAATTAGGGTGGTTTTAGTGAAATCAAAATTGTGTCCTGCATCATTCCTATGCAACACAAAAGAGATCATCAATCCAAATGCAAACCTCTTGTGTACACATCTTGTGTTGAGTTCATCGAAATAATTACCATGAAAATATTTATAGAAAAAGAAACAGGGAAGCTTCAATACAGTGTTGGGAAAATGACTGAAGCTGAGATGCTAGGTCAGGATCAATAATATTGGAGAGTCTTCTTTGGATTTCATCAAGAATCTCTAAATCTATAACAAAAGCACCAAATCAGATGTGACCACAACAATCAATGCATAGATGAATGGTAGACTTATAAATATGTCAGATAGATTCTTTCGACAAAAATCGTCTAGCATGACATAGAAACAACTTTCCAAGCAGAAGTTGTAGCAACAACAGATTGTGGATTATTTTTGAGATCAACTGACAATTTGACTATCAAACTGCTCAGACTTACTGTTAAGACAGGAGTAAATAGTTATGCCATCAGTATAAATATAATGAGTTAAGAACTGATGACATCAAGAAGGTCATTTATAGAAATGAGAACATCTAGATTAATGCAAAAAGATCTACAAGAGTGGCTGTTCAAGAAAACTCATTTGGCGATTTGATAAAAATCAGTTAAAAAATTTGTCCAGAGATATAACTTTTCTACTCAAGAAGACATGTCAAACCCTATTAAATGCCTTCAAGATATATAAAGCAACAGCCCAAGCTTTACTATTCTTATCCAAAGCTTGATATACTCTTTCAGCAATAATTGTTAGTACATCAGCAGTTAGCCTAAAGAAGCAAAAGCCATATTGCTTATCTGAAAGAAGAGCCTGTGAGGTGAGATGCTTAAACAATAAGAGTTCATGTAGTGGGATTGGCTAGCAAATAATGATTAGCATAGCAGTACCCCTATATATATGTGATGTATCTGAGATAACACCAGACAGAGCTCATGAGCTTAAGCTCGAATGAGCACTTATCAACATCATAACAGTTCATTAGAACCAAAAAGAGGTAGAAGGTTAATAGGTCAACAGAAGAACCAGATTGTATGCCTGAGTTCTTACAGACTGGAACTACAGAAGAGGATAGCCCACAAGCAGGAATTAGATATATATATATATATATATATATATATATATATGAATGAGAGAGAGAGAAAGAGATAGATAGATAGATAAGACCACTGTTTTTACAACCACTGATGTTAAAACTGTTTGAATGATAAATAATTGGGGGGGGGGTAAGAAAAAAAAAGTAAAAACCATTAGGCAAAAACAAAACAAAATAAACATTACAACTTAAAATACTTCACTTTAAAAATTTGAAAATGTTCTTTCATAAACTATGTTCTATTTCATTAAAATACAATCATTTATGTCAATGTATAAATAATTTAGTAAATACAATGTATTATTTGTGCATAATAATATAAAAATTATTAGCCATAATGTATTAAATATTTATAATTAATGTAAACTCACTAAATAATGCATTATTTATATTTATATGTAAAATTACTTTTAATGACAAACCTTGTAAATTATTCAATGGTTACAGTAAAAACTCAACCAGATTTTACGTGTGTTCAAACACAAATATGAAAAGTAAATTAAACGGCATGTTTAGAAACAATTAAAAGTCAAAATAAAATGTCAAAAAATTACCAGGAATTGATAAAAAAAACAGTCATTTATCTGATAACAAGTCCTCAATATAAAAAAATATCTAAACTCTTTTCACATTTAACAGGAAGAAAATTATTTTTCCATTTATATCTATCAATTAATCAGTTGTTTATTTTTATATATCAAAAATTATTGCAGATAATAGAAAAATGTTCAGTAACTACTGGTCATACAAACTATTGTATTTTTTAATCTTTCTCCACTCAATTTTACCAAAACATATATAGACTAAACTTATGCTTAATATATAAATTTATTTCTATTCTTTATATTTTTGAAATGATTAATAGCCATGCACACATATACATATGCTTACAAAAACAAGAGCAGTCAAAGACCGTAAACCTCTGCCAAGGCCATACCAACATCTCAGAGAATAGCAAGTAATGATTATTAAAATGAGAATAACTGCAATGAACTTGACCACTCTCAAGAGTGAAAAAAAAAAAAATGTTAAGCAATCTTAAAAATTAGGCTGCAAAAATTGTGGAAGAGGTTGCTTTTACTTTTTAATATAACAAAGTTGTATTTTGACTCTTTTCTTTGTGTAGTTTATCTTCTTTTATTTGTTTTGCCTTTGGATAATAGATATTAAATTTATACTGTAAATAATGTGTGTGGGTAGGTATTTGAAGGCTATCACAATGTGTTTAGTATAATAAAGGAAGGTAAAGAAGGAGTTGGGTATTACCTATTTATTATTCATTAATATTTCAAGATCTGAATCTCATCTTCAGAATGATAGGAGAACTTGATTTCACGTCTGTCCACTGGTGGACTATACCTTTAAACAAATGGTCTTCTTTCGCTACTACTGCTGCCGTTAATTGTAGTGTGTGTGTGTGCGTGTGTATGTATACTTGTAAGTGTGTTAGTTCATGTGTGTGTGTGTGGGTGTGTTTTTATGGTTCATATAAGTGTGCGCTATATTAGGACTCGGCTTTTTTTGCATCTTTTTTAAAGTGATAGCACCGTTTTATGATTTGATGATATATCTGTCTGCTTTAATTTATGGTTTAATACCTGTGCATTGACCTGTGGCAGGGTTTGGCATTTTCACATCTGTCAGAATGGTAGTAGGTGCTGTTTTATGACCTGATGTAATGTCTATCTGCTTTAATTGGAGGCGTATTTATTGCTACATTTTTTCTCTCTCTGGTATTTGTGTTGAGTGTGTTATGCGTGTGTGTTTATGTGCATATACTTTATGTATTTTTTTCCCTTCTGTGTTCATTTTATATATACCTACATATCTTTTCATTGTAAAGTAACCTAGGGGAGGTAATTCAGTATTTAGCATGTGAAACATGAAAAAATATTAGTAAAAAAAAAAAAAAAAAAAAAAAAAACAACAATGGAAAATAACACAGAAACTTTATTCTGTACTGGATTGAACTCAAAATCTAATCAGTTTATGCCAGTCACGAGGTCAATCACCCCTGAAAGTTTAATCCGAATTCATCAAGTGAGTCTTGAGATATCTTGACCATAGACAGACAAACATGACTGAATATAACACGGGGGTAATGATGGCAAATGTTACTTACTTACCCATATTAAAAAAACAAAAAACAAAACAAAACACACATTTGCTAATTTCTCACTATGTTCTCATTCCAAAACTATAATTTGTAACATATTCAATAACCTTTCACTTGTTCTGTATAAGAAAAAACAGAGTACAGACAACCATTGCAAGAATAATCATAATGATGAAAATGAGAAATATATCTAATGTTTAAGAAGGTGCCTCTCAAAAAAAAAAAAAAAAAAAAAAAAAAAAATCAATATATAAATACATAAGTGCATTAAAAACTAGTGCTTCTTAATGAAGAGAAGGATCTAAACAAGAATTGTTAAGCATTTCAATTAGGTTTTAATGGTCAAATGGTTGCCATTGTACTATTAATGACAAGTTTGGATAATAAAAGTAGTGTCATTCCAAGTGATACAGAAAACATTTATGACAAGGAAAAACATCCATTTAAAATACCGACATAAATTAGGAAGTCTTTGTTTTAAATAAATGGAAAGGCCATAGAAGAAATTGAAAGTTTGTGAAGCACCTTTTGAGAAATGCTTGTAAAGAATAATAAATTTCCCAAATTTTATTCATTTATTATTTTAAAAAAATTGCAAAAGGTAAATGTGAAATTCAGTCAGCCAGTCAGTTAAGTGCCATATGTAATACGCGCTTGGGTAATCATGTCTTTTTTGAGACATAATTGATGAAGCAAAATATTTTGCTGCAGTAGGTTGCCATTTCTTTCTGCAGTAGACTGGTTGCCAACCAAGGCTATAGATTCTAATCTATCCTGCTATTCAACCAATAGTTTCAAGGAAAAGAGATGGATTAATATCTTTCACAAGGGTAGTTGCATGTAAGTAAATGTAATGAATTCAAACTGGAAATATGAAATTAAAGATCCTAAATTCAAAGACTCAGCTATGTAAATTACAAATAGTTGATTTTCCATAAAAATTATCATGAAATTAATTCATCACCTTGTGCATCCAAGTATTATGATGATGATGAAATTCAGATGCTGGGGAAAATAAAGGGTTCAGTTTTTGCATATCTTCATATATCAAACATATGCTAGATTTTCTATTCATGCTTTATAACAAAAAAAAAAAAAAAAACAATTTAATGTGATAATTTCTTGTTAACTTCACATTAATAAATGGAAACAAAAACAAAATCAAGGAAGATTTAATATAATTTGAACATTTTAGGTTTTCTAAAACCAATACTAATTTCAAGAAAAAAATGAACAGGAATGGGATATTGCATCCTGCAGTCTAAAAAAAAAAACACAAACCAAAATCTATATGGACAACTAGACTTCATGGGGAAAAAAAAAGTAAATAAAGACAGTTGCTTCAATGTCAAAATATACAGCAAGGTTAAGTGTAATGTTATTTCAATTTATCTTTGCAGATTTCATCAGATGAGTTGGCTGATTTTACAGTGTCAACCATTGTTGAGTTATTTAATGCCATATTCTTTTTTATTTGAAGTGTAACTTGATTCAAAGGTAGGTAAATATTAGTAATTTATATTTGATTCTGTGATTGATTTGGTTAGTAGGTGGTTTATTTTGGAAGGGAGACTTACTCCTCTACAGGGGATGCAGATAGCCTATTTTCAGTTACAAGGACAGTCAGTATAGACATTAAGGCAATTGTATAGAGGTGCTGATGTTATGTAGAAATAAATAAATTTTTAGTCAAAATAGAGCTCTGCATAAGATTGTAACATTGTTACTAGTGTGGATTTTACAAATAAGTGAATCTATAGCTGATATTGATCGGAACAGGAATTAAACTTGAAGAGTTGATGTGAAAAGTCTAGAAAATGATGATAAGCAAGCTGGATTTTACTAGCACACCAAAAGTACACTGGTGTCTAGTTTTTCTAGTGATTTTGTTTTGAATGACATTTAATTATAATAGAATGAATTAGTACTTGGAATAGTCTGGGTTTTAACTTGTAGATTAACAGGGTTTTAATTAGTATGACTGAGTGAAACAGGAATCACCCACTCACATATTCGCTGGAGATGATGACAGTTGAGATAATCAGGTTATCTCAAGACTGAACTAGAGAGGCCAAAATTCAAAATTGGAATTGTTATTTTTTAATCCCATTCACCATTTCTGCATCAATTGTATATTAACTGAAATGAATTTGGCTGAACCAAGCTAGGTGAGTCAAGAGGATGAGATCATCAAAACTTACACACAAATGGGCACATTGAAATTGGATACCTGAAAGGAACATATTCCCTATACAAATGGAGAAGACAGACACAGTAGTCAGTGGTACAGAACACTCCAGGCAGAAGTATGGAGCAGAACAATGAAATGTAGCAAGGGCAGTTGATATCACTACATCACTCTTCAAAACATTCTCTACCATGCCTTGCAAGATATTACCTGAGAATAATTTTGTCAACAGAGACCGACTTCATCAGCGTGTCCAGGTCCAAAGTTTCTTGTTTTAAACTGTTGAACTGACAAGTGACCAATTCATTGCATTGCTGTTGCAATATCCTATGAATAAAGCTAACACCTGCTAACTAACAAACTGGTTAAAGTTAGGTAGACCACGGCAACAAGAAATTGGGAAGTGATAATCTGGTAAATGTAACCCTTAACAAATAAACTCTACATTACTGTTAATAAAGCAAGAGTTGCTTCTTTCTGTATTATTTATGTAAATCACCCCTCAAGGCATTTTAACCAGTTTCATCTAAGACTTCCTTAGATTAAAAACATGAGTGAAGAAGATTGATAAGTGGAGGGAGATATCCAAACAGAAGCCCCAGTTAGGTCCCAGACCCATAGGAGACAAGAAGGAGTCTTCTTGTTTGTTACTGGTTAACAGCTGTTGAATTTATTTTTTAAATGCTTTGTCACTTCAGAATGGAGGCAATCAAGGCTCCTAAGAGATTCCTTATCTGGATATTGCTGTGATTTATTGTAAAAGAGAGAAGAGTGGTTTCACATTGCTTTGTCAATGGTTTTGAATTCAGAGTAGTACTTCTGAACTGGCTGTTACCCAAAGATAGAAAGTTCAGTTGATTTTGCTATTTAACACTCAGCTGGAGATAGGAGTAATGTATTCATACCTTTCCTGAGGGCATTAGTGCATAAATGAATGCAATTTTTGTACAAATTCTCCTGCCAAATCATATTTAATAAAATATCTATTTTCTAAAACTTCTTTCCTTTGTCTTACAATCATAGAAGAGAAATTAATTTAAAGTTTTAGCAGCATAAAAAGGCTACATCAAGGAATATATTATTATTAATATTGCAAATGTATTTAAAAGAAAATGATAGCCTCACCAATTCAATAAAAATGAGCAAGGTGTGTTTATAGATCACAAGGGATATAAGTAATTCAAAATGGAGTATTTTTGTTGTCAAATCAGAAATAAAAAGAGAATATGGAAAAGTAACTTGCTATTTGTGCAGACAAAAAATTCAATATCAATTAATTGCAAAAAAAATTGTAACTAAACAATTTCTTAAAAAGAAAAGTAAGTATGACATTAAACTGCTTAGGTTGGGTAAGAGTCCTTAGCATTGGATAGCAACTTGTCTAAGAGAAGGAAATCTCTGAAATAAAAACTTCATTTACTCTGTATAGAAAAGGGTAGGCAGAACTCTCTAAACTTGGTAGGTAATCTTCCTAGAGATAATGTTCTGATAAAAACACTGAGTTTCCAGTCTCCTAAACTGGTTGGTGTCAGTAAGGACAGTAAAGCACAGCTGTAAAATTCACTCTAATATTTTATGATGGTTCCGGTGCTTATGTTAAGTAGACCATGTAAAATATGGACCCACCTTATTGAAGACAATTTAAGGAAGTTAAGATTACAGCCAGACCTTACACAAAATTGGGTGGCCAGAAAAAGAGCCATCAAGAAAATCCCGTCCAACCCATGCTAGTATGGAAACGGCTAATAAACGATGATGGAAAGAAGATAATGGTAATAAGAAAGAGATAATAGCAATAAGAAGATAATAGTATAAATCAATAGAACAGATAAGTAGGAAGAGCTGATTACACAAATCTTGCTTGGATATAAAGAACTCAGTTCCAAAAGACAGACTTTTTTTTAACCAATCAAAGTTGTATAAAAGGTTATCAAACAATTGAATCAAAGACTTATTGGCCAATTAAAACAAAAGGCTACAAACAATCATAAAATAAAAACAATAACAAGAGAGTGGTAGTCTTTATATATACACTGTCAACTACAAGTTTAAATTCATGCAAATTATAATACTAGGATAGGACCAGGTATGTTGGGAATAAAAAAGAAATTCAACCTGTTTGATTAAGAACAAATCAATACAAAATCCATTCCATGAAATCTGCTTAAACTAAAGATGAAGTCAACTCATGAAATGTGATACGTAATGGTCTCATGGACCCAAAACGGATACTTAATGGTCTCATGGACCCAAAACGGATACTTAATGGTCTCATGGACCCAAAACGGATACGGATGGACCCAAAACGGATACTTAATGGTCTCATGGACCCAAAACGGATACTTAATGGTCTCATGGACCCAAAACGGATACTTAATGGTCTCATGGACCCAAAACGGATACTTAATGGTCTCATGGACCCAAAACGGATACTTAATGGTCTCATGGACCCAAAACGGATACTTAATGGTCTCATGGACCCAAAACGGATACTTAATGGTCTCATGGACCCAAAACTGATAGCACTAAAAGAGTTTTACCTCTTACTTTTATTGAAACAATAATTTGAATGTCTAATACCAACATGACTACTACATATAGTGTAACATTGTTTTCACATGAGGCCAGGATATATATATATATATCTGTTGTTTCATCATCATAAATGGTCTTTTCTTTAATCATTTCACAATGAAACCATCAAGTCACAAGGGTTTACTGAGTGTAAGAGAATATGAGAAAAAGAAAGCATTATTATAGAGAGGAAACAAGAACAAGAATTCAGAAGGTAACAATTGAAATTGCATTTAAACTTTTGAAGATCCAAGTTAGCTGGAAGAGAGCTCTGGGTGCAAGAAGTGCAAGAGAAGAGATGATTAGCATATAATTTATGGTTACATCTAGTCACTTCAACTGTAAAAATGATGAAACCTTGCTATCACTCTAATAGTATGCTTATTCATAAAGTCTAAATATGAAAGAGGAAAGCTCAGTAGAAGAATTACCATGAAAATAATAATAGAAAAAGGTACATGGAAACTAAATTACAGTGATGGGAAAGTGACTAAAGCTGAGATGCCAGATCAGGACTAATAATATTACAGAGTCTTTGTATTTTATCAAGAATATCTAAATATATAGCAGAAGTACAAAACTTATATAGCAGAAATATTCAATGCATGGACAAATAGTAGATTTATAAGTTTCTAAGATAGATTATGGCAAAAAACTGTTGAGCCCAACACAGTGAAACAACTTTCCTGGCAGAAGATCTAGAAATAGATCCAATATAATCTTTCCAATTCATATCAGCAGAAAATGTTAGCCTGAGAGGTACAAGAATCACTCTCCTAGAGATTAGCATGAGCCATGCTGATGGAAGGCAAAACAGGTTCTCTCAGTCAATTAAAAGAGAGCAGTTTTGTTTTTGGAGGCAGTAAAATGAACAAGCTAACAACAGACTGCAGGATATTTTTTAAATTATGTCAATTCGAACTTGTCAAATCAACCAGACTTAATGTTAAGACAAGAATAAATCGTTGTGTCATTAGCGTAAATACTGAATCAAGAATTGATAATATCAGAAATGTTATTAATGAAAATTAGAAACAATGTAGGTCTAAGGATGGAGCCCTGTAGATACACCTTAAAAATAAAAAAAAACTAAAAAAAAAAAACTATTGTGTAATCAGTAAACCCTTGTGTCTTAGTGGCTTCATTGTTAAATGATTAAAGAAAAGATCATTTATGATGATGAAAAAGCATATATATATATATATATATATATATATATATATATATATATATTGTAACTAAGTTGTAGAACTCGTAGGTTTTTTAACCTGTTGTTCATGCATTTACTTTTATAAAGAGTGCTCGGTACAAATGTAGAGCGTTATACTGTAATAGTTGTTACAATGGTTTATAAATTCATAGTATCACTACACAAAAATTTTCACGTTTCGAAGCTAGCCATGTTTCTGAGCTGCTTCTTCTTCAGGTGATTTAGTTGATATGAGAATTATCTAGTTGAAAAGACTAATTTGAATTCTGTTGACCTTTTTAACGTCTTAGGGTTAAGTGTTTGTTGGTAGCTAAGTTCAGGATAGGTTTTCCTATTTATCTTGTGTGGGTGTAGGCTGCTGGAGATAAATAGGAAAACCTATCCTGAACTTAGCTACCAACAAACACTTAACCCTAAGACGTTAAAAAGGTCAACAGAATTCAAATTACAGAACAACCCCACTAACACCTAAAAAAAACAAATCCAACACAAATAAACGATCTTTCCAACTAGATAATTCTCATATCAACAAAATCATCTGAAGAAGAAGCAGCCCAGAAACATGGCTAGCTTTGAAACGCAAAAACTTTTGTGTAGTGATACTATGAATTTATAAACCGTTTATATATATATATATATATATATATATATATATATATTCTGGCCTCATGTGAAAACAATGTTACACTATATGTAGCAGTCATGTTGGTATTAGACATACAAAGCCCAAGAGAATTCAAGGTAGAAGGTTAATGAAAGAGGTTATTGCATGAACAGTAACAGAAAATGCAGTTTATAAGGATATATGGGAAAGGTAATGATTAATCCTAGATGAAGAGGTTAAGATTGTAGTGATCAAGAAAGCATCTTCCCAAGAGTGTTCCACAAAGTAGTGGTTTGTGGGAAGAAGTTGTCTTAGGGTAACATCCTTCTTACTAATGGAATAAAAAGGGAATGGAAATAGTTTGTCCCAGCATGTGATATTGCAGGTGTTAGATGTGAAGATCAGAACTAGTGAAACAGAAATGTAGCTCATCATAACATTTGCCATGGAAATATCGTGAGGAAATACTATGTGGGGAAAGAGGTTGTAGGGTAGAAAATAATTCATCACCAACAAGGACACATAGAGGCTTTTGAGTTATATCAAGACTGGAAAGTAAGGACTGAGCAACTCTACTCCATTTTACGACCTGATATGGCTCTTGTAAAGGTAGAGCATAGTAGGAGGAATCAGATACTTATAGTCCTAACTGTGCAATAGTTTTAAGGTTTATTGATGGTTGTAGCTAGATTACCCATACACAATTGAAGAGATAGAGAAAGAGAGAGGGGGGGGGCAACAGAAGAAATGACAAGACCCAGATAAAAATCCAGGAAAGCTAACCTATTTTTGCTTATATGATATCCTCTGTTTATAAGTCGTCCATCACTCTTTACCCAGTCATTGAATCATTTTTCACCAACTCTGCTCTACTAAACTGATTATCTCAACTTGTTTACACTTTTACAACAGACACTTTATAGAAACTTTGAACTGGACTCATCAGTTATAAATCTGACTCAGAGATTGTGTAAAGCATCACTTATATACTGTTAATATGATCAGTTATATCAAGCTAGCTTAATGCAAATGCAAGTATATTATGCTATAATGGCACTGGCAAGGTATTTTGGTTGTTGAACAAAAAATTACATGTTTAATTTCTGGATAGGAAAAAAGTAATAGTGAAAATATTTTAATTTAAAATAGATATCTTTAACAAAATAATGTTTTATTTAATGTACCTCAGTTAATGGAATAGAAGTCATTTAATTTATAGTTATGAAACAAGTAACATTTTAATAAAGTAGTTTAAAAATAAAATATTGCTGTAATTAAAACTGATTGTCGACAATCAGTTTATTAAACTATTACTCAATTATAAATTAATATTACTTTTTAAAAAGATATATTATTAATCTAAAATATTAGATATTTTAAATGAAAATTGTACTTATGATCTGACCCTAGGTCTGTTTTTCAACTTATAACAAAGTGTACTTCTATTACTATTTGTGTATCATCTTTTCAAACAATTTCTGTATACCAAACATTTATTTACCTTCTTTACATTCCTCATAATTTTTAAACATCAACAAAGCAAAACATGTTTTTGAGTCCTTGATGGTTTCAATTAATGTTATTCCGCACATGTACGAAGAAAATATCATCTATCAACAGTGGTTGTTGAATTTCTCAACCACTGTTCACTACACACAGTAATTGCTGAAATTTTTGGATTTGCGATATATGAAACAATTATTTTTTATTCGAGAAAAAAAAAAAGAAAATTTTAAATTGCCTATGCTCCTTTTTTTCCGAGACGACAAATAGTTTTAGTTAAAAATAACAACAAATTTTTTTTTCTTTATTTGATATGTATACACAAGAAGACATAATTGATAATTACTAATAATGGCGAAAGCCTAAAAGTTCTTTCAATTGAAAAAAAAACCTGAAAGAAAGAAGAGTAAAACAAATATCTTTCCATCCTGAAATTTATTAAGTCAATGATATTAAATTTTAATTTAGACTATGAAAAAATATTGTAATAAATTATTGCATTTTTTCAAGCTGTTTTATATTTTATTTCTGATGCATAACTTCAAATCCAAAATAAATAGATCCAGTCCTTTTTTTTAACAAATTCTGAGTTCTTAATCACAACCCTGATTCACCATTTAATGTGCTGCAGCCATAACTCACAGGAACCACAACTTCAATACCTGTCACAAGGAGTGATATAGTTTGACCCTTACTGTATTCAGAACTGCCTGCAATTACTGCAAAAAGTTCTAGAATACAACAAGTGCAGCTACGCACAAGCAGTCCAGGTTGCAAAGAAACAAATTAGATATCACAAATTCTGGAAGATCGCCAACCAAATCATGAACAGAGATAAAGTGGCTGTGGCTACAATTATAAATGGCTTTGAGGTCATGTCTTTCTTGACAGACACGATGAATCCCTTTCCCCTTGATCTTTGTCTCAAACTCAATGTTAGATGAAAAGATCATCCCGTTCCCATCTTTCCAGATCTCATTGAACATAATCTCAGTAATATTACCATCACAGCACAAGAAGTATTTAGACTTATCAAAAACCTTGATCCTAAGAAAGCCACTGGCCCAGACAAAATTCCAGTGGTTTTCTTTAAGAACATCAATCTGGAGTTATCAAAATTATTCAATTGCTGCTTGAGCAAGAAATCCTTTCCAAGCTTGTGGAAGGTGTCAAGTGAATGCCCATTTTCAAGAATATGGGTGTGCAATCTTCCCCCTCCCAGTACAGACCCATCAGTCTCTTCAGTTAGCTTTTGCAACCATAATCAATAAGAAGGTTGTAGAGCACCTAAAAAACAACTTATTCAGCAACAAGCAGTATGGGTTCTCAAATGGCCTGATCCATTGCTGATGTCCTAACGACCATCACTCACAGAATTAGTGAGGTTTTTGATGTCCATAGCATTAGATATCTCAAATGCTTTTGACAAGGTGTGGCACAAATATTTACTAAACAAGCATTCCAGCTATAGAATCACTGGAATGGTTTTCTTGATCATAAAATCCTTCCTAACAAGTAGGTCCCTGAAGATAGTTATTAATTAACAGTCCTCTGGAGCCAAAGGAGACATCTTCCAAGAGAATAATAATAAATAACAAAAGAATTTTCAGTGTTTTTTTACTCAAGAGAAAAATAGTTGAAATAAAATTATGGAATTTCAGATGCATGACTTGCAAATCCAAAGAATGGCTTAAAATGTGAGGTAAGTTAAAAAAAAAAATCAAAGAAGAATGGAAAATGATTGTTACACTGTTTGTTTTACAGTTACAGTGTACTGTACACTCAGAAATTGTTTGAAATGCTAAATTTAACAATATCCTTTTTTCCTGACATATTCCTGATCATTGATATTTAATCCGAGAAATAGGAAAAAAAAATTAAAAAGAGTAAGAAAAAAGAAATTTATAAAATATTTTAATTTATTTTTTACGCTTTTGTTTTGGTATTTTTGTGCACTAAACAAAATACCACAGCAGTAAAAAAAGTTTTGTTTTTTTAGTTTACCTGTTTTTAATTTTCTCAGAACAAGAATATACAATGATTCGATTAGATTACACTACAGTGCCATAAAAATTAACAAAATTTTTCAGTGAAAATTTATTGATAGAGGTCGACTTTATTTCACATCTTTCTTTTAGCCTAATAAATATTCACTATCTGTAGTAACATTTTTTTACGAGGGAAAATTGGTCTATCACCGCTTCCGCCATTATTAGTAATTATCAATTATGTCTTCTTGTGTATACATATCAAATAAAGAAAAAAAATTATTTTTAACTAAAACTATTCGTCGGCTAGAAAAAAAAAGGAGCATAGGCAATTTAAATCTTTCTTTTTTTTTTCTCGAATAAAAAATAATTGTTTCATATATCGCAAATCCAAAAATTCCGGCAATTACTGTGTGTAGTGAACAGTGGTTGAGAAATTCAACAACCACTATTGATAGATGATATTTTTTCGTACATGTGCGGAATAACATTAATTGAAACAATCAAGGACTCAAAAACACGTTTTGCTTTCTTGATGTTTGTCCATATTAGATAAATATAATAAAACAATCCAACAAAATGTCATGAAAAAAGCGAAGGGAGACTGCGTTGCACGAAAAGAAAGGGAGATCATTATTTCCTTGAAAATAGACATTTGAATCTTAGCTTTGGACCTCGGAATATACCCGAGTTGGAACACCAATCACTCGCGCAATTTAGAAATACATGAAATAATAAATAGTTAATGTGTTTAGGTTTTTAAAAACTAGGTTAATTATTTGTTAAAGAGGCAACGAAAGCAAATAAATGCATCTCATAGGACTGTTTCTCTTATTTCTAACCAGACAGTGTTTAAATTTTTAAATACTAAAAATAAAAATTCGTCTGCCTCTTTGAGATGTTAAAAAAAAACAACAAAAAAAACAATTTAACTAAAACACTGTTGTGACGACACAACATTGTTTGGAACCATGAAAATGAGAATTAACGAAGCGAGTAATAAACGTATTGTTATTTTTAATTAAAAAATTATTATTAATAACAAAAGTTTCTAATCGGTGATCGAGGCCATAATAGCATTCAAATTTGACAAACTAAAACATCATAACATTATGCAATAAAAAACGAATAAGAAAAAATCCATACCAAATCATATTCTTCGTCATCATCACACATAAAATCTGAGTCGGACATTGTTACAAAAATAAGATAATTTTTTTTTCTAATAGTTTTCTTCTTTGCTGGAAAGGGGAAAAATAAAGAAGAAATTTGTTAGCGAAATTTCTTAGAAACTTGCCAACTGCCTGGGCACTTTCTCTCTGTACACACAGACTGGTGACGTCGACATGCTATGCGCTAACGTCACTGATCCAAACACTGTTTAACGCGGCGGTTGTTTCGTAATCAGTTTCTGCTTTCTACGCTCCACGCACATCCTCCCTTGTCTCTACTCACATATCGAGCTTTAAGCATAATAATTTACAAAACTCTTCTTGTGTTCCTGTTACTTTTTGTTAACTTTACTTTTTTTTTTAATTTCGAAAAAAAAGAGGTGTACGAATGTTAATTGGATATCACGTTTTTGGTTGAATCAAAACTTCATCAATGGATAATTACCGAATATCTGTGAAATATTTTTTTCCTCTCGTGAAAAAGTAGAGAAAAAGGGGATTCTGAAAAATAGAAAAAAAAACCTACTAGTTCTGAAAAAACACGTTTCTTTATTGGGAACTTGATAGAAAAGGATAAAAATCTCTCTTTGGGAAAAAAAAAAAAGATTCAAAAATTGAAAATCTTTTTCAATTAAAAGATGGTAAGTTCCTAAAAAGATGATGCAAATTTTTTTTCAATTTTAATTTTTTAAATCATTTGTGAGATTCTGTTCATGACAAGAATTTAAATGTTAATATTCTTTTTTGGTGTGTTGTTTTGTTTTTAAAATTTCTAAAACTACTTTTATAGGCGGAATTCCTGAAGGGTTTGCCTTGTTATAACGAACATAATTTCACACGTTTCCATCCTGATTCCAGTTGTAAGCCTAGTGTAAGTAAAAATATTTATGATGAAAAATAATTTAATATTATTTTAAAAAACTTAAAAGCATTCCATGTATTTTTAAAAAATCAACATTTTTGTGTTAATTTTTGTTTTTTTGCATTTTTATACCATAAACAAATGCTCATTTTCATGTATTTTTTTTACAATGCAATTAAAACTTGTTCAATAACTAAATATAACTTACGAAAATTTTTGAAATTCCATGTATTGAATAGTTTGATTTGAATGTTAGCTTTTTAATTCAACTTTATAATAATTCCATCTTTATTTTGTGAAGTAAAATATTAAGTATTTTTTTTTTACCATTACCCTTAAAAATACGTTTTTTCGACGGAAATTGGATGTGGGGTCTCTCTACTCTTCTTAACCCACAGCACCTCTCTATGATTAACGGTCGACATTGTGGCTAAGTTTTTGTTTGTTTGGAATTGATTATTGATGATTGTTATTCATTTTAGTGGGTTATTTAAAATTTAAAAACATTTTTTAACAGTTGATTGTACTGTCATAAATGAATTACTGTATTGCACCATGGGATGACAAGCCGATGAAAGAAAAATTGACATTTTTACTACACATGACCAACTTTTAGTTGCATCACAATTTTTTATTTAATTAAAATGCTGTGATTACAGTCGATCATTACCTGCAGATTTGATTCATTTTTAAATTAATTGATAAGATTGGTTTTGTTTGATGATTTTCTAGAAGCTTTTTGCTTTTTTTTTTTTATTATTCACTAATGTCGTCCATCTTTCAAGACTTGGTAGTTTTTTGTTTTTGCATCGTGAGACTACTTAGTTTTATGAATTAGAAATTCCTAATTATTTATCATCCATAAACTCTTGAAAATCTGCTAATTTAGGTGGACGAGACAAGAATATATAGGTATTTTTAGTTAATTTGACCCTTCGTTTGAAATCATTTTTTCAAAGCAAAGAAATGATGAGGTGTATACTTGGAAATGTTAAAGAAATGGAATATAATGGAGGAAAATGATGATAGAATATTTTGTACGTAATAAATGAATTTTCTCTCTTTCATAAAAACTATTGTATATTTTTTTCTATGACGTAAAATATTTTATTACCACTTAAGCTGTCATCATCATTGTAGTAAGAACTAGAGATAGTTAATTACGATCTACAACAACAAAAATAAAATAAAGTTTTTAATTTTAGATTAATGTTCTAACACTTTAAAAATGAAGAAGCAAAAAAAGACAGGATTACCATTTCTTCTATATATTCAATGACATTTAAGAATTTAATTGAAAATTATTCTGTAAACTAAACTGTAGTGTTCTGTTCTAACTTCTACATACATACCTCCTTCCTTGAATATTTATGCAAAATTTAACGTTTGATTAATTTTTCCCGTATTCTTGTTGATTATTTTTAGTTTACTTTTGAACAAGCAACAGTAAAAATTGCTTATTAGTCTTTATTTTTCGTTTCTTATGTCCAGAATAATGGACATCTATACGGTACGACAATTTTTCTTGGAAGACATTGTTCACTTCAAAGAAAGATTTGATGTCCTGACATTCACTAACCTGTCTTTTAATCGCTTATATATTTTATAATGCTTGCAATGTTTATTATTTAATAATAAATTTTGTATTTACAACTCTAAATCATAGAATTTCTTCTGCTCGGCTGTGTAATACAGGCGTGGCTCATTCATGGGTTTCGGGGCTACTGTTGCCTTTCTTCTTTTTCTTTTTTTTTCTTTTTTTTTTTTTGCGAAGACAATTTTTAACTAAAATGGGTGTAAATTTTAGAGCTCGACTATCATCAGTTCAATTGTTTGAATAAAACTAAATCTTCAGTTTTTTTTAAAGAGCTTATTTTATTTGAAGACTAGGGAGCGATGTCAGTTTTTTAGTCGCTCTACCTACATTCCTGCCATCGTAAAAAACGTTATGAACTTTTTAATCAAGTAATTGAAAATGCATAATCCCGTTAATAAAATCGACCCTTTAATTTACGTAAGTAATTGGTTAGTTCACTAGAATAATCAGAAGTGAAACTTGTTAGTTACTATATGTGAAAAATAAATTAAAATAATATTGATTTACAAAATTTAGTAAAACCCCCTTTATAAATTTTCAGTTTCTGTTCCGTGTATATTTGCAGTAGTCATAAAGAAAGAAAAAGGGGGTTATCCTTTCCTCTCGGAATGCATAGACTGGAATGGATCAGTTGTTATAATAATGAAAGCAGTACGAAGACAAGTTCATTAATCCAAGCAACTCTTGGAATGATAATGACACGTCTCAACATTAATAAGCAGTAGTAATTTCTTTGTACTGTTTATAAACAGAAGCTAATTGCATCAAACAAAAATGTAACCAGTATTGGTTTCTATATAATGACAATCTGGTATTCAAATGTCTTTTTGTGTTTTGTATTTGTGAAGTTGTAATATTTATGAAAACTTATATCACTTATTGCCAAAAAAACTGACTTTAAAACTGAGTGATGTAACCTTTTTATTTTGACCTCAAAAGCCATTGGCCAAATACATTTTTTATACTGAGAAATTTCCCAGGGAAGCTTTCAGTCTTGAAAGTAATTTCAGGATTTTTTGTATGAAAATAATCCATCTTTATCCTTTTGAATTTTGTAACTTCAGATTGACAAAACCAATAAGTAACTATAATTATCTGAATGCAAATAAGAAAACAAGTTTAATATTTTTCTTTATATAATTTTTTTTAGCTGTAGTTATATTTGTGTTCTCTGTACTTGTATATGAATATTCCTTTTTTTTTTTTTCACACCTATCCATATCTGGTGGGGGAGAAACTTGTATAATTTGACAACATGATCGGGTTTAGATTTTGAGTATTGCCATATTATTATTTGCCCCTTTTCTATTAACAGGGCTAGGCTGTACTTAATGTGTTTCAAATGTTCTATGCAACAGATGCATATGTAAAATAAATGAAAGTTAGCATTTATTTCCTCTGCATGAAAAGACGGATTATTTGCATTTAATTATGTACAGGGCTGTTGTACGATTCCAAAAAAATCAAATATGTTAGTATTTGATAACTGATGGAATGAATCTTTGTTTTCGTTAATGTTGTTAAATAATTGAATAAAGAAAATTTAATATTTTCCAAAACTACCTTTCTATCAAAAAAAAAAACAAACTCTGAACACATTTCTTATTTATAACAGAAAAATTATTTTATATATTAGATAACATTTTTTTTTAGAAAGGATAATATTCCATTGATCTTAAGATTTCCCTATGCTTTAGTTCCTTGTGATAACATTTCTGGATCTCTTACAGACCATCTCTGAATTTACCTGTATCACTTTTTTTTTTTTGTGTAAATATTTCTGCTTGTGCTGTGTTTGTGTTTTTTATTAAATTCTTTTTTTAATCGTATACTGTAAGCTGGTTATTGTAGAAAGTCTGGTATTGTAGTACGGGTTGAATATCCTTTATCTGGAAATCCAAAAGTTTTTCAGATGCTGACATCACTTGCCACAAATGGGTAGTTTCAGAAACCACTGAAGATTCTTAGGCGATGTGCAGATATTGTAAGTGATTTCATCTGCCCTGGGTGGGGGTTCTCCAGTCAAACTATGTAGTCTGTTAGTGCCAGTTTTTTGTTAGCAATCATCTTGGCAACACTTCTTTTGTGGATTACTTACCATGTTTCATGCTCAATAAATTTTCAAAATGTTAAGTCCTGCATTTATTTATCTTTTTGTATTAGTGATCTTTTTTTTTTTATATATACATACTGAAAGTACAAAACAATCTAAAATCTCAATTTCAACACTTAAAACTCTCTGAGCATTACATGAACTGTCATTATCCGTATATACACAAAATTTATTAATTTTAATATAAGACTACCTTCAGGGTATATGTAAAGGGATATCATGTTTATGCTTTTTTTAGGTTTCGTTTATTTAAAATTTTGGAATTTTGAATACATTATTGTTTTAATCTAATAATTCTGTATATATGTCATTTTTGAGAATCAAAGATAATATATGATATATGCACAAATATGAAATGTTTTTATATTACTTGTGCTGTTTACTTAAATTTATAGAAACTTTTTTTCAGAGTAACCAAAAAACAATCAAGAGAGGGGGAAACCTTTAAACCAAAGTTTTAAAATGTTTAGTTTTTATTCAAGTGTCTGAGAAAAAGTTAATTAAATGAGAAAATTTCTACAAACAAAACTATTAATTCATAATATATTCATTTAAATAATAGATTGTCATTCTATAAAAACTAATCCTGGTTACATTTCGGTTGTCAGATTTTAATTTTTTTTTTTTTTTAGTCTTTCCAAGCTGCCCCTTTTATAAATGCTATATTCAAATTAAATAGCCTTTATTTCAAAATTTGAAAACCAAGAATTTTGGATCAAGGATTCTCAACCTGTATTGCTTAGTGTTGATGGCTAATTGGAGATATTCTAATGAAATCAAAAATTAACTTTCTTCAAGTTTGACTTTTAAGAAATGTTCCCCTTTTTTAACAAATAGCTTTTTCCATGTGTAAAAGAAAAAACAATTGTCATGATTATATCCCTCCAGTAATAATTCTTGCATCATTTTAAAATTTTACAGGTTCGAAGACCGGCTGTATATATATCCACTAAAGATCATCCTTATGAACAAGGTATTTTTTCTCTCCCTCTTTCACACTACATTTTGTAAAATATAAATTTAATTTTAGCCATTTTTGTTTTTCCTTTTCCATGTACATAAACTCAACAGGTACTAAAATGTTGAATTCAATACAAGAATGTACTATAACTGATAAATTGGTTACCTCAACCAAGATAGGACCACCAGTGGTTTACAGGGGAGTTGATGTGAGAGAAAAAACAACGGACAGAAGATGTTGAGGAAAGAATTAGAGAAGGATGAGAATCAAGTAGTGAGATGGCAATTGACCATTGCATTTAAAACTTTTGGAGATTGTAGCTATCATGGAAGCAAACAAATAAAGGGAAGTTCCACAAACAAAAAGTGCGAGAAAAGAAACTGTTAGAGTAGAAAAGGCAGTTACATTTAACTATTTCAATGGTAAAAAAAATGGGACCTTGATGTCTATATAGTAGCAGGTGTAATTATGTGGTTGGGAAACCAGAGGAAAAAAAGCTTGTTAGAGCAGTTGCCATGAAAACACTTGAAAAAACAGAAGTCATTATGTTGGAAAGAAAGTGACTGAAATTGAGCTGCCGATTTGGGACCTATTATGTTGCAGATCCTCCTTTGGATTTTGTCAAGAACGTCAAGATGAATAGCAGGAGCACCCGACCAGATATGGCAATGGTATTTAATGCACAGACGGATCGTAGATTAATAAATGTGTAAGATGGATTCTGACAAACGTTTTGGCCCGGCAAAGTGACCCAACCTTCTTAGCAGTAGATGCAGCTATAGATTTGATGTAGTCATTCCATTTGAGGTCATTAGAGCATTAGGTCAAGAAGGTGCAGCGTGTTGCTGTCTAGGAAAGAGAACTTGTATTTGTTAATTGTAATGAACTTAAATTTTCTGTAAATTGAAATTACGATTAGTCTCCCCACTATTTAAACAAGTCTCATGAGAGATGAATTTCAGGTGCCAAAAATATGGGGAGATAACCTATAATTGACATGTTCCAAGCCATCATTCTCTTCTATTTGTGTAAGATCCATTGTCATCTCTGTTGGTTACAAGAATACCTACTTTTAAAGTATACTTAGATATTTCAAAACAAATTTGGTAATGTATTTAAAAATTTATATATTATGATTGAACAACATCTATAACTTTGGATAAAGTGAAGCCTTTCTAACTTTTTAGAGTAGAAACTATCTAATTATCAAAGCTTAAATGATGCTTGGAGAAGGATGTTAACATAATCTTCAGCTCCATGTGTATATTTAAGACTCTGACAAAATTTGAATGTCTTATGCAATCAAAATTTAGAGGACATTTGATTTCCTTTATATAACAGAACCTGAACAGTTATACACAGAAATTTGAAAATTTAAAACCTGAAGTATGTGAAGTGAATAAATTTCGTTTTTGCAAATGTGAATTTTACAAATTTCATTTATTTTTCTGTATAACAAAAATTCTGCTTTTAACATCAGGTTTCCATATGTATACATATATGTTAGTTGTATAAGATTTCTCTAATTCATATAACTTGCCATTTGTTTTTAAATTAAAATTCTTTATTTTACAAATAAAAACTACATTTTTCACATCTTTAGTTAAAAAAAAATAGTTTGCTTCAATGAATATAAAATTCTCTTATCCTGATATTTATCATCAGTGTATTGAATCCTTTCTATTTTTTCAGTTATTACTACTGAAAAAACCAATATTCTGCTGAGGTATTTACACCAACATTGGGACAAAAAAGTAAGTGTTTTTATTTTTTGATGGACAGATGTTTCTGAAGCTTGTGTAGAGGAATTAACTTTTTATTTTTACTTTCTTAATATATTTTTCAGTATTTATGACAAAATCTATCTTGTCTCCATTTCTTTTCCTTTTTACTTTCTATAATGTTTGTAAAAGACCAAGGAATATGAATTATAGTTTTGACAATTTTTCTCATTTAACTTTTTCTCGGACGCTCTTGGATAAAAAATTAAAAATTTTCAAGTTTAAAGGTTAACCCCTTGTTTGTTTTTTTTTTTTTGCTCTCTGAGAAAGTTTCTGTTACCAAAGTTAACAAAAACTAATTTCTATACATCAGTCAGGACCTTGAATTGATTTTTTTTTCTACAGAGAGTAATCCTACTTATCTGATCACAGTTAAAATTAGTTTTATGAGAACAAAAAGAAAATCTACAAGAAAATTAAATGTAATCAAGGATTTTGTGGTATATTGATTTTAAATATTTAGATAAATTTGACAATATACTCCAAGGATGCTTATTAAAGGATTTAATTTTTTTGTTTAGTGCTTAAACAGATTTAATGGTTTTAGTCATCAATGGAAACTTTAATTTATTTTCAGTCATCTTGAAAAGATACTTAGACTAAAAACTGCATGACATGATGTAAATGTAAATTTTATGTAATTAGTTACTTAATTGCTGAATTAATCTGTCAAATATAGAAACCAGTATTACCAGGGCAATTTGGGCCTGCAAAATTGTCTTGTGTGTGTATGTATATATATCATCCACATACAGTCCTGTTTTGGTGGGTCACATCTCATCAGTACGGCTAGACATCGATTACTTCCAGCCGTGGTTGAAACCTGACCGATTTGACATTAGTCTGAGATTTTACCTCTAAGCTATTGGTGCACAGTAGGGAAGATAGATTTTAGTGTGTTATATGCATAATGTAAACAAATGCTAGTAGACAGGAGTGTTCAATTCATTGCTGAAGCACGATGTGTAAATAGTGGTGAGTGGCTACTGTTTTTAAAATCTAGCATTTCCCCAGAGTGCTCAGTCAGTGAGTGAGATATATAAATAAAATAAAATGCATTAAAGATATAAAAGAATAGCACAACTGTCAGTTTTCAACCTTCATGGGCACTGTATGCCTTGTAAATTGGTTTTTATAATATACAATCATGAAAGAGTCCATACCTACTTATTTTGTGGGCAGGTAATATAAAAGGTGTATGCTTGTTATGCTTATATTTAGACTGCAATTGATTTTTTTTTGTTCTTAGTATTTTGTCCTGTTAAGAATTCCAAAATAATGCTTTACTTTTAAAATTCCTCCAGCAGTACCATTGCTATCATTAATATTATGATATTTAAATGAAATTAGGAAAATAATGCTCAAAGATCATAATTATATGAAGATATATAAGATACATTCTATTTTAATCAGATTAAAAAATTGCACAGAATGGTGAGGACTTTATACAAAATGGATTAATTATATAACCTTTGTTTCAGAAATAACATTCAAATAATTATTTGTAGTTATTATTTATCTAACAGAATGCATTAAAAACCAATTTAAGTGTTTTTTTGTTTTTTTTTAATAGTTCAGATCTTGAAAATTGTTATTTCAAGGCCATTGTAGACAGATTTGAAAAAGTATTTGTCTATTTTAAAACAGTATTTCTGATGACTGAAAATACATTTGTTAAAACTAAATTAGATTTATATTGTAATGATATAAAACAGACAAAATGAAACTTGTGGTTTTGGGCCATGAGCTAACATTTCACAAATTCTTAAATTTTATCTCTATAAATTTAAAAACAAAAAAACAGCACAAGTAATAAGAACTTTGGATATTTGTGTATATATCACTGTTTCCTTTAATTCTTGAAAATGATATAAAAATGGAATATATGAAAGTTTATTAGGCCAAAATAAAAATGGATTCAAAACTTCAAACTTGTAAATAAACGTTTTAAGAAAGTCTATTCTAGATGTTATCTAAATTGTAAGAAATTTGAATAGCAAATTGACAAAATGCTAATTTTTTTTTTGTTCATTTGAATGACTCAGTATTTAACTTTAAGCTTCTAATGTATAAATTGTAAAAACTCTTTGGTTATGTTTTGGCAAAATTTGTCTGGTTCACTGGAAGTTATAAGTTCAATATTTTGATCAGCTATTGAGAAGTTGACAGTTGTAAAATTTCTTGCAAAGATAGATGCCAATGGATTAAATGTCCTGTTTTGTCATTTATAGATGATTACCAAATGTTTGGCACTTGTTGAAATGAGAATGATAAACAAGAAAACTAGTTAAAAATATTCAATGTATAATTCAACATTTGTTTTATTACCAAATCTTATTGATTAAAGATGCAGAGATTAGTATTAAGATTGTATATTTTAGAAGGAAATTGTTTTGTTTGACATATGTTTAATATTATAAACAGACTATTTGAATGCTCTTCAGGAGCATAATACTTGAGTGAAATGTTGTGATTAAAGTTAGCATGAATGTTGTTCCAATCTTGAAATGTCATATCTGATAACTTGAGAAAAATTGTAACCTGTTAATTTTATGTGATTTTTCTTTATTTTCCTTCAATTTTATTTTCTCTATCTTTTTATAGAATTCAAATAAGAAAAGAGATTCTACAAAAGCCAACTTGGAGTCTCCTGAAAGTAGCACATCTCAAAAGATCCCTCGACTGAACAGTGGTGATGAGAACAGCTCTTAGGTAGAATAAAAAGAAAATGAGAGATGGGTGACATTTTCAGAGAATTGCAATCTGAAATATGTTTGCAAATGAACCATTTACTAGCTTGCAGTGTCCATAAACAAGATTGGGTGTTCTCTCCCACTTGGTGGGAGCATCTCTTGTCAGGACTTTCTACTATAAACAAAGTCCTGCTGGCAACTTCTTGACCAACTCAACTGACCACTGTTACTTTGAAAAAAAATCTTAAAATCCTTTTCCTCGAAGAAATTAGGCTGCAATGTTCTGGTAGGAATTGGTACTGTCTGGATCAGATTCTCTGTCTACAGTGAAATACTGATACTGCTAATTTCCTCCCTTACCCTTTCCTTTTCCTTATGATTGGTCATTTATGACTGGTCACTTTGGGTTATACTTCACTTTGGTAGTTGGGGGAGGGGGTTGTGGTGAATGGAATGTTCTCTGCAATGACCTGATAACTTACCTGCTCAAAGAAAATATATTTTAAACAGTTTTTTCATTTGGGGTGGGGAAGGATGGAAAAAAATCAGGGTATTTTTATTTTTTTTTTAAATCCTCATTGACTACCTAATCAGATTTGTCCTTTTGTTAGTGTTTGTATATGGATTGAATATGTGTAAGGGAAGTGCATGGATTGTGCTTGAGTAAGACAAAAAGTTTCTTGGGTTACTTGTTATAAAGCATATATTTTTTCTCGTTCTTTGATACTTGCCAAAAGAGAAAATTTCTTAAATTGGTGGGTTGGGCAGGAGTAGCAATTGACATATCCTAAACACACACTTTTTTTTAATTTTCAAAATAATTGAGTTGACATTGGTAAACTCTCTCATTTCTTTATTTTATTTTTCTCCATTAGAAATTACTCCATGTAAGAGTTCCTTGTGAAAGGGGCATAATAATCTGCTGGATAAAATTGTCCGTATTTTTCAAGATAAAAGTAAAATAATGGAATGACTGGCCAAGTGGAAGCCTTCAAGAAATGTTTACTATTCAGACTTTACACTCTTTAACAACTTTTAGTCAGCATTTGTTAAAATGAAAAATTTCCAAATGACAAGATATCTAAAGAGTATACAGTTTAAATAATTCTCCCAATTTCATTTCTTGTAAATACTTTTTGGCCATTAAGTTCTCTTTAATAAATGTATGATTCCCAATAGTGTCAATAATTTTAACTTTTTTTTCCACTCTCAGACATTATTTACTTTTGGCTATTTTTTCTGCTTTTAATAGCATTCCTGCTACAGTCTGCCACTCTTTTTCCAAAGTCTGTCATGTTTATAAATCCAAATCTATGCAATTTGTTTTACTTGTCATCAGTGGCTATATTGTATTTTTTCTTTCTTCAAACTATTTTTACTATAAAATCTTCTTTCCATAATTTTGCTAGTAAAAATAAGTGAAGAATCCACACACTTCTCACAACCTTGATACTTTTTCTTTATTATTGAAAATTTTGTTTTGCCTGATCTCATATCTTGAGTAGTATTTTGAAGGCTTTTTTAAAAAATTTTTTCCACACATATGCAAAATAATTAAACGACAAATTTCACTATAAGCACATCATTCTTAAAATTGTCAAAAATTGAAAAAAAGTAATCTTTAGTATAACTCAACAAAATTCTATCCTGTCAAATAGTTTTTTTTTTCCTGTTTAGATGAAATGACCTTAAATTGCAACTTTTTTTCATCTTAATGTTAAACTTTTCTAAAATGAGATTGGATTATAAAAATAAAATTCATAGACTTAAGTAAAATGAATAGTTCTATAAAATTTTAGAGTTGGTCATAAGTTTGGAGTTTTAGTCATTATTTTTGTCTACCAAAATTGTAGCTCTTTCCAACCTAGGCAAGTTTTTCTTTTTCTCTTATCTAACATGCCTGTTATGTTCAGTACATTTGTATACTTATAAAATAAATTCAAATTTGAACATTGTAGTATAGATGGATACAAAGGCTCATTTAAGAGCAACTCCTACCAGCCATCTTTGGAAAAAAGCCGACTATTTGAAGCTTAGGGGTGAATCAGGTTTTCCCTCCATCTCCAATTTTCTGAAATCTGCTTGATTTGAACATCTCTAAAGATTAATTTCATTGTGTATGTAGAGGTGATGTTTAAGTCTTCAACCATCTAAAATATACTGTGTCTTGCTCTTATGCCGAAATATGCAGTAATGGATCTTGATTACACTCTTCTTCAATCTGTAAGGCATAAGAAATGTTGGGATGACTCCAGATGATTTTCCTGTCATTTAAATGCTGCTCACTGGTGGAACAGCATTTTTATAATGAAGCTTTGCTTGTAAAAGGTCAAGAGCAAATGAGTGGTTCATTTGAAGCTTTTTTTTCCTTAAAATTTTTTTTATATATTTTTGTCTGAATGTTTCCTTTCTATATTGTCTATACATATTTTGTTTTTTTTCTAATCACAGAAATGACTCATTTGACTTTGATGCATTCCTCTTTCCTGAATATGCTTTTTCTTTACACTAAGGCCTAACAATATACCTCAAACCTCTAAGCTGACATTTTTACAAAAAAACAATATTAAGACTCACACACTTTCCAAAGATTGGTTGCTTCTGCTGCTGCTTTCTATTTTCATGGCGAGATACATTATTTTATTTCCCAATAATAAAGGCACCTTATTATGGGATAATGGTTACAGAAGCTAATTTCATTGACCATTACTATTAAGCAGTGCATTTAATCTTCACTCGGTCCACCATGCAAGAATTAAATAACCCAACAAAGGTTAACTTAAAATCAGCCAAGGTAACCTAATCCAATAGTAAGAAAAAGAATTGTTTTTAGGTGTCATTTAAAATTTTTCTTTTTAATTTCATTTGAAATTTTAATACAATTCGGTGGTGATTTCAGACTTTGCTCCACAACATTCTAAAATGAGTATTATGTTCAGGGTGTAAAATCTCAACTGTTTGTATCTTTGTGTGCTTATTTTCTAAAATATGTTAGAAAGCAGAAATTAATATTTGTTTTGCTTATTAACTTAGAACTTATGAAAATAAAAAGCTTTCAAAATTTTGCATAATGTGAACATTTGATTCCCATCTCAAATTAATGTAGGCTAAAAAAAAAAAGAATTGGATTTTTGCAAGCACCTAAATCTTATGTAATTTATTTATTTTTAATTTTATTATTTATTTAATCAATTTAAGAGGTATATCTGACAGCTGTTAAAAAGGTGCCAATCAGTAAACTATTGTAGTGCTAAAAACCAAAACAAGTGATTGCATAATTTAAAATTAAAAACATCTTTTCTAAGTATTTCTGTATCAGGCATTAATTATGGTCTTGCTTCCCCTATAAAAGTAAGTCATAATGTATTCATTAACATTCGTGTGGAATATAGAAAGCTTGTGATACATTGGTTCACCACAAAATATTTTAAATTCTTTATGTAAAACACATTGGCAATTTTGTGTGGATCATCATATTGAAGTCTTGCTTTTATATAATATTCCCAATGTGTTATGTATCTATAGATGTATATAATCATGACTTTAAGTCACCTAGGTTTTCAAATGAATTAGAAAATATTTGAAAAGTCTGCAGACATTAAGTTGCAAGTTTTGCTTAAAACTAAAAAAAAACTTGTGGCTAATGATGAAAACTGGTTGTGGATTTCTGAAAAAATGTTTTTTAATTTGTGTGAAACTAACCTTTTAGCTTTTGAGATCTAAAATTTCAAGTTCATACATCTATGAAGTTAAGGGATTTTTTTTTTCTAAAAGGTTTTTCTTTTATTAGAATTTTAGCCACTTAAAATAGGCATATTAAAGTTATACAATTTTTATACTTACAACTCCAGGGTTATTGAAAACCTAAAGTCAAATCTCTAGGCTGAGATTTTGAGGGCGGTGCAAACAACTTTTTAAATTGTATTAAGTCTCACTGCTGGGCAGGCACAGATGCTTCTTAAAAATTTAAACTAGCAAAGATAGTTAAGATTTAATGTAGAATATATGCTTGTATTTCCACCCCAATGCTGACAATCTGGAACAAGATAATTGTATGTGTAATTATATAACAGTCTATAGCTGTATCTGGAGGATCTATTCTCTGTACGTGTGACTAGATGTGTGTAAATATGTATAATATTGGCTGTATATGTGTGCATGAAAGTCATGAAAATAGAGGATTTGTATATGCAGGTGATAAAATAAAATGACCTGCAATGTTTTGTACTTAAAATCACTTGTATAGTGAACTCATAAATGAGAAAATGCTGTTCTAAATTCCTGTTATGTATCATCAATTAGAAATCTCATTTCCTGTAAGGTACAATCTTCTGGTAATCTCCATAAAATTAAGATATGTTAAAATTTTCAGTCACAAAACCATATAAGAAAAGTAAGGGTTTTATTAGCTTTCATTGTCAGAATTTTTTTTTTTTTTACTATATATTAATGTGACCCTATAGGTGCAGCTATCATTTCCCCTTCCCAATCCAGCAACAGAAATTGTGTGACCATACATTTTTATGTGATATCTACTATATATGAGCAGTATATATACACATTTGTTTCTATGAGCTGTAAATGCATGTGTGTGGGAATGGTATAAACTATTTTATATGAATTTACAATCTGTTGCTGATTGAATATACACAGCTGTAAAGGAAAACTGATGTTTGATCATTGCAAATTAATCTCTGACCTCATTTTTTTCTTCTGAAAAAGGTCTTGTGATGACCTTAGGCAAGTCTTTCATGGTGCTGTTAGCTACAGTACTCTCATTTTCTTTTAAACTCCATGTTGAATATCTCCGTGTCAAAATTTAAGAGGAACTGTCTGCTGCTCATCTGGAACAACTTGAAATACAAGATTTACATCAGTACAATGCAATGAAAAAAAAAATGCCTTTTCCATGAATTTTTTGCCTGACTTCATATAGGATATAAATATTTTTTTAGTATAGATTAACCTTTGAATTTTTAGCACTAATATCCTTATTAAAGATGTATCATTTCAGTAAGCAATTTAATTCTTTTAGAGTTTATGAAGGATGAAATATAATTGGATAAGTTTGCCAGATTTCAAAACAAGATGAGGACATTGTTGGAAAAAATTATCTTAATATGACCAATTTAAGGTCATCTGGAGGTTTTATAAAAATCTTAAAAAGCAAAGAAAGAAATCTTGAGCATGTGGCATAATGGAATTTTTTGGTAGAACATTCATTATATGCTGAAATTCCATCACCATGTTTTCATAGTTTAACTATTGCAATATTGTGATACTCCGTTCACTTTTTAAAAAAAATAAATTTCTCCTTCCAAATCTTTCTATGAAAAGACTGATTAAATTGAACACTAAAAATGAGGTCAGGTAAAAAAAAAAAAAAAAAAAGTTTAAATATATATCTCCTTAAACTACCCCCTCTCCTAACAACAGACCATCATAGTGAGTCTGATTACAACACACTAAATGTTAACTAGTTCCCTCCTCCACTACAAAAACTGCAAAAATGAAGTTATTTTTTTTCTTCACTGAGTACAAATAATTTGTACTTAGCCAGGTTCTTGCTTATCTCCCTTTATAGTTGTTTTGTTATTTAAATTCTCACTTGTGCTCTCTCTCTCTCATATATACACACACACACTGTCATACCATTAGCAGATAATATACATTAATACATACACACACGCATACACACACACACCTAATGTGCCTAAGCATTCAGGGTGCTAATGTAAACATACATCTTATGCAAATGCTGATGCACCCATGCCTTGTGCCTAAATGTCAAGGCATTAGTTTAATGACAAAATTTTAAAAAAACGTGGGGAATTTTATTTGAGTTTTATAGTGCTTTAGTTGGTAATGACCTTGAAAACCAATTTATTTATTTTTTTTGTCTCTGTTATCTCATGTCACCTTATCCTATTGTTAGTCATCTTGAGGTTTTGTAATTTATCTTTCAGTGATAAGTGTGGATGATGCTGAGCAGGTCTCTTGATATAAGTGATTATGCATCATCCTTTATATTTATTTTGTGTTGCTTAATATCCAGGGGTCAAGTTTTGGTTAACTTAAAATATTCAAGAGAATAATATAGGTAAAAATTATATGCACTATTTACATTATTTGCACTGTTGTCCTCATCTTTGTTGCCATATTCACAATGCTTCAGCTGTTGTACGCTGCAGCCTTCTTCAGGTGATTGAAATTTTGAGTTGAATCCTTTATTTCGTTCACGGGAGTAGACTGTTTTAGTTCTACGAGCCATGTTTCAGTATCAGCTATCTACCTGTAACTCGACTGTTTTTATTCACCTTTAGCTGTCGCCAGGTATTGAACTCACAAGTCATTGGATTCAATCAATGCTTTTATCCACTTGGCCTTGACAAAAATAACTTAATACTGTTAAGAGAGATAAATGATACTGAGACATGTGGGAGAGGCATGGCTTATGGAATATAAGCAACCTACCCTGGTAAACAAAGAGTTCAGTTCAAAATTTCAATCACCTGAAGAAGGTTGGAGCATACAACGGTTGAAATGTGATGAATATAGCAACAAAGATGTGGACAGCAGTCCAAGCAATGTAAACAGTGTAATTAATTACCTCATCTTGGAAATATAGACAAATACACAAGTAAAAATAAGTGAAATAATGACATTCCTTTTTTTATAATCCAAGCTTTTGTAAATTTTGGATAGATAATAAAACCTAAATTGTTTAATGATAATTACTTGAAGGAAATCTAATGACTGAGTCAAAGAATTGAGGTTTTGTTGTATACAAACTGTAGTTCTCAGATAAGCCATCACCAGCAGAAATTATTTCTTTTAAATTAAGCCTTGTTAATTATTTATTTCTTAATTATAGTTTGTCTAACTGTCAGATAGCAAGTACATTTAGATTTGAGTTTCCAGCCATGAATGTTCTTGTAGCTATATCAACATAGCAACTGGTGTTAGTTTTGCTTGCCAAGAACTTGTTTCCAATCCAAACTGTTAAATAATATTCTGAACAGTTTAAATGAAAAGCAATACTTCAGGTGAAACAAATACCAGTTCAAAATAACTGGTAAACTATGTATATATGAAAATGTTCTGAGACTGAAGTAGGGGTGGGGGGACCTAAAGTGGAAGGCTTGCTTAGTATTTTTCCACTGATGTCTTTCAAGGAAGCCTGTTTTTGCTTTTAGGGACATTGATATAGCAAATATAAGTTTCCTCATTTCTCAGTGTGCTGTATATTGTTAACTTTAATAAATATAAACTTGGTAGAAATTTAAAATAGTAAATATATTTATAAATAAAGAATTGTATTGAAGTTATTTTTGCAGATTGTCTCCTAGTAGAAATAATATAGAACATTTGAAATATAAAAGTCTTTTTAAGACTTACTCAGCTTGTGGTTTAAAACTCCAACAAAATTTCCCACATTCCAGAATAAAAAAAAAAAATCTCAACAATAAATGTAGATAAATACATTTTCTTTTCTTTCAGTTTCCACACACACACACACACACACACATACGCACACAAATATTCTGAATGTGTTATATACATTCCTATGTACCTCTAAAGTGACCCATACGACCTAAAGATCAAGTCCAATCTATTAGTATTAAGTTTAGATTGTCTCAAAATATCCATTTGAAATTAAATGGAAGAGAAAATTCTGAAAAAAAGAAACCAATTATACATTTCCAGTGAATTGAACTCATGAATTAAAATTGAAAATAAAAAAATTTTAATTGAATATTTGTTGTTTTCCTTTCTTTTTTACCCTTGCAGATAACATTCACAGTTTAAAAATTTTTTTTTTTTAAATTCTCAAAAACTAAATTGATGTCAAATAAACCTGTTGGTTAGGTTGTTAAGTTATATTTTTTTTCTCTCTGACAGGCAATGATAGCTAAACTGCCACCATGTTTGAGTCTTGATCTGCCTTTGTACTCACCAACTACCATAATGATGGCTTAAGCTTGTTGCAATGTATGCACTGGCTTCTGTCATTACTAAAGCAGCAATAAACCAGCTTAGTAATCGGGTAACTATTTCAGAACAACATATACTATAAGTATCTGAGACCTGTATGTTAAGCTGAAGAACACCTAGTAAATACCACATAGGAACAGTGCATGTTGACTTCATGTCCCATCTACAAAGGCAAAAATGACCAACAAATAGTGAAATTCAAACTTGCTTCACTTAACAAGTTACTGATTCTTATGCCAATTTCTATATAATTACGTACTTCAAAATACTTCATTGGTAACCTTCATTATTGTAATTGACTTATGTTTTTATACAGTGGTGGTAAATATGAAAAGATAAAACTGGAGAATTAGCTTCCTAGAAAATACATTGCAATTAATTCTATCATAGAAATTCATTACAAATTATTTTGACACTAGTTGTTTTATGTAAACCATTATATAATGGATTCATCAAAATTTGTAATTATATATATGGAGATGATGTGGAAAAGCTCCTAGACGTATTTCACTGAATGTTACAGGAATTGTTGGGGTTTGGCTTGTTTAGAAAGGAAAAAAAAGACAAAACCAAGGAAAATGCATTGTGATTCTTGAGGTTATGACTGGCAGTTCTAATGACCGGAAAGTGTTATATATTAGAACCATTGATGTCTGTTGGATTCTTTATAGGCATACAATAAATTTACCAAAATGTTTTTCTTTTTTTTTTTTTTTTTTTTTTTTTTTTTGCCATGAGTACTTAGAAATGTTGTTACGTTCATTTTTAAGTCTGTAGCAGTTATTGGTTAAGATTTTCAAATAAATTTGAAAACCATATATATATATATATATATATATATATATATATATATATTGGGCAGCAACCTTTCTTTTCAACATGTTTTGTTGAATATGACAGACAATGTTTAAATTTTTCCATCATTCTTACATTTTTCTTTTCCCGTTTGGTGGGAATAAGAGAGTGTAAAAATTATCTGTATTATCCATTATCCCAAGTACTTTTGGCCACTTCTCTTGCCATTTTCAAGGGAGGAAGCTGTTAATTTCTTTTCATGTTTGACTATTTTAAGATGAAAACTTGTTTTTTTTTTGTTTTGTTTTTTTCGAATACTACGAGGAGAGTTTTATTCTGAGCTTTGTGTATTCAGTGTGGCTGGAAATATATCAAAATTCCATCCCCACAAACCCCATTACTGCAAATGTTATATTTAGTGAAAATGTGTTTAAGTAGACATGTTTATTTTTATTTTTTTGTTTATTTTTATTTAAACAATAACTGACATTTACCAACCTGAGTTTTTTGAGAGTCTTTGATAAAGAAACCTTTGGCAGAGTGTTTCTTTTATATAGGGGTAAACCATCATATAGACCTGCATGCTTTTAGGTTATACACCTATGAGGGATCTTATGACAGGCTTAATTATCTTTATAAAGGAAAGCACAACTCATGTCAAGATATTTTGAAGATCATATCTGCTAACTTTGTTTTCATGTCTAAAAAAATAATTTCTATACGATATTATACATATATATATAATAAATTGCTAGAAATGCTTCTCACAATACATTGGGGAAAACTTGCAGAAATTTAAAAATTATTTCTATGAGCACAAACGTTATCAAATGCATTAGATATGTATAGAAATGAATTCAACTACATCTTTGATTTAAAGAAAGCCACACTTTTTAAAGAGAAAGTGACTTAGCACTCTCAAGAATTTTTCCATCTATCAAACATTATCAAATATAAAACCTGAATCTTTTCAAATATCTCCATTTCTGAAAGAATTACTATTTTCTCAAGCCAACATACATTCCTATAAAAATGTTAAAATGTAATTTAAATATTAATTTGCATAAAAAAAATAAATTCCAAGAACATTTACTCACTTTTATTTATTAGACATTGAATTGTGTCACTTGGCATCCTCCATAGCTTGACTAGGTTTTTTGGCTAACTGGATGAATATTTATGAGTGCTTTTAAGTTTAAAAATTTTGAAAACCCATTAACATTTTTGGTTTTGTATATAAATACTTGTTACAAAATAAAATCCTTGCTTTTGCCTTGATAATTTCCTTCAAAGGATGAAACATGCTGGCTAAAATAAGTTGTATGTATGTAATCTTGATAAAGTTTCAAATTTGATAAGTGGAAATGTTATATGAAAAGAGATTTGATAAAATAGATGAAGCATTTTGCCATTAAAGGCTTCATCAGGTCTAAAAACAAAAGACTGAAATGTATATATTTGTGTTTAAATAAATAATGAATCTTATTACTTTTCCCCTAAGCTGGCATTTCTCATGAAAAAGAGTGAATTTTAAAAAAAGCCATTAATAATTTTTCTTACAATTCTGAGTTCAAACAAAAGCTTTTAAATTTTCTCAGCATTTTTTTTTTTTATTAAAGGTAAAATAAAATCTTATCAGAATATCTTGATAGGTCCTTATACAATCGTTCATGTATAGAAATAAATATTTGTCGTGTCAAACAATAAGTATGATAATATTATAGTTGAAAGTATGAATTATCTATTAATATTCTTGCTTATTCATTTTGGTTTAAGAAGTGTATTTGCAAGCTTATCCAGCTATTTAATGTTAAAAGTGCCTTCCTAGAGCAATTGTCTCTTTATCCATTTGAGATTTCTCTAACATCCAAACATTTTTCATTTTTGCAGCATCCTCTTTCAGGAATGCTATTTGCTGTTTCATCTTAATCTTGTATATGATGATTTTAGCTTTGTGAACAATCAAAAGTTACCTTGAACCAAATCTGGACTATAGGTTAAGTACATTGTTATTGTGGCGCAGTGGATATCGGCTCGGAATGAGAAATCGGGGAACCGAGTTCGAATTCCAGTTGAATTCCTTGCATTCACTTATGCGCAAATACCCTTGGGAAAGGTATTAATCCCTCTCTTCCCTCCAGTTATGGGTTAAATAATAGGACAGATTGGGTTCTATAGCCTTGGTCGGCAATCAGTCTACCGCAGAAAGCAATGGCAACCTACTGCAGGATAATCTTCTGCCCAGTCAGTCATGTCATTTTTGAGACATGATCGCCCAAAGCGTGTATCGCGCATGGCACTTAACTGACTGACTGACATTGTTTTATCAAGAAGCCTTGCACAAGATTTGAAGAATGGGGATACTTAATCATTGTGAATGTACCATGGAATTTAGATGTTTGTGACTTTTGAACCGATAACTGTTTTTTAGTGTAGAGCAGAGTTTACCAAACTTGGTGATATCATCCACTGGTAGGCAATGGGATTTTGACAATCAAAAACTATTTTAACATATACTACCTGAAAAAAAATATTCAAAGTAGATGTACAAAAAAAATAAAATAAATAAATAAAATAACTGGGTAATATTCCAGGATAAGATATAAATATTCTTACAAACAAGGAATATTTGGGTATTTTTTGTTTGGAGTGAGAAAAGTTATTACCATTCAAATAGTTCTTCAGGCAAAATAATATTTTCTTTTCAGATATGAATCAGATAAAAAGAAGACCAAGATCAACTTTGCCAGTAAAATTAAGTGACATCAGGTTAATTTTTATCTAATTTAGAATTGTTTTCTTTCTTTATTTATTTATTTTATTATTATTATCACTACTACTACTACTACTACTACACAATCACATTGGCCATCTTGAATTTATCAAATCTGGAAAAGTGCTCGTCAAAACTTAATTTGTCCATCTCTATTATTTTTACTATACAGGTAGGTGTTGGAAAATTTTTCCATGTGAAAGTGGTGAAAAGTTAGGAAACTGTTGTAGAGAAATAAAGGGTAAAAGGTTAGATGCATGTTTAGATTAAAAAAAAATGCTTTTTATTTCGTAATTACAGTGGACTATATGGGTGTGCGGCTGACTGGTTAGAACATTCACTTTCTGACAATGAAACCTGAATTTCAATCTCACCATGGTTGATTTGTCAGGAAGGTGACTTCTTGACCTTGGTAGGCAATCCCAGTGTGTAGCACCTTTGGAAAGTGCCTGAAAACTATACCATGGATTGACCCAAACCTTGTGAGAGAAAACTGGGTAGATAGGGATCCTTTGAGAGCCATCAATGGTTGTGCTAGCACTGTCACAAGTCATTGCGATGAAGGGTTTTTTTGTTTTTTTTTTATAAGCGTTTCACCCCGAGCAAGGCATGTCACTGCCACTACTGCGCAGGGGGCTACGTAGAGTGGAGAAAGGCTGATTAAATATAGGAAATGACAGAGGGTGGGTGATAGGTGGGTAAGGATACCGAGAATGAGGGTTGGGTAGATGAGAGTGTTGTGAGAATAGTTGGGAGTTAGTGTGATAGGAGGTGTCTATTGACCCTACATTTAAACACCTGGAGATTGTAACTGTCGGGAAAGCAGACTTGTGGAAGGGAGTTCCACAGGCGGGAAGCGCGAGAAAAGAAGCTGTTGGAGTAGAATTTACGGTTACATCTTATTTGTTTAACTGTAAAAGGGTGGGACCTAGTTGCTAATCTAGTATCTCGTGTAAATTCGTGCTTAGGCGGCACCAGTGATCTAAGCTCATCGGAGCAGAAGCCATGAAAGTACTTGTAGAAGAGGCACAGGGAAGCCACATCACGCCGGTGAGAGAGCGGCTGCAGCCGGTCTGCCAAGTCAGTATCAACCACGTTACAGATCCTCCTTTGTATTTTGTCAAGAAGCCCAAGGAGAGCAGCAGGGGCACCCAACCAGATATGGCAGCAATATTCAATACACGGGCGGATGGTAGATTTGTATATGTGCAGAATAGATTCAGGTGGGAAAAACTTCCGGGCCCTGCACAGGGAGCCGACTTTCATAGCAGCAGATTTGGCAATGGATTCAATATAGTCATTCCATTTGAGGTCCGCCGAGAGTGTAAGGCCAAGGAGGCGTAGTATTTTACTCTCTGGGAGGCTAGCCTGTCCCATGCTAATGGGAGGTAGATGCGATTGTCTATGGTGGTTAGTTGATAACAGCTTTGTTTTAGAGGCATTGAAATTTACTAACCATTTCCTACCCCAGGCCACTACGGATTGGAGGTCCCTTTCAAGTACGGCAGCGAGGTTCACTTTGTCGTCCAGACCTGGTTTCTGATCGATGCGAGAGTAGATTGTTATGTCGTCGGCATACATGCCAACTTGGGATCTAATGGTGTCGGGGAGATCATTAATGTAGATCAGAAAGAGCGTGGGACCTAGGATAGAACCTTGAGGGACGCCCGCATTCATATGATAGTTTTGGGAGGCATGCCCATTTAATACCACCTTCAATGTGCGGTTAGAGAGGAAAGACTGGATGAGGTCAAACAGATGTCCAGTTATCCTGTAGCTCCGCAGTTTGCACAAGAGGCCAGCATGCCAGACCCTGTTGAATGCTTTGGAGATATCCAAGGCAACGGTTCGGGCTTCACCATTCTTGTCGAGTGCCTGGTATATGTACTCGGTAATGGTCGTTAGCATATCAGCAGTAGACCTGGTGAAGCGAAACCCGTACTGTTTGTCAGAGAGAAGCCCGTTGGCCATAAGATGCTGAATCACCTCGGCGTTGATAATGGCTTTGAAAACTTTGCCAAAGATTGGAAGGAGACTAATAGGATGGTAATTGGCGGGGTCTGAGTGTTCGCCAGAATTCTTAAGTATAGGAACTACGCAGGAGGACTTTCAACAGGCAGGAAAGTAGGAAGCAGATAGGCAGAGGTTATAGAGTTTAGAGAGAACAGAGGAGAGTTCTGGGGCACATTTCTTCAGTACTATGACTGGGATTCCGTCACCGCCGCTTGCTTTGTGTGAGTCAAGTTAGTGTCCTGGATTTGTTAAAATTGTTGTTCATGCTAGATAACATACTCTCTCCCAGAAACTGTAACTAAGGTCTACTCAGCATCATTGTAGTAGAAACAACAATTATGTTCCGTGGCTGTTGAACATACTCAGTTCATTTTGTTATGTTACAGTTAACGTTTTATTTGAAACCAAGTGATTATCTTTTTTGGCATGGTAGAGTAATGAATTGCAGCTTTTATTGTGGAATTAAAGAACTGATTTTGAATTCCAGGCAAGTTCATTACGTTCGTTTATGTACTAATACTCTTGTGAAAGATATGAGTCCAAATCTTCTCTCCCAGCTATAGATAAATACTAGGACATACCATGTTCTATAGCCTTGGATGGCAACCAGTTTAGGAAAAGGAAAAACTCACATGAATTCAAAACTATATGTAGCCTTGGTGAAGCACATACTAAGCAGTTAGATGAAAGTATCATTCGCATTGACTTGATGATACCAACTATGGTCAATAATAATCATCATAAGTGCCTATTATATCACACTTGTTAAAATAAAAAATCATTACCTGCAAGTATATTTTATATTTTAGACAACCTGGTTAAAATAAACATGTTTGAATATAAATTTATATAGGTGGTTGAATTAATGCCAATATGCAAATTTTTGATGGCTATATTTGTAAATTTAACAATTATTCCTTGACAGATTGAAGAGCCACTAAAGCTGAAACTATAGTAGCTTTATCTGTAAGTTTAACTCATTCTTTATTTCTTTATCTCTTATTTTATATTTTATATGCTCTGTATATTTTATATTTTATATGCTCTTTAATCCATTTTAAATTGTATTGATTCCCTTTTTTATTATCTGTGAATTGACATGACTTCTTAGGAATTGTAGAAGATTAGTTTCTTGTTGCCTTTTCTAAGCCTTGAAATTCAGAGCTATCATCTGAGAGTGGCTACCAACCAAAACTTAAGAGCCCCGTATGTTCTGATATTTAGCCCATAGTTGAAGTTAAAAAAAAAAAAAAGACGTTCATGCCTTTCCAAAATACATTTTCACAAAACTGGATGCAACAGTCAAGTGGCCTCATCAATAACCACCACAAAACTGGTACTTCACACAAATATTGTTACTTGAGTTAGTTTCATCCTGTAATTTAAAAATTAAATTTCACTATAGTTTACATTTCAGTTGAAATATTTTTTATTTCAAAAGCAAATTTAAATAATCTCTAAATTTTTGAAATTTTTGAGGTTGGTCTGTTGGAACCTTCATGCTTCATGATAATTCTTGGAATATTACACTTACTTGGCAGTAACCATTTCCTCTCCATTTAACATACAGCAGGCTGTATTCAGTTATATTGTACTAGCAGCAGGGCCTAAATAATCCACAATGTTACCTATATTTTTTAATTTGCAGTACACCAAAACTCCAATCTAAATTATTATAAACAAAAAATATTTGTAACTTCTACTAGGTTGTTACAAATATAATGGCTGATTTCAGAAACAGAATTTTATTCTTGAAAAATTAACTGTAGAAATGTTAAAGGTAGTTAAAACACAAGCCTTGAGCATCTATGCACCTCTGCCATTGATTGATGAGATTATTTATTCCTTGTTGATAAAAAGTTATTGGTTGTGACACAACAAAATCTTAGAAAGCTAATTCCCCCTCTGGTTGAGACCTAAAAGTTTTACCATTTAAAAATGTGCTTAAGAATGATAATCTGTGGGTGAAAGATGAGGAGAATATGGAGGATGTGGTAAACTATCCTAAGTCTGTGATTTCTTTGCAATGTCATTCTTGCAATGTGGTTGCACATTATCATGGAGCAGAACTGGACCATGGTGATTCACCAATGCAGGTTTTATTTTTTGCAGGCGTGCATGCATTTCAGAAAGTTGATTGTAGTAAAGCTCTGCATTAGTGCTCTGACTGGCTTCCAGAAAGCTGTAGTGGATAACACCAATTGCAGATGACTAGACAGTCACCATAATCTTTTGCTGATGCAACTTTGGCTTTGGGAAATGTTTGGATCAATCCATTGACCTGATTGTTTACAGTTATCATAAATTATCCACTTTTTACAACAAGTGACTGTTCAGTCAAGAAAGTGATCATTCGTGTTACGCAGAGAGAGCATCAAGTACATTTCAAAACACTTAAGTTTTTTATTTTCATTGAGATTATGAGAAACCCATTTATTGAGCTTTTGCACCTTGTCAATACTCTGCAAATGACATGAGACTGTTGCAGTGCTGACACCAAATGTCTGAGACATTTCTATGACACATTTGTGTTGGTTTTTCTCAACAAGTGTTTGCAATTGTTCGTCAAGACTGCATGGCCATCCTCTACCTTGTTCATTTTCAAAGCTTTCATCACCAGTACAAAATTTCTGATACCACCTTTGTACTGTCTAATCACTTGTGGACCCATCTTCCCATGCTCTGTTGATATTGGCAGAAGTTTGGGCGGTACTATGCCCAAATATAAACTCATGCAAAAAAAGTAAACAAAGATCAGGTTTTTTCATGTTCATAATTAAGGGCTTCTATGCTTCAAGAATATTTCTGTTTGAAAATAAGTTAAAAATTAGTAAAGAGCACACATTAATTATTATGCATGCCAAAATTCATTTAATATATACCGTGAATACTATGTTAAAATGGCTTTCCAAAATACAACACTTTGAGTGGCCATTATTTTTGTAACAACCTCATAGCTTGTTACCATATTTTATAATTAAGTTAAATATCTGTATTTGTTTAGCGAATAAGTAGAAATTATTCATAATTTCCATTTGCATTCATTAATTAGCTTATATGTTCATATAGATTTTTTTCTTTACAAGTCAGTTAAGTGCCAGATGTGATACATGCTTGAGCGATCATGTCTCAAAAGAGACATGACTGACTGGGCAGAAGATTATCCCGCAGTAGGTTGCCATTGCTTTCTGCGGTAAACTGGTTACCAACCAAGGCTATAGAACCCAATCTGTTCTGTTATTTAACCCATAACTGAAGGGAAGAGACGGATTAATACCTTTCCCAAGGGTATTTGTGTGTAAGTGAATGCAAGGAATTCAACTGGAATTTGAACTTGGCTCCCCGATTTGTCGTTTCGAGTCGATATCCACTGCACCACAACGCACATCCCTTCTTTACAAGAACATAAGTTATGAGGTCCAATTGTTTTTAAATTATCTTTACAAGAATATAATTTAAAAACAATTGGACCTCATTTTCAAACGACCATTCTATTCAAGTGAACTACAATACCTGCTTCAACCAAAGGGAAGTAACAATATGTATTTAAAATTGATAGAATTATTTCCCTTGCATCATCTTTTCGTTTGCATATATTAAATAAACCATAATGTGTATTTCGGTGATCCAGTGATCAGTATTTCATCCCAGTATTTAGAAAGGGATTTTCAATGTTGTTCAAACTTATAAAATTTGCAAAAAACGATCATCTTATTTTTTATTTGGCTTTTTGTTAAACTAGATTAAATTTAGTAAATTATTGGGATATGACATTACTGCCATGGGAGATAACTCTTGTCGTGCTAATAGAATTATCTTTCTTTAAGAAAATCTTTTCATAATACATTTATTATTTCTTGATATTTTAGAGTTGTAAAACCAGTTGATAAAATAATGAAAATATTTTACCGTTTCCTTTTCATGCCAGTTTCACCATGGTTATATTTGTTATAACAGGACAGAAAAGAAAAACCTTTCACTTTTAAAATACTGTGTGTGTTTTAAGCCGGCAGATGGCTTTTTAACAATAAAACTAGGGACATTCATTATTTCGCGGGAAAAACAGCATAGCGTAATGAAAAAGCCACAAACTTTACGAAAATAAAGTTTTATCGTCAAAATGTTGATGTTATTATTAAGATGAATAACCAAAGTATTTTTTATTATGTTTTGAAATTTTTTAATTCTTTCTAACACGTTCGAAATTTTGGTTAAAATCTTGTTTTGTTTACGTCCTCGTCGTGGCTAACTTTTATTGACTTTTTTGCGCTTGTTTTCCGTAGAAAACCCATTTATTTGGAAATTCTTGTAAAGATCAAATAATTGTCCGATTTTAATGAAATTTTCAGAACATATTAACAAATGAATGAAATTATTTTTGACATTTTTCTTTTAGAAGATTTTGTAAAACAATTTTTTTAAAAATATGTTTCCCTCCCCTTACTTAATTTCGTGAAATTTCGCACAGAACCTTCTTATTTATTGAAATTATTTTTTTGTTAAAAGTAGGAGTCATTGGAGATTGTAAGTCACCTACTTTTTTTTTCAAATTTGTACTATTTAACTGAAAATCTGCTCTGAACTGAAAAATAATGAATCCACTAAAACTATGACATTACTTAATTAGAAAAGCTTTTAATTGTTTTTGTAAATAAGTAATATTAAGGACATTATTGTCTGAAGAAATAAAGTTTTTCTGATGAAAAATTAAATTTTAGAAGAATTAAAAAATTTTTGTACATTTTAATTATAATAATTTATAGTAGTTTAAAATCGTGTAAAATTCTGTATTGGGGTATTTATTGGATGTTATATAGTAATTAAATGGAAACGAAATTTACGAGTCCAAAATTGCAAAGATTAATAAACGTGGTTACGCTATCTATTTTTGAAATAATTTTTATTTTGTATTTGTTTACCTTATTTTCATGTATGGTAAAGTGAAATTGCCATTATGAAAAGGTTACGTAATTTAAGAGTTTTGTCCTTTCACTTAGATGTATAAAAATTGTCATTTATGGCCATGCGTAGCAGCTGTTATCGCTTCGTCATTCAACAGTCCGTCAAACGTTCGATCAGACGAACACGACTAATTTTTAATAATTTGTTGTATATTACTTTTTATGCTCTAAGTAATATGTCTTTAAAATCAGATTAATTTAACTTCCAATTTTTTAATTTTACTAAAGTAAAGTGTCAGAAATCTTTTGAAGTATTTTTAAAATCGATGAACTTTTCTTTGTTGACAAATTTTTGTTTGTTAACAAATTTCTTAAAATTAAGAAAATGGCCGCTTTTAAGAAAATTTTAAGAAATCGAAATTAAATGTGACATTCTAATCTATATAATTTATATCTGAAATACACCAGAATTTTTTACTTAATGGAAATAATAAATTTAATCATTACGCTTTTAATTAAATCTAAAATGAAATCTTCAAGAATGTTTTTTCATTTTAAAATTTTTATTTTAATCTTAGGTATGGAAAATTTATGCCAACATAGTGAAGGTACCTAAATAAAACATTATCAATGTGCGATGATGTTTAATATATTTATACAAGCTTATTTAATACGAAGCTTTAAAATTATACATTGTCACCCGAGCAATATAGTCACTTTTTCTCAAAAAATGCAGGCATTTTCATCTTATAAGTGATATAACAAAATTTTGTAAGTTACTTAGCAAACTTGAGGAGGGAACAGGAATATTTCCCCCCGACCGGGGAAGAACAGCAGTAGTAGCAAGTTACGTGCCCTGTGATTGATCAGCAGCGAGGGTACGCTGAAAGCGCCTATGCCATTGGCCCACAGCGCATGCTGCTTCACAAAAGGAGACGACTAGATGAAATGAAGGGTCGGTGTAAGTTTAGAAAGTACTACCTGAAATAAATCTCCCTTCTAACCAAAATAATTCATACATTCTACAATTTCTTTTTGTTTTTATACTTGGCGGCAAGGCAAGTATAAGTGGAGATGACAAAATCGATATTCTGTGGATATGTAACATGTATATATAAAAAAGAAATGATCTTTCTTTAAGAATTTCATTTGTCCATTGTTTAAAGTTGGAAAATTTATAATGAAAATTCATATATCTGATTCAGTTGCTGCAATTGAAAAATTGAAATTTGTGAAAAAATAATCATAAAAGCAAAACATTTTCAAAATATTGTTCGGTACTAAATTACGATTTAGTAATTTTAATTTAATTTTTTCTCTCAAACCGTATTACCGTTGTCTCATAATATTTGTTGTATTCTATCTCGCTTATCGTCTATTCATCATATTATGAACAAATATAATAATATTTTTATTGGTTTTTTTTTCAGTGTAGAAATATGAAGATTGCTATGAGTCGTAAGAAAGATATAAAAAAACGGAAGTTATTGTGTTATGGTGACCCCACAGTTGTAGGGACTGCGACAAAGTTGAACAGCGGCCACGCAATAAAATAGTGATTTTCAGAAAAATAGATTAAGATTCCAGGAAAATAAAGGAATAATAAGCCAGAAGAATTGATTGACTAACAAGAAATTTTTTGAAGTAATTGTTGTTGCAAATGTAAACAAAGAAAAAAGATGAAGAATATTAATTTAGGCGATAGGGTTTACGAACACCGATTTCTCAACAGTAATTTTTAATGAAGAATGTAGAGCTAAATTGGATGGGCGTGATGATTAGACTAGAAGTTGGGTACTTCAAGGAAATAGTAAGCCAACTGTATTTAAAGGTAGTAGTGGAGAGGTGGAGTAATGTTTTCGGTTAGTATTGTAAGTGATAAAATTAATAGTATCAAATTAAATGTTAATATTTATTGCAAGTTCTTGGACAAGACATTTTAGTGGAAAAGTTCATAAGCAAGAAGCTATAAGTTAAAGATTATATTCATGAGAAACAATATTACTTCATATTCTATATTTATTCTACTATTGACTCCTTGTCAAAAGGGTTTAAAGACGCCAAATTAAAGGAATGGCTCCACTGCAATTTCTCCAGGTAATACAATAGAAACGTAATGGTCAACCATTAAAAGTGATGCATATGACGGAGGAAAGCAAATAAAGAAGATATAAAAACTGCTGCAAATAATGTTAAAGTCGAAACTATATTTTTTATATTGATTGATTCGTTTCCTAAGATTTATCAATTCTTTGCAGGTTATTTAAAGCGAGAAAATATTTTGAGATTGTAAGAATTTTTTTAAATAATGATTTAGCGATACAAGTCTTACTAATTAACCCATAGCTGGGTGGAGAAGTGTTTGATTCATAATTTTCACAAGAGTTTTTGCGCTTAAGTGAATAACGAATCCAGCTGGAATTGGAATTAACCCTGATTAACAATTCCGAGGAATTATCCATTACGCCACTCACGCGTCCAAGTTTACAGCATCTGTTATTCGCAAGCGGTCACCCAGTGAGGCTCGACATTATTTAATTTTGGTGATCCTACGCGAACTGGTGTTTCAACGTGATGTGGCCGTCGGCTTCCGAAACAGAAAAGTTAACAAAATTAGTGGTTGAAGACCGAGAATGGCGATAGGATGTCAAAGAGCTCATATTAAGATGTAAAATAACACAAATATAGATTAATATATATATATCGTGGACCCGGTAAAAGATCCCGCAAAAATAACACAGAACAAGCAAAATAGGAAATAACGAATATGTATTAAACACGGCAAAATACAACACTTGGAACTTTGTTAGTAGAACGATAATACGGTTAGTGAGTAATACTATAATTCGACCCTCGAACTGGGACTCGTAATGGTCGTAGACGACTCTCTGCTATGTTCAGGGCGTTCGCCTCAGGCTATCTACTAGCTACTCCCTCTCCCATCTTGTGAGGGGAGGTATATGTCAGTCAGTCAAGTGCCATACGTGAAACACGCTTGGGCGATCATGTCTCGAAAGAGACATGACTGACTGGGCAGAAAATTATCCCGCAGTAGGTTGCCATTGCTTTCTGCGGTAGACTGGTTGCCAGCCAAGGCTATAGAACCCAATCTGTTCTGTTATTTAACCCATAACTGGAATCAAGAGACGGATTAATACCTTTCCCAAGGGTATTTGCGCGTAAGTGAATGCAATGAATTCAACTGGAATTCGAACTCGGTTCCCCGATCTCTCGTTCCGAGCCGAGGTATATGTACAGGTTGGAAAAATTCATTCCATTGTGGGTGATGCCGCCATGACAATATATTATGATGATGTATATGGAATATTGGATGCAATAAAAACTACAACAAATAATGTTAAAGTCGAAACAATAGAAAAGTTAACAATAGCAATTTGTGAAAGACTTAAGTTTATAGAATGTCAATAAGTTTATTTTAACATGTTAAACATATGAAATAATTATTCACGTATATGGAATGTTGTGTTAATCAAATATATGTTTCTCTTGCTTGTATATTTTGAATTTATTCTTTGTTTGCATAATAAGACCTGGCTTCACAACGATCAATTTATTATCATTAATTAAAAAAAGGATAGATGTTATTAATTCAAACTCACATGATATATTGTTCATCTATATGTTAATACTGTAGTACCTTCGTGTCACGCTCTAGAAAGAGATATGACATATACACAGACTGAACAGATAAAACATGGAAACGTCAGATGGCGTACACACAAACACAAACACAAATAAAAATCACGTCGAACAGGAAATCTAAAACGGAAAGAGATTTACTGTAATATATATATATATATATATATATATATATATATATAATCTATTATAAGAGATAGATAGATAGATGGATAGAGAGAGAGAGAGAGAGAGAGAGAGAGAGAGAGAGGTATTATTGTACTTATAGCATTTTTGTACTTTAAATAATAATTTCAAGTCTTTCTTTGCTGTCGTCATCTTGATTCTTCTTCAACTAAAAGAATACCTTTTGTCCGTTTATTTCTAGTTTATCCAATCGGTCCTTCAATTCTCGCTGTGAACAGCATAGCAAGTCGTAGTCTTTATATTATAATACAGTAATATCTACCTAGGTACCTACGTGTGTCACGTATTTTCTGTAATGAATTAAATTAAATGTATTTTGCAAATGCATTATATTTCCGAAGAAAATCATTGTAATGGAAGAATGAATAAGACAACAAAACGAAGCAACAAGAGAATGGTACGATTACGAGCAGAAGAGAGAGAAGCAATCCGTAAACATAATAGAGTACGAATGAAAGCAAGGAGGAATAATATGAACGAAGAAGCGAGAGAACTTTATACTCATGATTGTTATTGTAATATTTTGTTAAAGTTGTTAAGTTCTAATATTTAATGGATGCAATAGGGGAATTCTACGGATATCTTATTGTTATAGAATTTTCCATGCGCTTAATCATTAACTGAAGAATTAAGATTCATCAAATATTAATATAGAAAATCGTGAAATTTTCACAGGTTAAAACGAGTATAAACTATGAAAATTATTATTACCATCAGTTACTTAATACCAATTCCAATGTGAAAATCTGACATAATGTAAGTGTCCGTTTCGTACAGACCAAGACAATAGCTTCATAATTCCTTTACTTCACTCGCTTTTTCTCTTTTCTCATCAAAAGTACATCCATTTAATTTATATTATATTTGTAATTATATACCACTCTTGAATGGCAATCTAGCAATGTCGGTATCAATACATGTTTCACAAGAATTATGATTCAAAAGAATCATTTCATATTAATTTAAATTTTGTTAAGCTTTTAATTGAAACATTTGCAGTTATGATTAGGATTAATGTAGAGAAGTTTGTCACTCAACTGAGGAAAGTCATGCCGACTTCAAAGTTTCGTGAGGACACCGTTATGATGTCTTCACTCGTTATTTGTCACGGCGGCTTTATATGTTATGTATTTAGACATTTATTGTTAAGTCAATAGTTTCGACAGTTTTATTTGTTCGTATTGTGCTGTTGGTTTATGCTACTGTTATTGGTTTTGCTGAGTATTTTTTTTATTGTGCTTGGTTATTATTTTCTCTATGTTTCTCGTGCAGCTGTAACTGATTTTAACTGTGTTTTTGTGGATGATTTTTGATAGTTTGTTGTGTTTGGGGATTTCTTTTTCTTTTATATTTAAAATATTTTCCTATTTATAGTGTTGATGTAAGGCAGGTTGAACCAGATTATATTCCTTTTTCTGTCTGGAAAACAGGCATTAGTCACAACGGTGTGTGCAGAAGACAAACGGAAAAGAAAACAAGCCGCTATTTTAAAAAAAGAAACACATTCAGTTGGAATACATTGTAATTTTAACTTGGAGTGTAATTCTTACGAGAAATGATATATTCAAAGTAGCTACTGCACGTAAGCAACCTTTGCATAATAAAAAATGTGTTGGCTCATGGGAATACGAATAAAACTAGCTTCGTTTCAAAATTTGGATATCTTTTTTTTTGTTGTTGTTGTTTGGTTTATTTTCGTCTGTGTATTCTAGTTTGAGTATCCGCTGTTTCTTAGCGCTGAGTCTTGGTTTTCCTTGAATATTTTTATGTTACTGGAGATCGTTGATAGACTTGTGTTTATAAATGTGGGTATACGTCTGAATACATTGGGAGGATGGTTGAAATTTTTGCTGATATATATGTTGTTTTCTTTTATGTATGGTTTGTATGTATTGTTGTTTAAGTTGAGTGTTATGCCTAAAAATGGACTATTTTTAGATCTGTTTTTTATGTCAATTGCAAATCCTAGAGTGTTGAAGAGTTTTATAATTTGTGTTCTTATAATTACCGTAGTTCTACCGTTGCAGTTTCTTAAAATTATTAGTCCATCATCTCTGTGTAAGCCTATATATATTTTGTGAATAGTTTTTGTTAGTTTATCGATGATGTATATACCTTTAATTTATCGATGATGTATATACCTTTAATTTATCGATGATGTATATACCTTTAATTTATCGATGATGTATATACCTTTAATTTCGCATATTTTTGTACTGTCTTAACTTCTTTTACGTCAAATTTGTAGTCATTGTTGATATTGTTGTTGATGGTGTTGCGCTTTTTTAGGCATATTTTGTTGTTGTGGTATTAGTATTATGTTGTTGGTTTATGCAGTGTTTCATGATGTCTAGGTTTTTTTCTGGAATGTTTATATATTGTTTCACCAGATTTAGTGCGTTATTTACCGTGTGTTCGTTGATGTTTGGGTAGAAATCTTTTATATCTAATTGTATAAATAAACACTACTCTTTGTTAGTGATATTGTTAAACTAATTGATTGTTTCTTTTGTGTTTTTCCATTGGTTTATTTTTATTGTTTTTGAAAATATTTTCTCTACTATTTGCTTACTTATTTTTCCGACGTTAGATTTTTTTTGTATTAATATCTGCATCTTGATTTGTTTTATTGTTGGTGGTTTTATAGAACTTGGTAATTTCTTTTTTCAGCTAGCGTTTTGTAGTCGTTGGTGTTCATTTTGTAGATATTTCTAGATTTATCAGTTTGTATTTGTCTATATTTCTGAGATGAGGTAGCATTTACAATATTTACATTATTAGGATTATTCTCCTCATGTTTGTTGCCATTTGTACGACGTTTCGGCTGTTATACGCTAGGAATTTCGAACCAAAACCTTTATTACAATCATTGGGTTATATCATTCTCATTCCTTGCGTATTAATGCCTCGATTAGAAGTCACTTGTTCACCACTGCTGTAGCCTGGTATTGAACTCACAACTCTTTGTATTAAGTCACAGGAACTAACCAACGTCTATATCCTTATATTATCTTCAAGGACAAGAACAACTGAACTTTGGGGATTTATAAACCTCATGTCCAGTAACTCTTTTTTTTTTTTTTTTTTTTTTACCAGAGATCATATTGCAATTTTTTGATGTTACAAAGATAAGGACAATAGGCCGAATAATGTAAATACTGTTTATCAGTTTGTACATATAACTTTTTGAGTTGTTTATCATTTGTTGGTCGTTTTCTAGTTGAGTTTGGAATTTATTTTTATTGTTTTTAGTTTGTTTATTGTATTTATGGTGTTGTTTTCAAATGCGATAAGTTTGCTCTGTTGTGGTAGGCATTTTGTTGATTGGAATCTGAAGTTGTCCGTGGTGATTTTTTTCTTTGATGAGAAAATAAAATACTTTCCATCTGATGCGTTTTGTGAAATGTTTATTTTTTTTCAATGGGCGTGATTTTGTAGCTGTGCTGTTTGCTGTGGGTATGTTTTTAGTGAATAATTAAATTGTATTTGCTCCATATTGTTGTGTGCTAGTTAATTTTTGGTTGGTTGGATGTTGTAGAAAGTGGCTTTGTAAAGACCAGTTTCTGCAAAAGTGCTCAACTGGGGATATTTTTTCTCTTGGAACTTGAATAGTGTTGTGATAATATTTAGCGCCAAGATTGTTGTTTTTTTTTCTAATAGTTTTTGCGTTGTGGTGCAGTGGATATCGGCTGGGAAGGAGAAATCGGAAAACCGAGTTCGAATTCCAGTTAAATTTGCTGCATTCATTTACGCGCAAATACCATTTGGAGAGTTATTAATCCATCTTTTTTCCCTCTAGTTATGGATTAAATAGCAGAACATATTGGGTTCTCTAGCCTTGTTTGACAACCAGTCTACCGCAGAAAGTAATGGCAACCTACTGCAGGAAAATATTCTGCCCAGTCAGTCATGTCTCGAAATAGAGATGATCGTCTACGTGTGTTCACGTATAGCAATTAATTGACTGACCGATTGATAAAAAGGTATTTCGGCAAGCAGGCTTTTATCGTATATAAGTGCTCTATATCGGGGTAGCGATAGAGCTTTAACAGGATTAATTTAGAGAAGTTTGTCACTGAACTGAGTAATCAATTAAGATTATATATTTTGAATATTTCTTTTATTTTATATCTGTTATGTTTCATCGATACTTTGATATCATTATTCTACAGTCGTTAGTAAAAAACGCAGGTCAGAAATAAGGAACAAGACTCTAACTACATTTACTTATAACGATAATTCATATATCGCCTTCAACATAAACGTTTTTTGTTTTTAATTTAAGTGTTCTAGCGCGTGGAGACCAAGAAGAGAACAATAGAGATTCCGTAAAAAGCATCGCTGAAAAACAGGCATTAGTCACAACGGTGTGTGCAGAAGACAAGGAAAAGAAAACAAGCCGCTATTTAAAAAAAAAAAAGAAGCACATTCAGTTGGAATACATTGTAATTTTAACTTGGAGTGTAATTCTTACGAGAAATGATATATTCAAAGTAGCTACTGCACGTAAGCAACCTTTGCATAATAAAAAATGTGTTGGCTCATGGGAATACGAATAAAACTAGCTTCGTTTCAAAATTTGGATATCGAATAAAACTAGCTTCGTTTCAAAATTTGGATATCGTTCTCGTTTCAATCACGGAAATAGCATACCTTTCTACCGACTCTGATGATTTAGGTCCTAAATCCTAAATTTTAGGATGTTATAAATAATCTGTTAATCGACTCCATCGAAATGGTAAGATTACTTTTGAAACAGCATTTTGTAAACCTCTAGAAGGAACACCATTCTAATTGTTTGGAACTCATCAGTTCTATAAGGTGGATTTTATTCATTTATATCAAAGAAATATAAGAATAGTGTAGGAATAATAAATAATTGGTGCTCGAATTCAAATCGTTTATTATTATTCTTGTTGTTGTTGTTACTACTACTACTACGAGTGTACCCCTGCCGTCAAAACTGATGGCAATAGTTGGAAAGTTTTGATAGTGAGACGCAATGAAATAGATATCTTGAAATAATGTATTGAGATTTAATAAAGTGGATATAAAGAATTCGCAACTAAAATAGAGGCCAACGAACCGTTTAATCAATTCGTTTCCTTTATATTTTTTCGACGTTCAATAGTATCTATGATGCATTGATTATTGCTGGTATCACAGGAACCACTTTTTGCTCAATATCTTTCCATGTTAAAAAATGTGTTTAATATAACAGTGAAATTAAAATGACTCCAGGAAAAAAAGATTAACAATAGAACGACAATGTCGACGACAGCAAAGGCTATTTCCAGACCAAGTTGAAGCAAGACGTTCACTTAATAGATAGAGGTATCTAAGTGTCTCACATAAACGGATGGAACAAATAGGACTGCAATATAAGAAACATAGTAAAATAACTGTATGAAGAAAGGCAAATCAAATTAAATTAGTTAATTTATGAGTGATTACTTTCCTTGTTCATTTTAATAATCTACACAAATAAAATATGTACCTGAATTTAGACAAAATTAGTTCTTAAGCAAAATGAATCATTTAAAGTTGATTTATCTCCCTTCTTACAATAAATGGGAGATAAAATGTGTAAATAAATACACAGGAAATATATAAATAAAAGCACAAGATATCTATCTAAACTTATTTACAAATGGAACTGTGTGTGTGTGTGTGTGTGTGTGTGTGTGTGTGTGTGTGTGTGTGTGTGTGTGTGTGTGTGTCCGTTACCTATAGACTCCGAAATGGCTGAAACAATTTTCTTGAAAATTTACACAGTTGTACTATAAGCGTCTGCGAGTGTTCTTAGCTAGATTTTGTGTTGAGGTACCCCCGATAAATATTGAAAATCGATAATCGAAAAAATTTGGTTATAGAAGGAGTGGTCCGATTTTAATCAAATTTGATACACTCATTGACAAAGACATAAGAAACGATATTCAGAAGTTTCAAGGTTGCAGTTCTTACAATAGTGCAGAAAATCGATAATATATATATATAAAAGCTTTCATTACACCCGAGCAACGCCGGGTTATACTGCTAGTATAAAAATAAATAGTCGTAGATAATTAATTTTATGGCATGATGATCAAATGAAGTATTGTCGTTCTTTGGCTTGTTCAAAACAATTTGGAATACAACAAGCTTTTTTTTTCTTTTTTTTTTTTTTAAAGACGTTAGCTAATAATTTAAACGTAGAAGAAAAAAATAGAATCCTATTTTGTGGTGAACCTGGAGAGTTGCTTCATCTGAAACATAACCGAGTACGAAAATTCCATATATAAATTAGCAACTGATGGTTACGTAAAAAATTTGCGATCAGCTTCAGTTATAATTTTCTTTTTTTCCTTCTTTAAAACTTTATTTTTGTTTTCAAAATCTAATTAACCAGAAGTATGTCTTGAATAGAAAGACACAGACAGTTGTCTTTATAAGATTATATAACCTATTCATCTTCATTATAACTTCTCGAGGCTTACGGCCATGTCACTAGAGTTAAGCAATGTCGTGTCTAATCAGTATCTAGATGGATGATCAATTGAGAATACCAAATGCTGTAAGCTTGGACGTGCAGTTGGTGTACGGTTCGGAAATGGAAATCGAAAAACCTAGTTCCAATTACAGTCACACACTAACGTGCAAATGCCCTTGGGTAACGTATAAATACACTTCTCTCTCCCCCATCTATGTGTTAAATATTAGAATTTGTATCAGAAAATCATTATTATGTCAAAACAGGTCTTACATTCACCAATATATATATATATACAAACAGAAAGTGGCATGTAGGTAAAATCCAAGGAAGATCCTGTTAATATTGATATTAAAACTGATTCAGCCAGAGACCTCGATATATACGTATTTTTCAAATAAAACTTCGAAAATTACATGTGTCGTATGATCATTTCTGCGAAGTATATTCGCTTCATCAGCGATCTATTGTATTTTATTTCCCTTCCACATTTCTATCTTATTTCTCTCCTTTTTCTTCTTTTTAAGTGAACTTCCGGTATATGAAAAACTTCTTGAATTTTTCCTTAATAAATAGATTGCTGATAAATTTGAAATATATATATATATTGACGAGAATAAACATAATTGTCTTTTTTTTTCCTGTAATGGGAAGAAACCGTGAAACATTAAACTTTTTAATGTCATACTTAAAAAATCTTCCGATATTTACACACACACACACACACACACACACAAAATGTATATTTTAAAAATCTTTTGGCTTGAACACTTGTATTAAGACTAAGTGCGACCAACCCTAAAGATCCCAACAGCAATGAGGGCTACGCACAACGGAGCTGCTACAGAAGGCGCTGCTCGAAATTATAACAGTCAGCGGCAGTTCGTTGAAGTTTCATAACTGGATTCTGCATGTCTCATTCCATATCTACCGCAGAGGAAGGTCATGTAATCAAGTGTGTGGATCACTTTCTGGCAAGTAGAGGTTCACCTTAAACAAATTCACGCCATCGACACTTTCTTCTGATCTGATTTTATTTCGTCCCCAAACATCTCCTGTAAAGCCAAACAGCAATAGGGAATGAATGATGCAGGCTGGAAACTGGAAGCTTCTAGTCATGAAGCTGCATGTTGATCGCATCATCATAAATGAAGCGGCCAGGAAAGAAGAAATTTAATTCTTGGATATAAAATGAAGCCGACAATATTACTTTCATAATTTTGGTGTGGGAGCATCTTTTTCTTCCAGCTTTTAATTTATGTAAACTTTTTTCACTGAGTTTCATGTTTAGATATTTTTTATTCAACTTATCTTTTTCGTGTGACTTTTATGTTCTTTTGGAGTTTTGCATGATTTCATCAAAAGTTATTTTATTGACAAATGTGTAATTTTCTTTTTTTTTTTTTACATGACTTCTTCGTGTTACTCTTTTATGAATCATATTGTTACAGAAATTTAATCATTGCCAAAATAAATTTCGGATTTCAGCTATTTCATTTTTGGCTGACTCACTTACCCGCTTCAGGTCATTTTGTCTTTTAGAAAATTTCTAAAATCAAGCAGGTACAGAAGTTTAAATATCTGGGAAGTGTTCCAACAGAAGACAGAAAGTGCGACAAAAAGATCCGAAGGCGAATTGGTATGGCAAAGGACGCGTTCCAGAAGCTGAGTAAAGTATTAAGAGACAGGAACATTTCGCTAGAAACAAAGAAAAGAGTACTGGATTGCTATGTGATGTCAGTTCTACAATATGGCAGTGAATGCTGAACAATATCATCAAAGATGAAGGAAAAACTTGAAGCAACTGAAATGTGGTTCTACAGAAGGATGCTGCGGATATCAAGGATTGAGCATGTGAGCAATGACGAGGTTTTGGAAAGGATGGAAACGAAAAAGAAATTAATACTTCTTCTATGTGCCCTGTCCCTTCAGGACGTAGGCGATCATGGTTCTCCACGTCTCCCTATCTCTTGTGGCTCTTAGTATGTTTGCTCCTGTTACTCCTGGCAACCCCCGTTCCGTCAGCCACCTGATCAGGCCCTGCAAATATGTTATCCGCTGCCTTCCTCTGTCTCTTTTTCCTTCTATCTGGCCTGTCAGCATCAGGTTCTCCAAGCCCTCCTTCCTCATTGCGTGTCCCAGGAACTTCAGTTGTCTCTTCCTGATACTCAGTATTAATTTCCTTTTTGTTGCCATTCTTTTCAACACCTCATCGTTGCTTGCGTGCTCAGTCCACGATATCCGCAGCATCCTTCTGTAGAACCACAATTCCGCTGCTTAATACTAAGCATCAGAAAAAGATAGCTAAAGTTCTTGGAAATGAGGAAGGAGGGCTTGAAGAACCTGACACTAACAGGCCACAAATAGGAAAAAAGAGACAGAGGAAAGCAGCGGATTTGAAGGGCCTGAGCAGGTGGATGACAAAACGGAGATTGCGTTGTATAACAGGAGAAAGCGTGCTAAGAGCCACCTGGGATAGGGAGACGTGGAAAGCCATGATCGCCTACGTCCTGAAAGGACAAGGCACATAGAAGAACAACAACAACAACATAAGCTAGGGATGACAAATCAAAGGCTTTCATAGCTGCCTAATACTGAGCGCTTTTATTTAAATCCCCTGATCTGTTCATCGGTGACTCTGAATTTTGTTACTTTTTTTCTTTGGAGAGATTTCCGTCCCGTACTGTAGTCATTTTTGACAGCACATATCTGTTTCAAAAGTATGAACATGGCACTAATATTCTTTTGATTTAAACTACGATATTTTAGTAGATTGCCAACTTTCCCGAAGCAGTGTAGTGAATTTAAGTTTAGGTCACGACACTGACTCGTGGTTGTAGAGGTGACTTAATAGCAACAGTTAATAACGGGCGTCTTTAAAACGTCATCCTTTCAAAAATAAATAAATTAATAAAAAACAAAAATAAATTCCCTCTTCTCTTTTCTTTCGCTTAGGGTCAGTCAGTCAGTTAAGTGCCATACATGATACACGTTTTGGGCGATCATGTCTCGAAAGGCATGACTGACTGGGCAGAAGTTTATCCCGCAGTAGGTTGCCATTGCTTTCTGCAGTAGACTGGTTGGCAGCCACGGCTATAGAACCCAATCTGTCCTATTATTTAACCCATAACTGGAGGGAAGAGACGGATTAATACCTTTCCCAAGGGTATTTAGTAGAACTTTATTTGTTCAGAAACGTAGATTTTTAGTCACAGAATCTGTTGTTTTTTGAACAGCAAAAGTTTTACTATTTTATTCTTATTTTATGGATGAAATAATTTCATAAATTTTCAAACTATCTTGGATATTACTTTCGTTCAGTGTCGTTTTATAGAATACATTTTTGATGGTACAGATACCTCTTCGGTAGATATACAGGGTGCGATTGATAAATTGTCTTCAATTTTATATTTTCAATTTCGCGCATGCGCGTTGTTTGTTTTCGATTTTGTTGACTGCACAGTATAGTTGGGTATCGTCTTTGAGAAAAAGAGTACCTTGACGCAATTCACTTTGCCAGAAATTCGGAAACTGTACCACTTGACATTCACACCGGAAGCTTCAATACGGACATTTTAGCAGAGTGTTTTGGTGTCAATCTGAGGAGAGTGAAGAGGTTTCGGAAAGAGTTTGATGATATATCGACACAATATCATGATGTTGACTGGATATATTTGGAGTGATCACAAGTTATGGCGACGTTATGTCTCTATTCATCCTCCTACAGAGCTTCAGACTCAACACGGAGGCCTATATCAAGTGCATTGAGGAGGTAGTGGTGCCAAGAGGGTGGCTGTTGGAAGACCCTATGTCTGACAACAAAACTCCGCACCATGCCACACAAGCAGGAGAACTTAGTTATGGCTATCAGAAAATCTCTGCGACCAAATCATTCCTCACATCTAGCCGCCTGACTCCCCAGACTGCAACCCGTTGATTATTATGTGTAATGCGCATTTCAGTGAGACACCAACAAAACGCCTTGTAACACCAAAGATGAACTGAAGGTAAGGATTATGGTAGCATTCACCAACTTAAACAAGTAGACCGTTTATATGATTTACATGAGATTTCGAAATTGTCCGGAAGCCGTGGTTGAAGCCAATGGCGATTTTATCGATTAAATCTACTCTTTAATATTCAAGTTATTTTTGTGTAATTTTGGTAAATATATCTGCAAAAATGAAATGCCCGTATTATTTTCATTTTTACACAATTTAGACCATAATCCATCCATCGCACCCTGTACATACCACTGTTGCTTCTGCTACTACGTATATCTTCAACACTCACTCACCTGTGTCGTGGCCTAAACTCACTACACTAAAAGGAGCGGGAACTCATTTAGATATTTTATTCAAATTAGTTACCATCCCTTAACTTGATGTTGCCTTTCTGTTGAAGGAGCTTAATACATATATCGGCTAATTGTCGATATTGTTATTCATGTTAAAGTATATCTTTCATCTACGGAGATTTTCTTTTTTTTCCTGCTCCAAAAAAACCTCAGTGATATTCATTATCTACAGAACTTTATGAAAAAATGTTTTGTTGGAGCCTAAAAAATAATTTGGTTATAAAATAACAAAAATAATATTATTAAACTAATTTTTTTTATAGATTAACTGATTGCATATTTGCCGTCATTGAAGCATTGATAAAAAAAAGCAACAATAAAAAAAAAAAAAGAATTGTGAGAGCTGATTTTCAAGGAAGGGTTAGCCGTGTCTGCCTGTAAAAGTAACAATGCAATTTTCATGTGAGTCACATCACATGAAAATTGCATTGCTACTTTTACAGGCAGACACGGCCAACCCTTCCTTGAAAATCAGCTCTCACAATTCTTTTTTCTTTTTTTAATATCAAATAAAAGGATTTAGAAAAAGAAACAATAAATCACGGTGGTGTATAATAAAACACTGATTTTATTTGGTAATGAATTTGATCTATGTTTCTAAGAATGTTCCTCCGACTGCCCGCATCCCCTAAAGCTTTATGAATGATAGTTTAATATGGGTAAGAAATGGTCACTTTAAAAATGTCTTTCTTTTGTGGACGTGTATGAAAACATTTATCCACCTACCTTTGAATAAAATCCGTCAACAATGTGACAGTTCATTCTGCGCAAAATATTTCCACAATGAAAAGAACTAAGATTATATAAATAGATATTTGTATCTAAGAGTTTTATTATTTTGTCATTGTTAAGTTTAAAGTATTGTCTTTTATTGAAATTGCAAGAAACGGAAGAGCGAAATAGGTATTCCTGCAAAGAAAGCAACTCGATAGATTCAAGAAAAATGTCCTGTAGCAGTTATGGCAACCACACACACACACATATTTGTATACATGGATATCTAATTTTTTTCTGGATGAATTCTTTCTTGAACTGAAGTATCTGTAGTCGACTGTTTAATATCGATTATATTTTAAAATCAAATCTTAAAACGAAGACTAAATCTTATGCTTAACCCTCTAGGGCCATTCGTATCATATTTGATACAGTATTTCCCTATAAGGAAACATTTGGTATTTCCCTATAAGGAAACATTTGGTATTCATTGACTGAGCAGTCAGTACTGCTTTCATTTGAAATTTATAAAATATTTCTCTTAAAAAATTTTTCAGGAAAATATTTCTTTCAAGGCTTGTTTTCATACTGTATCAAATATGATACGAATGGCCCTAGAGGGTTAAAATTGTCGCACAATCACCATTATCATTACTTTTGACTTGTTTCGTTTTCATGAATTATTGTTAATGAGTGATTGAGCAACACATTAATAAAGTAACGCTTGGACAGAAATATACGAAACCCAGTATAGCCATCATGACACCCAGTTTGATAATCAAATGTGCACAAGATGGCGACAGGTTTTGATAAAAGCAGTACATAACCTTGCAGGTGGGTCCCAGTTAGAAATACCCTCAGATTCATTTACTCGTTCAGATAGAGTGCGTTCCAAAGTATCTCGATGTGACTCCCAAGTCGGTTTAGTTATCTCATCTTACAAATTAAAACCCCCCAAAAAACAAAAAACAAAAAAACAAAACACAAACAAGAAACAAAAAACTCTCAACAGCCGGTCAGGATGCTCCTAATCTTTTAATAGATGGATATATTCTAAAATAATGAAATATCGCTGTACAAGTTCAGTATCAATAAAGAATCATACATTGTTCTATTCTCTCTCTCCCTTCTTTTTTGCTTTTGTTTTCACCATTTCTTTCTAACATTACAATGATTAGTCTCGTCTACTGCACTTAAAACACGTACCGCCCATCTATCTATCTATCTATCTATCTATCTATCTATCTATCTATCTATCTATCTATCTATCTATCTATCTCTGTGTGTGTGTGTGTGTGTGTGTGTGTAAGGAAAATATAGTTTAAGTTATGTTTTATTTATGTGTAAAAGTGCTCACTATCACAGATAGAGTGTGTACAAATATGTGTGGACACTGGGGTCAACACCGTGTGGTGACAGCCTGTTTCATGTTTGAACGCAATTCTCAGGCCATTCACGGAAAATGAAACATTCTTGAAATAAATTGTCGCCTATTTGGATCCACTTATGTGTGTTCACACACACACACACACACACACACACACACACACACACACATATATATATATATATTTGTATGTGTGTTCACACACACGCACACACATAAGTGGATCCAAATAAAAAACGATTAGATAATACTAAGAAATTATCTGAAAGTAAGTTCCAAATGTAAAAGTGTTGAATTTTATGCTGAATATATATATATATAAGTATTCTTCCCGTACACGTCCTTAATCTTCTGTCACAAATAACAAAAAATTTTAAATTAATAGACGAACAAAATAAATAAATAAATAAATAAATCTGATCTTTTTTTTTTCAACCACTCTTGTTTTATTTGTTGACTGTGTTCTGTGACGGGAATCAATTATATATGTGTTCTCAATAAGTGTTAGATGGCTAGCTTTATTTAAACTTCTACAATTGGAAATAGTAATGGTGTGACTAGTCGTTTCCATATAGGAAACATTCGCCATTCATTGACTGAAAAGTTAGCGGTACTGTCAGTTGAAATTCATAAAATCTTTTTCGTAAAACAATTAAAAAAAAGAAAACAAAAAAAAAAAAACAAAAAAAACAAACAGATTCATCAAGTACACTATTATCGCTCTTTCTAGTAGTGATGGGCTTTTCTTTCCAAACTTGTTCCTGTTCAAGTTTAAAATCAATATCTTATATGATTATTTTCCCTTCTCCATTTTAGCTGTTGCTGATGTTGGACGTTTTCAAGTAAGGTGGATTTTGTTATTTTGTGAAATTCTTTAGCGCCAGTAAATAAAATCTGATGAATGATTGTCTTTTTATTAGCCTTAGAGAATTCACTCGCTTAAAGCTAGTTTTATTTTTTGATCTGAGAAAACGGTTATATATAGTTAATCGTTTAGGCATTTTTGAGTGAGTTGGACGTCGTGATGACACTCATATGAGAGTGACGAGGCTATTTAAAAGCATGACCTTAGTTCTTAGGTTAATATTGTTTTTTTAGCAATTTCTGGTGTTGAACGAAACTACCCTAACAGAGCCTATTCTATGTTCAATTCCCTTATCTCTTATACGTCAGAACCCATTTTGCACATTTATAAATCTACCATTCGTCCGTGCATTGAATACTGTTGCAAAATCTGGTCAGGTGCTCCTGTTATTCATCTTGAGATTTTCGACAAAATTCAAAGGAGGATCTGCAATATAATCCTGACATGACAGCCCACCTTCAGTCACTTTCTCACCGACGTGACATGACTTCCCTCTGGTTTTTCTACAAATATTTTCATGGCTATTGCTTTGACAAGCTTCTTTCCCTTGTACCCCGACCACATTTATTTACGCGTGCTACTAGATTGGCATTAAGGTCCCACCATTTTATTGTCTAAATAGTTAAATGTAACTCTCTCTTCTGCTCTAACAGTTTCTTTTTTCGCAATTTCTCCTCGTGGAACTCTCTTCTGTAAACTTGCTTCCCTGATAGCTACAATATCCGAAAGTTTAAGTGCAACGTCAGTTGCGATCTTCTATTTCCTCAGTTCCCTTTTTTCTCTTATCCTTTCTTAGACATCCTCTGTACCTTGTTTCCTTGTTCTTTTCTTTCATTGTAACCCCCCTGCGCACAAGTGGCAGTCCTGTCTTGCTTAGGGGAAAATAATTATAAAAAATTACTAAATCTATTATAACTGATTCATACACCGTAGTATTGTAAATGTTTAGAGTTTGTTAATTATGATTATATTAACTCGCAGTTAAAAATATGTTCTGTGTATATATATGAATTTCGATTTATCTGACAGACAAGTTATGGCTTGGGGATTTTTAAGAAGTTATAAAGCCTTTAGCAGAAGAGGATACAGGTGATTAAAATTTAGCAGATTTTATTTTTCGAATTTTAGTGAAGTAAGTCGCTATGATGATTGAAGATTCTTCACTAAAGATGGTTAAATTTGCCATATCTAAATTACGAGTACATGAAACTGCAATTCGGAATGTTATAATCTCATGCAATGGCCATAGTCGGTTTCATCCTGTTCGACACATTCAAGCCCCTCACGACATGGACAAATGTGAAGCGTGTCTTTCAAGATACACAATTCTCCGTCATCACGCATTCGACGACAAACAAGTTTTGCCGCCTTCTGGCCTTTGAAGCCTGGCTGATAAATGAGAATCTACAAAAAAAAGAAAGAAAAAAAGATGTCATGTATGAAAATTTAAAGTGTGGTATATATATATATATATATATATATATATATATATATATATATATATATATATATATATATATATGAGCAAGCTTTGTAAATAACTTAGTATGATATATATATAAGATGCAAACTTTTAATTGGAGAAGATTTCAAAATATTGTGAGAAATTTTAAAAATGAAGCCCGGTTGATTATTATTCATTTTTTACTCGTTTGTCTTTTACCTTAACTTCATTTGTTTTTTGCAACTGACGATCGGGTATGACAATAGGATCTATTGTCGTTAGTAATAGAAATTAGGAACAATTGACATTCTATCTATCTATCTATCTATCTACCTATCTATCTATCTATCTATCTATCTATTACGGAAAATTCCGGAGAATGATGAAATCAAATTAACAACCGACATATTTAATTTATTTGTTTGAACATGAGTTTTAATTGATAGTGTCATTTGAGTAGAGATTCTGTTTTTAATTAAACGGTATATATATATATATATATATATATATATATATATATGAGAAAGCTTTGTAAATAACTTAGTATGATATATATATATATATATATATATATATATATATATATATAAGATGCAAACTTTTAAATGAAGAAGATTTCAAAATATTATTAGAAATTTTAAAAATGAAGCCCAGCTGATTATTATTTAATTTTTACTAGTGTGTCTTTTACCTTAACTTCATTTGTTTTTTGCAACTGACAATCGTGCATGACAATAGGATCTATTGTCATTACACGATCGTTTGTAATAGAAGTTAAGAACAATTGACAATCTATCTATCTATCTATTACGGAAAATTTCGGAAAATGATGAAATCAAATTAACAACCGACATTTTGAATTTTATTTGTTTGAACATTAGTTTTAATTGATAATGTCATTTGAGTAGAGATTCTGTTTTTAATTACACAGTATATATATATATATATATATATATATATATATATATATATATATATATATATATATTATTTCTTATTTCTCAAAATTATTTTCAGGTGTAGTGTACCTGCAAATGAATAAAACGACAAAAAGAAAAACTATTCTTAGCCGATGAATTTTGTCTTCCAAGGGACATTATTAAAGCAAACATAGGATTTATTTGGTTACACGTGTTCATATACAAGAGCAAGGATGTCATTGGTTTAAATTTGAGAACGTTCATGCATATTCATCACGTAGTGGAAAGGTCAGTCAAAACATACGGAGGACACAAAGTACCATAATTCAAAGTCTGGTGAGACAAAAGCAAGCGAGTAATATTCAAGAAATATATATATATATATATATATATATATATATATATATATATATATATATATATAACTGTAAATTTATCTTTAAACACGTCTCGAAAAACACACCGAGTATAAACGCGGAGGGGGGGAAAATGGAAACAAATAAAGAAACGAACTAAGCACTTGAACATTAGTCAAAGTACTAGTCGAAAGAAAAAAAAACCCGAGACGAGGAACCTAACACGTAAAGTGCTCAATACAATAGCAGAGCAAATAAATAAGGAAGTAGGTAACCTAGAGCCAACGAACCTACCTAGGTTTCACCTAATGGATCATCAGGGCAATATATATTAATAAATGAATATTGCTTAACTTGTGATCAGATTGTCATGTTTTGGGCAGGTCGTATGTGCTGTACATATTTGAAAATCCATTACCGTATATATATCTCCTGAAAATTGACCAAGCGTAGCAGAGGTCGTATTGATGTTGAAGTGCAAATTCAAAGAAGGGGTTTCAGTGGGAATTCGGATTCGCAAGAGGTCTCAGTCGCATATATACACACTTTAGGAAAGTGCAACCCGAGCGTACCCTGGACAAGTTACCCTCTCAGGCTGGTTTGAATTAAGAGTTTCCTTCTCCTAGACTAGTTGCCACCCAAAGCTAGAGGAACCATACTGTCCTGCTATTTTACCCATAGTTTGGGAGAGAAAATAGTTTTGGGGTGAATGAAATTTTTAAATTAATACTTGTTTTAAAATATTTTTTTAATATCTTCTTTTAATATTTGTTGAAAAAGTTCATTTTTTTTTAATGATGTTAATTTCTATAGAAGCTGAATTTTTTTCTGCTTGTAACTGTTTCAAAGCCATTTCAAATTTTAGTACCGTCCCCTTGGCCTCTCTGCCTGCTAATTATTTTTATTGGCTTTAAGATCAAGGAATAAACAGCCTTAACTTTGCTCTGTTGCTTCATGAAGACTTTTTCATCACATTTAGGTTTTTCTTTGAAGAGGGACATTTTATTATTGGTTAATTTTAGTTAGTCCCTCAAGAGATTTCAATCTTTCTCCATTGGTACCAAATAGATATTTGTTATACATGCCTTCTAAGAGTATATTAAAATGCAGAGAATGAAAGGGATCATATATATTAACAAACTTGTGGCTGTTGTTCAAGGTATGTCAGTTCTATTACTAATGAACTCTTATTACATTATTGTCTATTTAAACTCATTGTTATATATAATGATAAATCAATGTTTTAGGAATATCTTTTACATTCTTCTTATCAGTCTATGTGTTGGAAAAAAAATGAATAAAAAAAAATTGTTGAAATCCTGTTAAAATTAATTTTGCTATCTGACACTTAAACATTATGCAAGTGCCATATTGTGATAAAAATTTGTTAACTTTTCTAGTAAAGATGTTAATCAATTTTAAGTATCTGTAAAAGTTTGGGCCAAGTATTTTACAATATCCATTGAAACTACTTGTTTTAATAACATGTCATGGGTATAAATGCCCTCCACCTTTTTTTTAGGTTGTTTAAAAAATAAAGGCCAGATTAAAATATTATGATAATCAACAATACGTGATTTATAATAGAATTGTGACTTCAACTCGAAAAATCCTTTGAGGCATGGTTTATATCTTCCATGTTACTGAGCCATTTGGCTTTAAAAAGTTGTCTGAATGTTTGAAGAAATGATAATCATTTGATGAAGTGATTTTCGAAGCATAACTTAAATGTGGCACAAGGTCGAAAGTATGAGGTACCCAGTGAGGATCAAACTCGCTACTCAGTTGTAATTGTTCTAGCAAGACAACTTTGCTGTCACAACACGTCGAGGTGCCCATCTTTTGATGAAAAGATCTGCAAAATATGGATAATAAGGTAACACTTTGAAATTCAGCCTACTGAGATTTTACAGGGTTATTTGTACAATGTATGACCTCATTATCAAGTCAGAACATTAACTGTGGGATTCCTTCGTTGTGAGAGAAAACATAGAATATAATCTGCTGCAGATCTTCATAAAATCATTTTGTTTATGCACCTTTAGCTTTGGAAAAAATACTTTTGAAGCTTCATAATGGTCGATCCAAAGTACAGAATTCACTTTTAGTCATTGATTATTTTGCAATTTGGAAATGGATCTTTTTTCTTCTGTAACATAAAACAATTTTGTGATTTTTTGAATCCATTTATCAAATTACTTTCTTAATTTGTTTCAAATATCAATATTGATATATATATATATATATATATTGGTTCATTTCTTGAAAGGTTTGTCTTGGGTTCACTTTCAATTGATCTTTTGTAACCGTAAGGAGTACTTACTTTTTTTTTTTTAATACTGTTTGTTCGCTCAATAAAAGGCTCAAGGGCCACTTAAAGTAGAGGGTTTCACTAGAATAAGATTGTTGTAAGTGATGGTGGGAAGGGAATGGGAATAATACTTTTTTTTTTTTGCTTTTGTTTTAATCATTTCATCCCAACTTTTTTCCAATCTTTTTACTCTTTTCTTTTTTCTTTTTATTTCAATTGGAGTAGATAGACTAAACTATCGCCCGGTTCACACTCCACCCACGTCTATTGAACAGGTGAAGAGGCTCATCCCTTGTTTCCTGGTTAGGATGTTGTTTCCGGCTTTCTCTTTTCCAATCTTTTTACTTTTACGTAGCCCCCTGCACATCAGTGGCGTTACCGCTTTGCTCGGGGTGATATGATTAAAAAAAAAAAAAGATGCATCCATAACTTTCCCAAATGAGCATTTCGAGGTGGTGTAATGGTTAGCAAAGCTTGTCTTGCTAAAACCATTGCAATTGAGTAGTGATATCGATCCTCACTCGGTGCCCCGTACGTTCGGCCTTGTGCCACATCTAAGCTGCGCCTAGAAAATCACCATACTTTTCCCAAACACGTAAATGAACATAAAGAACTCGACTATAACTCAACTCTCCGATTCCTCAACCCGAGCCGCTAACCATTACTGTATCGCGACCAAATGCCCCTGGGAGTGACATGAATCTGCCTTTTCCGCCCCAGTGAGGCGTTAAACATTAAGGTGGGATTAACTTTCTAACTTTGGGTGGCAACCAATTCAAGAGAAGGAAAACCTCTGAATTTTAAACCGTGGAGAAAACAATAGAAAGCACTTCATTATCTTTACTAGAAATCCGTGGTATTTCACATATAGAGAGGCAGGATCAGTTAGGTCCAAAAGGGATGCACCATTCTAAAATTTCATTTAATTTACACTATATAATCACTCCAACACTTTTCAATCATGCTTTAGGTGTGTTAAAATGTTCTCATCGCGCTATTATGAAAACTATAAACATAATACTTTGATAAAAAAAATCGGTCTTTTTCAGTACAAATTTTAGCGTACACACTGTTGTCATGGAATGTCCCACACTCTCTATCGCCTATATGGACTGACTATATTAGCAGCTATATACAGTGAGCACAAAAGATACTTGTGATTTCAGCAATTACTAGCCTGCCATCAGATTTCCTGTCTTGCCGTAATGTATTCTTTTTACAATAAACCTCTCTTTTTTCATCTACGCAGGTGTTGCTGTTCTTTCATTCGAGTACCCCCTTGTCTGTTTGTAAACCTAATACCTTTACGTACTTCCATTAATAGTTAATTTTAAAATCTTGCACACTCAGCCACTATTTACCTGTAACGCTAGTATTTTGTTCGAATTTAATTACAATTCAGAATTTTTTAACATCAGTTATTAAGGTATAGCTTCCTTAGTCGGCATATTGGCTTGTTATGAAAACAAAAATATACTTGTAAAAGATTTAATACTCGCGTAGCATATCTTAATTTATTCATGCCTTGTTTTAGCTTGTTTGTATCTATATCAGTTTTTATTCCTGCACCCATCTCTGTGTGTACATTATCTATCTATCTATCTATCTATCTATCTATCTATCTATCTATCTATCTATCTATCTATTAGGCGTTTTTTTATAAGTTTTAAAATGTAGCACTAAATTCATTTGTTTTATAATCCAAACAGATATTCATCGATTTTGATAAGTTTTATGTAATGAAAAGTTTTATGTCATTATTACTTTGCAAAATTTTACAAGGCAAGGAAGCAAAGATGAACTTGTCCGAGTCACCCTAAGTTTTCTTCATTCTTTCATTGATGAAACTGCAAATAGACGTAATTATTAAATATTTATAAATCCATTTGATCCACATGTTATTGTGCAGTATTAACAAAAGAACCATTCTAGTTTCATTTACAATTATTCACTTGACAATAAATACTAAAAATAGTATGAAATACGTCATTTTTTTTTAAACACTTGGGTGGTCTATCTATGGTGGTAGCACACACACACACACACACACACACACACACACATATAGTTACGTGAATTAATAAATTTACATATGAGTGTACACACTTGTATGATATTATACAAGTGCTCAATATAGTATGAACAGAAATATTTTATTTATATTAATAAATATGCATATTGCCATACGTCGATGGCATAACTCGGAGTTTCATGCGTTATGTGATCATCACGTGCATATTACAAATTGACCGTTTAGTAGATTTGAATTTAAGTTCACTCGATGTTAATGGGAGTCAAGTCTTATAAAATTAGGTTACTGCTTTTTTAATCTCAAGATTAAAAATTGAAATATTCAAATCTTATAAAGTTAGGTTACTGCTTCTTAATAATATCAATTTCTAAAGTATAAATGAATTTTAATTTTAATACATCGTTTATATTACTTGAGACTGTTTCAAATACGGAGTAGAGTATGCTTTAGAAATAAAATACAAATAGCTTACTTCTTTAACGCAGCAGTGTTCTGGCGGACAGGAAGACGCGTTGTTGAGCTGACATTCATGATCTGAGTCGATTTGAAATTCATTCATCGCAGTTTCGCTTTCTTCCATATTGGCTACTTGGTCTGTTTCAACAGGATTCCCTTGCGTTACCTGTTTCCAGAAGAAAACAAATACAGTTTAGTTGAATAAAAAGTGTATATTGAAAGTCTTTCGTTATACAGTTTTACGGGCGTTCATATTTTAACAGATACGTGACTGACCAACACTAAAAAAATTAACTGCAACGTTTAGAAAAATACTAAAGCTCCCGCGATGGAGATGAGGATCTTTAATTTCTATAAAAAATCGCAACTTTGTCATCAGTATCACACGCACACACACACACACACACACACACACACTCATATACACAATCCTTCATATCATAATATAGATCATTGTACACACACACACACACACACACACACACACACACACACACATATATATATATACTACCAGTTATTAAACTTTACTACCAGTTATGAAAGCTCTTGCTCCATGTTTGGTCTTTAACAGTGACTTATTATTTTATTTTTTGTTAAATTATGCCGTCGAATATATATATATATATATATATACAGCAGCTACTCATGCATCTACGCATTATTAATTGATAAATTAATTTGAAAACTCTCGGCTACTGGCGTGCGTGTATATAACACGCTAGAGTCCACCTTCTTCTACCGAGCGGCCATAGAGCTCAGAGGTAGAATCACCGACTGATGTCAATTCGGTCGGGTTTCAATTCTGGCTTGAAGTAATCGGATGTCTAACCGTACTGATGAGCTGTGATAGATATGTATATATATACACGAATATCTACGTCCTTGATATTGTTTACTTTTTAATCAATGTTTCTGTCGCTATTGGAGATTGAGTTACTGTCACTGATGCTAGAAACTTAGAAAGTATATACTATAGTTTAAGCAAATAAATCTTTTAAGCAACTAAACGCAGTGATACTCGAAATGATCACGTGGTTTATAAAAACCAATCAATGAGTGCATTAATCTTTGAAATGTCTACGGTTAGTTGCAATGTGTATAAATTAAATAATAATAAAACCTTGCAACTTTGCCCTGTTGGAAACACCGATCATGCTGTCGTTTCCATTAATATCTCTTTCCACTCCTACTTCTCCCAGAAATCTCCTACCAACAGAATTTCTTACTTCTACCAAAGAACAGACAGGGATTCATTCCACGATTTCCTATGTGACGTCCCTTGGGAAAAAGTGTTTAGCCTTCCCGTCGAGGACTGCGCCTCTGAGGTCTTCTCGTGAGTGAAAGCTGACATCGATGCTTTCATACCGGTCAGGTAGTCCCGTCTTAAACCTCATTGGTCCTCCTGGTTCTCTCCTGCCTGCTCTGCCGCCATTGCTCACAGGGATCACCTCTTCTGGCTATATCGGAGTCACACGTTTGACCATAATAGGCGCCTATTTGCCTCTGCTCATAATGAGTATAAGAAGATAATAAATGACGCCGAGCTGTTGTTTGCTGAGAGAATAAAGCAGCGTATAGCAACCCGCAAGTTCGGTTTCAAAGACTACTGGCGGCTCTGCAAATATGTGTTGAATAACAGCAAATCATTAATCCCTCCTTTAATCAATAAATTTGAGGTCCTCACGGTCACAGCAGACAAGATTGAGTTCCTTGCCCGCAGATTCTTCTCCAACTCTACATTTGACTCGTCTGGTGTACCCGCACCCGACTTCCCTCATTTACATAACACCCTTTCTGGTCTCTAACATAATTTCAAAACTTGACCACCCCCCATAAGACGAGCGGAAGCAACGGAATCTCGGTCACTGTTTTAAAGAAATGTGTCCCTGAACTCTCCTCTGTTCTCTCTAACTTCTATAATTACTGTCTCTCTGCTTCCTGTTTTCCTGCCTGCTGGAAATCCTCGTCTGTGGTTCCTGTATTTAAGAACTCAGGAGAACCCTTGGACTCCTCTAATTATTGCTCTATCAGCTTCCTACCAATTTTCGGCAATGTGTTCGGGGCTATCTTCAATACTGAAATAGTTCAACATTTCACTGCCCATAAACTATTCTCGAACAGACAGTATGGCTTCCGCTTTGCCATGTCTACAGCTGATTTGCTAACGACCATCACCGAGTACATATACCAGGCCCTCGATAAGAACGGCGAAGCTCGAACTGTTTCCCTAGATATATATAAAAAAATTGATAGGATCTGGCACGCCAGCCTTTTGCGCAGGCTACAGTGATATGGTATCACTGAACGCTTGCCTAGTTTGTTCCAATCGTTTCTATTAAACCGCATAATGAAGGTTGTCTTGAACGGGCACACCTCCAGATCTTATCTCACAATCGTGGGTGTCCCCCAGGACGCCATCCTAGGCACAACGCTCTTTCTGATCTTCATCAACTCCCTGATGTGATCAAATCGCAAGTAGGCATTTACACTGATGACACTATCATTTAATCCAGCCTCAGTCAGAAGTCTGCGAACAAAGATAACCTCGCTGCTGACCTCGAAAAGTACCTCTAATCTGTGGTGGACTGGGGGAAGAAATGGCTCGTAAACTTTAATGCTTCCAAAACGAAGCTGCTATCCGTCAACCACCACAGACATTCCCTCCTGCCACCCCCATCAATATAGATAAAGTTAGTCTCTCCGAAAGCAATACACTGTGCTTACTTGGCCTAACTCTCGCAGCCGACCTCAAGTTCTGCTCACTTTTTAAATATTTACAAGTTCTGCTCACTTGTTCTGCTCACTTTTTCACTCTGCTCTCACGCAACTCTCTTTACACAAGTATTCTCTCCTTCTCTTGCCCATTCTCTGACATCCATTGTAACCAGTTCCTCTTCGGTTCCTCTTTCTCTTCGATCTCTTCCTATGTAAACTTTTGCTCTCCTCTTATCTAGCCCCCTGCGCACTAGTAGCAGTACTATCTTGTTAGGGGTGAAACGATTAAAAAAACTCTTGCAAAAATCAAATAATTGTCGGATCTTAATGAAACTTTCAGGACTTATTCACAAATGAATGAAATTATTTTTGAAACATTATTTTAAAAAAAATCTTGTTAAAAATATTATTTTGCATGTTACGCACCCTCAACGTAAATTCATGAAATTTTAAGAAATTAAATTTTGTTGGAAAAATAAATTTTATTAGTTAAACTCATTGGGGAATGTAAATAATTTTTTAATTTTTGAAACATTTGCCTTTATTTCCAAAAATCTGCTCCCAATAGTCAAATAAGAAATTCAATAAAACTATGACATTATTCAATTTGATAAACTTTTAATTGCTTTTATAAATAATATATTAAGTACATTATAGTTTGAAGAAAATGTTTTCTTTTCGATTAATAATGAAATTTTAAAAGAATTGTATTAATTTTTTCTAATTATAATAATTTATAAAATTTCAAAAATAGTTTTCAAATACTTCAATGATTTGTTATCGTTAGGTTTTTAACCTATTAAGTGAAGATTATATTTACTAATTGAAAAGTTTTCCTACAAATCATTGTACCTTCGTATTTTTAAAATAAGTTTTAAAATGTTGTGTATTTGGAGTTTTGTTTGTATGGTAATTTCTATGTTTACATTAAAAAGTCATGTTTCACGGTTTTTTCCCCTAACGTGAAAAAATTTGTAAAATGATGTCACTTGTAATCGCCATACACTTATCTCACATCTGTCAAGCTGTCATCACATTTCAAATACGGGGGAAAGATCAGAAAGTTCAACTCTGTGTTTAAGAAATAGTTTTATTCTAAATGTCATGCTATGAATAAGTAATACTTGTGTAAATCAGATTAATTTAACATTAAGTTTGTTAATTTTCCAAAAATAATGTGTAAGATATATTTTATTTTTGAAAGCCGAGTATGAACTTTTGTTTACAAATGTACCGATTGCTCAAAAATAGCTGAAAAACTGAAAAATTAAAAAAAAGAAATTGAAAAATTTTAAATTCCAATCAATATAATTTCTGTTTGAAATATACCAGAGTATTTTACTTACTGAAAATAGTAACTTTAATTGTTTTGCTTTCAATTAAAATTTTTCAAGAAAACTCTTTTATTTTTAAAAATTCAATTCAAAAGTTAGTTCTCGAAAATTAGTGAAGGTACTTAGTGTAAACCTTTCGAGCGAAAACCCAATTTTAAACTGTCTTCAGATTTCAAAAGCAAGTACGAGAAACTTTTGCCCACATCCCAGAGTTTTTATGATGGAGAAGAATTTGACCAGAAGCAGCACTACCCTCTTAAGGATTAAGAAAGACTTACATGAGTCTCATGGGGATTACTGTGCTGTTTGAAGGCCGTTATTCATCTTCCTACAAGGCCTCAGACTCAGCACAGAAACTTACAAAAAGTGCCTTGAAGGGGTAGTGCTGCTTCTGGTCAAGTTCTTCTCCATCATGAAAACTCTGGGATGTGGGTATATATATATATATATATATATATATATACCGCATACAATGCGCCAAATGCGATGCATTCTATGTCGGCAGCACTACAAGACATTAGAATAAAAGAACATCTACACACACAAACGTCGTCATTCCAAAAACATTTAAAAAATGCAAAAATAAGGACAAAACCATAACCGTTAATATCTTGGCTAAGGAACGCAACATAGGTAACCTACGCATTAAAGAGCCCTCTAATAATATCTAAATTACAGCCGCCAATTAATAGTCGCCAAGAATTAAACCTATATTACATAACAGTATAGACAACACCAAGACACACACAACATGCACTTAACACAACAAAGGTCACACACACACACGCACTCAGTAACAATAACTACACACACACACTTCTTCCTCCCTTATAACAAACCGCTAATCAGGCTAAAGCACACACGCACACACACAGAGACACACACACACATAAATAAAATAAGGTAGATTTAATTACAATACTACACATAGCCTTTACACACAGAAAAAAAGTTACAATAACCACGCTAATACATTCCCCCCTCCCCGGGCTGTAGTAGCAGAGGTGCCCATAACAAACCACGTACCAGGACAGAACACACACACACACACACACACACACACACACACACACACATAAAAGTAGATTCAATTACAGCACACACAACGAGCAAACACCACCAGATAAATCAGACAGATAAGACAACAGCAATGTAACTGATATTCTTTGACCCGATCAAAGTCATATCAACTCCCAGATCCTACGAACTGATTCTATCAGACTAATAAAAACCCCAACTTGAATACACACACATACACAGTCACTCACACGCTCACACACACACACACACACACACACACACACACACACACACGCCATTAGACCATAAAAAAACAACTAGAACACACACAGATACACACTCGCACACACACACACGCACACATACATACACGCACACACGTACAGCAGCAGTGGATAAAGCCAGCCATTCATAGATGGGCAGCTAAAAAGCACGGACATTCTGAGGATTTCTCTGCCATTCTGATGATGAGATTATAGTCTCGAAATATCAAACAGGTCATACAAACACCTCCCGACCTTCCTTCACTTCATTCAACGCATTGTGACAGCCTTCAAAACATAACGCATACAACTATTTTACGCAATGCTTCAAGCAAATTACAAAACTTTACTATATATATATATATATATATATATATATATATATATATATATACGAATATCTATTTCTATTAAACATCCGAATTCCAATCAATGATAAAATAAAAATAAAGAAAAGATAGGTACATCTGTTAAATATATTACTTTTTAGTAACATCTCTGCTGTTGGATGTCGGAATCTGTGAGTTTTTATAAGAAATTTCCAAGTCGGCTGGAGTGTTTAATTTTCTCTGATTGATCAAATATTCCGCGTGTTGATGTTAATTTTTAACCAATAGATGCTTTGATTTAAAAAGTGTGTGTGGTATGTATGCGGGTATGTAATTGTGTTAGAATTAAATTTTATTTCGTATATATATATATATATATATATATATATATATATATATATATATATATATATATTAAGACAGACACCTTATTCCAGGATTAAGCGGGAGTGTGGGCCTATTTTAGGCGAACCATCATCAGCTTCCGTCTTTATTGTACAGAAAATTTTACACGAATCGTAAGTATAGGCCTATACTTCCGCTTAACCATGGAATAACGTGTCTGTCTTAATTTTTACATATATTTGCCCTATATATATATTTATATACATATATATTTAGAGCTCTCCTAGAGAGTTATCCTACCACTTTATATACAAGATACTCCGTTGGGTTCTTCTATATCTACACCACATGTTTATATATATGTATATATATATATACTGAGGACAATTCCTTTACACAGTTAACAGCAGTATACGGAAACTAATCTATCATAACTTGTTTCGAATATACATAAGGTTCCCTAAAAATAAAGTACTACTGAATCATAGAGACGAATTAATTGTTTTATGTTAAAAGTTAAATTATTTTACTAAAATCAATGATCTACATAATACTTATTTGTTTTTCATAACTACAAAATACCTTTGTATACCATAATTATTTAATTCTAATTCTAACCTAAACATTTTAGCCCATGAGGTAGTACAAAATCAAATAATAATAATAAAAAAAAACTGAAATCCAACATGATGTTAAAAATTGTCTTCTTCTTCTTCTATGTGCCCTGTCTCTTCAGGACGTAGGCGATCATGGTTCTCCACGTCTCCCTATCCCTTGTGGCTCTTAGTATGTTTGAGCCTGTTGCTCCTGGCAACCCCCGTTCCGTCAGCCACCTGATCAGACCCTGCAAATATGTTATCCGCTGCCTTCCTCTGTCTCTCCTTCCTTCTATCTGACCAATCAGTATCAGGTTCTCCAGGCTCTCTTTCCTCATTACATGTCCCCGGAACTTCAGTTGTCTCTTCCTGATGCTCAGCATCAATTTCCTTTTTGTTGCCATTCTTTCCAACACCTCGTCGTTGCTTGCATGCTCAGTCCACGATATCCGTAGCATCCTTCTGTAGAACCACATTTCGGCTGCCTCCAGTTTTGTCCTCATTTTCGATGATATTGTCCAGCATTCACTGCCGTATTGAAGAACTGACATCATGTAGCAGTCTAGCACTCTTTTCTTCGTTTCTATTGAGATTTTCCTGTGTGTTAGTATTTTGCTCATCTTCTGGAACGCGTCCTTTGCCATGCCAATTCGCCTTCGGATCTCCATGTCGCACTTTCCATCTTCCTAGGTACTTAAATTTTTGTACTTGCTTGATTCTGTTATCCCCCACCTATATTTGGCATTTTGGGTTGTATCTTTTGCTGATGACCATGCACTCAGTTTTCTTAAAGTTTATTTGTAGTCCCTTCTTGTCACTCTCCACTGCTACTTTCTGTATGAGGTCTTGTAGTTTCCTTTCCGTGTCCGCAATCAGCACTGTATCGTCCGCATACCTTATGTTGCTCAGGTTGTGGCCTCTAATAACACATCCTGGCGTGTCATCTAGGGTCCTCAAAATATTCTCGCCGTATAGGTTGAACAAATCCGGTGAAAAGACACATCCTTGTCTTACGCCTTTTTCTATCTTTGTGTACCTACTGAGGTCGTTACCTGTCCGTATGCAGGCCGTTTGCTGCCAGTAGAGATTCTTGATTATTCTTATGTCTTTCCCGAAAATGTTGAGGCTACCTAGCATCTCCATCAATTCTTTGTGTCGTATTTTGTCAAATGCTTTCGCGTAGTCAATGAAGCATAGGTACAAGTGTTTCTTCATTTGTATTGCCCTTTCAGAGAGCATCCTAATCATGAATATGGCGTTCCTTGTTCCAGTGTCTTTGACGAACCCGCACTGTTCCTGCCCTATCTCTGGCCTGATTCTGCTTCTCGCTCTATTCATCAGGATTCTGACAATCAGTTTTGTAATGTGATTCATTAAGCTGATAGTTCTGTGTAGTTCGCACTCGTTTGCACCAGGTTTCTTCGGCAGCGCTATAAATATCGACTTGCATAGGTCGTCTGGTATTATTCCGCTGCTATAAATTTCGTTTATTATGTCGGTAATCTTTTCTATGCCATATTCTTCTAAGGCTGTCAGCAGCTCTATCACTATGCCATCTGGACCAGGTGCTTTGTTTCTGTTCATTTTGGCCATTGCAGCTTCCACTTCGGATTTCAGTTTTTCCGGTCCATCCATCTCCTTGTGTATTCTCGGTTGTTCTCTCTTGTCGCAAAAAAGATCCTTTATATATTCTTCCCATCGCTGGAGTATTTCCTCTTTCTCTAATATGATTGTTCCTTCCTTGGATTTTATGCATCCTGTTGAGGAGCAGGTTTTTTGTCCTGTCAGTTCTCTTATCTCTTTATGCATCTCTGCTTTGTTGTTACTGCTCAGTCTCTCTACTTCTGCGCATTTGTTGTTGAGCCATTCCTCTTTGGCTTGTCTGCATTTGTTCCTTATCTCTCTGTGAAGTTTTTTGTACTCTGCTCCGTGCCTTGTTTTTTGTCTCCTTTGCATCATGTGGAGGATCTCTTCGGTCATCCACTCATTTTTTCTTCTGCGTCTGATTTCCTTTGGGGCTATGTTGTTCGCTGAGGTCACCATCGCTTCTTTTAGTGAATCCCATTTTGAGTACCCTTTTCCAATTTAAAATTGTCTACCCATTTAAATAACGTATGGGCACACTATTTTACCCAGACAAAATTAAGAAGTGTCATGTCATTACATCAGGCTTCTCTGTTGCTTTTCACGACCCAAATTTTAAACTTCATAGTTCAGCCTAATTAATATTTTTGATTGAGCAATTTTGACACACCTACAAGATATTCTCCAACTGCCACTCCCTAATTTTCCAAATAACCATAAATTCATCTGATAAATGAAATCAGTTTCACCATTTATTTTAAATTATTTTCATCATTCATTTTAAAATATCAACTGAAGAATAACAGTATTGTGCTGAAACATAAAAATTTTGTGTAGTCATATAATGCTTTTATAAATCATTGTAATAACAAAATTACAATATATATAATGATGCACTCTCCCCGTCGATTTCAACTCGTGAGTATTTGATAACCCCATTCAGTTTTTTATGTTTGTATCGTATGTGGCACTTCATTTCCGCTGGTGACCTGCATACAAGACTACATATTGTGCAGCAGCGAGAATCTCGGGAAATAACCACAGAAATATTTGCTGATGCTTCTCGCCGTTGTCTTTCGTCTCTTGGCCGGTCAATACGACTCATTTTGAAATTTATGATACCACTTTGGCACAAATATCTATAGTTATTTCTATCCAGAGCAACTCGCTCGAAGTGAGTATGAGGCTCATTGGCAGCTGAGGTTTAGTTTGTCTCTATACCTGTCGTCCAATAGTTTTTGTTTTACGGCATATCAGCCTCAATGAGTTATTCAATGCCGACAAGTCTTTTTTTTTTGCAATAGATTCATATAAATAGAATATGTATTCTTTGTAAGAAACCAGTTTGTAGATCAGGTTTCATTGATGTATTTTTGTAAAGAAAGCTTTGTCGAGAAACATTTTTATTGCTGATATGTATTTTTTTTTCAAAAGTGTATTGCTAGTAATAGTTTTTCTTAAAATATGTATTACTGCTAATATTTTTCTTAAAAATGTATTTATGGTAATATATTCTTCTCTCAAAAAAGTATTGCTAGAATGCTTACTATAAAAGCTTATTTTTATACTTACATAGTGTTTTGACCCCAGATTGTGGGTTAACTATTTGCCAATAGCTCGGACCCTAACAGATGATACCACTTCAGGTCAGGATGAACCTGAGAACAGCATCAATTAAGAGATGATTCCACGCTCCACGAAACCTAGCAGTTAGAGGCCTTGCTGCCAGATGCAGTTTATCGTGATTCACAAGACCTCGTTCAACAGCCCTTTGTATACTGTCATACATGAGTACCTTGCAGCATGGCCAACCCATCAAAATTGTAACTGGTTCAGGCAAGTCTCAGTTACACCAATATCTATTAGGTTGTCGCAAAAGTTCGTAAACACTTGCAAAAAATTTAAATTTTACTCGCCAAGTAATCTAAGGTTATCAGAAAACACTTGCAAAAAATTTAAATTTTACTCGCAAAAACAACAAAAATTATTGCTCAAAATAAAAACCATCATTTTCCAAGACATTCTGCCATCGATCTGCAAGCTTTCGGATCTGGTCAAAGTACCATTCAGCCGGCTTCGAATCAAAGAATTCTTGACACGCTTCCTCGACTTCATCAAACGAGTCGAATCGGCGGCCCTTCAGAAAGTGTTGCATTGAGCGGAAAAGGCCGTAATCGGATTGAGCACAGTCAGGACCGTAAGCTAGATGTGGCAGAACCTCAACGCTGTCCAGCTCTTCAAACTTGTCTTTGGTCTTCCTGGCATTGTCCTGCTGTATCAAAGCGCGCTTTCGGTTGATCAGAGCCGGGTACTTTTGCTTCAACTTTTCGTAGACCCTCTCAAGTTGCTGACAGTAAAGTTCGGCACTGATGGCACGACCATTCGGAACCGACTCAAAATGCACGATTAATTCAAAGTTCCACCAAACGCAAAACATGACTTTCTTGCCGAATCGATCTTGTTTTGGAACCGACGGTGTCGCTTGCCCTTTCTGAACCCATCGCTTGTCTCGATTGTGCTGGACCAGATAGACCCATTTCGCAAGTGTTTACGGATTTTTGGGACAACCTAATATCTATCTCTCTCTCTCTCTCTGTGTGTGTGTGTGTGTGTGTGTGTGTTAAACACATCAAAAACAGATCAAGCTCTGCCATGGAAACTTTGACTAACGCTGGAAATGCAAAAGCATGCCAACTCTTGTCGTTTCAGTCTTGGCATATTCAGAGATTGCATTTGTCTTAAATGTCGCCATGTCCTTCTCGCTTAAGCTAATGGAAGAACTACAGGTCTCTGCCAAGAATATATCTTCAGTAACCAGAAGAAAAAAATATGATTAAAAGAAAAATCTCAACGGTCAGATATTGTCAGGAAAGCCAATTTCGCCCAGCAAGTTTAAGATATCCATGACAAGATCATCTTCATGTTAACAATCAGTCGTTTGGTGCACAAAGACATCAGATGTAAATAATAAGTTATGAGGAAAAGACAGTCCAAACCGAATAGGATGTGGGAGAACCGTTTGATCCGGTCTAAGGGATTACTAAATATAATCAGGCCCTTTCACGATCATGCTACCCCGAACATTTCGCCTCCTAGAACTTGTGATTTAAACCTAATAGACTATTATGTGTGGAATATCGTTGAGAAGAAGACCAATCAGCATGTCCACAATACCAAGGACTTACTGAATGTTGCTACCGGAGACATTGTGAAAAAAGAATACTGAATCAAGCATGTATTCGTTTTAGAAGCCACAACTAGGCTGATGGGAATTAGGCCGAATAGACTTGAATAGTTTTGTGTATATATGTAAAAGCGTATGCATTAAGTACTTTCAAAATAATTTTCTCTCTTAAATAATATGATTACCCCAAATTAAAATTTATTCTCAAATAACTTATATATATATATATATATATATATATATATATATATATATGGGTAGAAGAGTTTCGTTTTCTGGATAAGCTTTCCTGCTATCTGGAGCGCTTTGATAAAATCCAAAGACTCAGCAATATTATTGACTTCGCTTTGGCGTCACGGCTTCAGTCACTTTCCCTTCTCCTTTTCTACAAATATTTTCATGGTAATTAATCGGGTGAGCTCTTCGCTATGGTGCCTAGACTCTTCGAATTTAATCGCAACACTTGACTGGCGACGAGGTCTCGTCAATTTAAAGTTGAGCTGGATAGATGTAACCTTAAATTCTATGTTAACAGTTTCTTTTCTCGCACTTCTCGCTTGTGGAACTCTTTCTAGTTCCAGGCTTACTATCCAACTTTAATCCTAAAAATCTAAATGCATTGTTAATCACTATCTGCTGTCCACCTAATTACTTTTCTTCTGTTCTCGCTTCCTAGCAACGTTCCTACCCGAACTCTTTCATACCTAGTAACCCCTCGTGTTGAGGTGTCTTTACTGCCTTACTTGGATGAATTCGTATTTTAAGCATATCTATCAACTTTGTTGCTGGTAATCCATTAAAGGGGTTTAAAATATATGTGTGAGGAAGGGGTTTGCTTTTGATTTGTGTTAATATTTAAGTGTAACTGACTGAGAAAAGAATGATTGACAGAACAGAGAGAAAGTGAAATGGAATAGATAAGAGGAACAATAAATAAAACATCTTGAGAGAAGAAAAAACTTGAATAAATAAATCTGAACAGGGTAAGTAGCGATTTTTAGTTAAATTCCAAAGACTATATATAGATATTTGTACATAGATTTATTTAACCACGTACACTATGTGCGTTGTGGTGTATTGGATATCAGCTCGGAACGAGAAATCGGGGAGCCGAGTTCGAATTCCAGTTGAATTCATTGCATTCACTTACGCGCAAATACCCTTGGGAAAGGTATTAATCCTACTATTCCTTCCAGTTATGGGTTAAATAGCAGGACAGATTGGGTTCTATAGCCTTGGTTGGCAACCAGTCTACCGCAGAAAGAAATGGCAACCTACTGCGTGATAATATCCTGCCCAGTCAGTCATGTCTCTTTCGAGACATGATCGGCCAAGCGTATATCACGTATGGCACTTAACTGAATATATATATATATATTTTTAACCCTTCCTTAACATTTTGACCGGGAGTGTCAGTCAGTTATTTTTAACCCTTCCTTAACATTTTGACCGGGAGTGTCAGTCAGTTAAGTGCCATACGTGATATACGCTTGGCCGATCATATATATATATATATAAAATATATATATATATTATAAATTTAATCGAAGTATTTTTGTGAAACACTTACATTTAATTAGAAAATGTAGCTTAACAAACAAATGAAAATTTTAAGCTTTTAATTGATTAATTTAAACAAACACTGAAAAAGTATTTTTTTAGAATTTGTCGGTGTACTTATAGCTTCAAGCATGTCGACATTTACTTAGCCTATTTCCGGTATTAAATTTCCGGTTTTAAAATGGCTAAGGGCAAAATTTTAATAAAGTTTGAACAGGGTAGGATTGTTGAACTTCAAAGATGTCTTTCGCAAAGAGCAATGAAATTTGCAGTAGCAAAATTGCTAACTTCATTAAAACTCCGGATGCGTAGGCTTCTAAAAACTCAAGCGATCGCCCCAATAAAATCTCACCATCTCCATACAGATGCATTAGTCGAGAAGTTAAGAAAGATTCAAGCCTAACATCAAATCATATAAAAGCGAATACAGATGCTGAATGCAACTCTCGAACAATTCGACGGCATGTGTTTAAGAACGTGAAACGGCTGCAGAAGCCTCGTCTTATTCTTTCTCACCATAAAACCTCCCGTTTAAAATTTGCTTCCAGTTATCAAACTTGGGATGTAGATAAATGGAAGAAAGTTGTTTTCAAACGAGAAAAACATTCAACCTTGATGGCTCATACGGTTTTCCGCATTATTGGCATGCAAAAGATGTCACAAAAACAAATTTTCTGAACACGACACAGTAGAGGTGAATCAATAATTTGGTGTTCAGTTTTGTAAAATGGAACTCTTGAGTTACAGAAGGTAAAAGGTCGTCAAACAGCTGCTAGTTACATTGACATGTTAAGAAAGGCATAAAAAGCATCGCTGATTAATGAAGGCCCTATTCTATGTAGAGAAAACTGGATTTTTTAGCAGAACAAAGCTGCAATCCACAACGCTGGAAGGTCGAAGGAGTTTTTTTTTTATGAAAAACAGCATTCAAATTTAGAGCAATCCAACTTGCTCTCCAGATCTAAACCCAAATGGGAATGTTTATAAACATGGATCGCAATTTGAAACTATAGATGCTCTTCGTGCTGCAGCTTATGCATCGCGGGTAAGCACCCTCATGCAGAATTCAATAAGAAGAATGGCTAAGCACATTTTTAAAGTAAGTCGCAAAAATGGAGGATATACTAAATATTAAATTGTCACTGTTACTTATTTGTTTTGTATTTTCTATTTTTGTTTACATGGTTTTATCTTTATGACCCCCCCCCCACCAAATACTTTTTCAATATTTGTTTAATTTAATCAATTAAAAGCTTAAAATTTTCACTTGTTTATTGATAAAATATATTTTCTAATTAATGTTTCGAAAATATATTTTGATTAAAGTAACAGTATCTTATAATTTTTAGCCCTTTTGTGTCTAGGAGTATGTGCATTTTTGTCCCACCAACTTTCACTGCCTTTGAAACAGCTTCATGGTTCCATCCTTCCACAACTTAGCGTCTTTCTCTGACTAATGAACTGAGTAGCTTTACAGGCTTCCAAAGAATTAAATTTTTTTCTATTAAGGGATTTTTTTCAGGATCATAATAAGTCGTAAGCCGATGACGCAAGTGCAGGTGAGTGCAAAAGGGCACCACAGCCAATCTGTGCCAATTTATGCTGGATCTGCAAAGTGACATAAAATATGACGTTTTCCTAATGAGAAACCGACACTCTTCCAACTTTCCCGTTCCGGAAGTTTTTCACCGATTGCTCCAACGTCTTATTTTTACGTTCACACTGCATGGTGCCCTTCCAGTCTCTTCAGATACGCAGCAACACCTTCTTCCGATGCCGACTGGACTTTGAAGTCATTAATGGTGGCTCATTTTGCTTTCTCCAGGTTTTTTTTATTTTTACTTTAGACTATTGTAAACAATCCATTTCTCACTATTTTTAAAATAGACTTTTTTCACGTTTGAACAGAGAATCGCAGATAGATATACAGGCAATTAAATTTCTTTTCTTAAAATCGCGAGGCACTCAAACATCGTGTCTATTCACATATCTAAAGGTTCTCAAAGGCTTTACAACACTCATATGAGATATACTGAGTATCTCTGCGATGTCCCGTGTCGCTTGATCGGTATTATTTTTAATCAGCATTTCAATTTGATCCACATCAACGACTGCTGGCCTATCGGTACGTTTTCGGTATTTCATATAAAAATTCCCACTTCTGAATCTAGCAAAACAAGTACTCTCAGCTATTGCACCATCTCCACAAACTGCACATTATTTTTTGCTGTTGTACTGATTTGCAGTGTTTCTTTTTTGCGAATAAAAGATCATAAAATGATGAAAACGCATGTTTTTCTCTCCATTTTCATTTTAACGTACTAACATTTAAATTCACACGAATCATGTAGCAGGACACGTTGAAATTTCACCTTTCAAAACTTTTATATGTATCTTAATTTTCAGTCACGTGTGAAACAATGTCAAAAGTTCATGCGCTTTAATGTAAATCTATATTGAACACCTCGTCGTTCAACTTTATCATTTTACGAAACATTTGCACGATTACAGGTAACAATACGTATAACTTATTGCAAAATGTCACTTAAAATAGTAGATTTAGTCAGATTTTACTGATATAAAATACAATGAAAAGAAAAGGATAGCCTTTACATCTGATCATACCTATTTTTATATATAAAGCAAACCTTTCACATTTTTCTATCATTTTTTAAAATTTTTTACAAAATTCCTTTAGAAAACATTAAAATTCTTTGGATGCCTGAAAAAAACTATTCGGTTCATCAGCCAGAAGGATGCCGAATTCCCAAACGGTGCGATGCGCTACACTGGAGCGGGGGAAGAGGATAGCAGGTGAGGCGGAATGATTGAAAGACAAAGATTTAGAAACAGTTTCCAAAAATCCATGTACCAAAAATAAATATGATTTCAAAGTTTAAAATATTATAGATTACTTGTAATTGCATGCATGAGTCCCAGTAGAAGTAGCTGTAGATAAGTATTGACTGATTTTATCATTGTGATATTTTTGCATTATATCAAGTATTAAGAATATATTAACTAGGGTCTGCAAATTGGAGGAGAGAGTTATCAATGATAATGTTATGACTTTGAATCAGCGGTTATCTACCTTTAACCCTCCCTTTGGTTTTTTATTTTAAATGTACTTTTTATCGCATAAAATTTTTGTGACGCGCGAGCAAATCTTTATTCCGAAAATGCAGCCGGGACCAAAAAATGTTTGAAAACTATTAACCTATGCATATACTCGCTAGATTAATCAAATTTACACCAACTTCACAGAATTTATCCTAAAAATTGTTAAAAATATTTATTCCTCGAGTTCTAGTAGGAAGCGAGCCCAAAGCCCACAGGTCTTTATAGCAAATAAAATTTTCTGTTATGGCCTGAAAGATGTATACAACCAGCGCCAAGTTTGTCGCATCAATTTGTTCATTCAAAACTACTAAATAATATTCTTTTTCTTTTGGAGTATTGAATTAAGGCGTTCTTTTAGGTTGAAGGGTAATTCATGCTGCCGATCAAATATGGTTTTCCTTAAAAAAGGTAGTTTTCACTTTGAAACCTTATTGGTTAAAGCATCCTACAACTAAGACAATGCTTTATAATCTCTGCATCAATGAATGGTTTCTCCGCCTCAAGTATATAAGTTACTTTATAAATTGCTTCAATATTATGATTTCTAAGCAGTAGCGGATCTACTACAAAACTAATGAGACTCAAACTTCAGCGTCCTTAATATGAGATGAGCTCCTGAAGCAACTTTTTAATGAGTAGATTTATCCGCAAAAGCGATATTTTTTAGTGTTTGTTATTTTAAAAAAAGTACATAAGACAATTGGTTATAAGTAATTGGAGTAGATAGACTAAACTATCGCCCGGTTCACACTCCACCAGGTGTAGAGGCTCATCCCTTGTTCCCTGTTTAGGATGTGGTTTCCGGCTCTTTTCCAAATCTTTTCATTCTTACTTGCTTGGGGTGATATGATTAAAAAAAAGTAGCTAACGTTGGTCTTAAAATATGACCTAATACCCATTCCTTATGGCATCAAGATTTCCCTGTAATTAGTCAAATTTCAAAGTTTTCTTGGGGTCTTGCAGCGTCCAAACCTCAAGATGTATGGACTCGTTGAACTTACCAGCATCTACATTTTGGCAGTTGGGTACTCAAATCTAGTGTTGCTGGTTGCGGAAGTGTCTTCATATCTGTTCCAGATTCAAGACCCCCAAAATATAGGACCGTCACTATTTGCATTTTCTGCAATGCTACTTTTCCCACCTTTTTCTAGAATTTGTAATGTTCGTAGTCCCTATGTGTGTCAAAGGATAAGCATGGAATTGCTTCTATGTTGATATTACAATATCAGAAAGAAAGCAAATAATCTTATCTTTAGCAGAAACAAGATGACATTGCAGTTCCCAATCCTTAAAATGTCTGTTTTCTTCCTTCGGTGTTATTTTGGTCTCTAATAACTGTAATTACTCCTAAAGTCCGCTTCAAACAGAAATATATTTATACCGTTCTCAAAAGTTAACAGTATACCGAAATCCAATAATGGACTCTTCCTCTCGACTTTCCATTTCCTCTGCCCACTAAGTTCGAGTAGTAGTGACACGTTAGCGTACATTCTAAAGTAGGACTTGTGCGAAATCACGAGCCTAGCAGGTTGCTTAGTCAGTTGGTTGTATTTGTTTAGCGGCATAACAACCTCTATGCGTTATTTAATACAGAAATCTAAATATTTTGTACGCGTTTTTAAAGATAATAATGCTTCCAGTGATACAATTTTTACTATTTAACCTATAGATGGGAGAAGAGACTTTTCCGAAAGATATTTGCGTGTAAATAATGAACTTAATTGGAACTGAACCTCGGCTCTCGGATTAACAGTTCTGAACCATTATCTATTACACCACCTGTAGATCCCAGCTAACGGCCCTTGGTATACCCACCTAGATACTGACCAGGCTCGACGTTGCTTAACTTCGGTGATCGTATAGGAACCGCAATGTGGCCGTTAACGTATATATATATATATATATATATATATATATATATATACTGTAAATTTATCTTTAAATACGTCTCGAAAAACCCACCGAGTATAAACGTGGAGGGGGAAAAATGGAAACAAAAAAAGAAACGAACTAAGCACTTGAACATTAGTCAAGGTACTAGTCGAAAGAAAAAAAAAAAACCCCGAGACGAGGCACCTAACACGTAAAGCGCTCAATACAGTAGTAGAGCAAACAAATAAGTAAGTAGCTAATCTAGAGCCAAATGACCTACCAAGGTTTCACCAAATGGATCATCAGAGCAAGTTGGCTTTACCATTAGTACTGTGTTCGACCTTTATTCAGTGCTTGGTACTTGTAAACTTAAGCAGTAAGTTTTGCTCTTTTCTTGCGTGTGTATAAAATTTTACCATCTTTCTCACCATAAACCATAATTCTTTCATTTTCAAACATGAATAATGTTCTTATTATCTATCTCTCTCTCTCTCTCTCTCTTATATATATATATATATAACGTGTGTGTTTGAAAAGGAAAAAATTATGTTTTATGGTGAGAAAGATGGTAAAATTTTATACACGCGTAAGAAAAGAGCAAAACTTACTGCTTAAGTTTATAAGTACGAAGCAGTGAATGAAGATTGAACTCAGTACTAATGGTAAAGCAGTATAGTTCGTTTACCGTTAAGCAACGCCAAAGAGTAATAAGGAGCAAAATTGTTCTGCCGGAAGAAATGATAAATTTTGGGAAAGGAAATGAAGATGTTCGTGTATATGTATTGGCGGTGAAGGTGAGAACGAAAATATTCTATTGAATAGTATCCACTCGATATATTGCCTCAACCTTCCTAGAGTGATACAACGCATGAAGTGAGTTAATTAGGAGACTATTTCAAGTTGAACAGACATTGCAATATAAGGTCCGTCAAATGAGGTTTGGCAGCAAAGTATCCCGCAGCAACTACTAGACTGTAATCGAAAATAACTTTCGCGTATAATGAATGCCTCTATCAGTGAAGGTTCTCGATGAATACCTGCTGACTTGGATCTGCTCGAAACGAAAATCGGGACGAGAAATGAAATGAAGAAAGGGAGAAAAGAAGGAAGGATAGATGAAATATTGGAAGAAAGAAAAGAAGAAAAATAGAAGTTCACAATAAAAAAAAAAAAAGGAAAACTAACGAGAAATCTGAAAGAATATATTTCATAAGAAGCAGCTACAGGGTCTACAAAAGGAAAATAAAAGAGAATTGACGCTATGTCTGTATATAAATCGGTAGAAATATAAGCCTACACATAATTAAAAAGCTTCATAAGAATTAATTGTTTCAGTTTAAACAAAACTTACGGCTCGTGGAAGGAATTAACACACTTAGCCAACAAGATTTTGAATTAATAAAAAGGCAGACTAGGTACATGCGTTTTATAGCAATAACAGAATATAAAAAATACGTAAATTCAGAGTTTGTGTTGAGAGACACAAAGTTAGTTAAAACATAACTGTTCAATCTCGTAGAAAAGATTTTTTAGAGTTCGTAGTGTAGTGTACATGGCGGATGTGCGTTGTGGTGCAGCGAATATCGACTCGGAACGGGAAATCGGAGAACCGAGTTCGAATTCCCGTTGAATTCGTTGCATTCACGTACGCGAAAATACTTTTGGGAAAGGTATTAATCTCTTTCCCTCTTTCCTCCACCTATGAGTTAAACAAGAAGACAGATTGCGTTCTGTAGTCTTGATATGCAACCAGTCTACCGCAGAAAGTAATGGCAACCTACCGCGGGAAAATCTTCTGCTCAGTCAGTCATGTCTCTTTTGAGACATGATCGCCCAAGCGTGTATCACGTATGGCACTTAACTGACTGATTGAGTGTACATTCAAGCGAGGAAAGCCTTTTCTTTTAATATATAATGGTATATTTATTTTGTATAAAATATACAAAAATATCGCACAAATGGAGTGGTAGTAGAAATAGCTGAAGACGATCTGGTGCACAAAAGAAGTCTGACTTAACCACGAGAGGGTTCGCAGGAAACCGCCCCGTTGCAACATAAGGGACTTAAAAAGTCACGCGAATCAGTTACCCATCTGTTGCTGAAATCTATCGATATCAAACGCTTTCTAGCAGATTTAAAATTCATCTTCAGTTGATGCTCAAATAAACTAATCAGATGCTAATACGAATAACGTTCATATCGCTAGGTTCTTTCCGTGCGCGACGTCCAAATCACGATTCGTGCCACAGCCATCCGTTTCACCCCAGAATACGGTGCGACACATTATCACACGCGTACGCGAGATCGATGGACACGAGCTGCTCGGAAGCGATACGAGCCGTCAACTCGCCGACATGGTCCCAGAAGGGCGAACCTGAGGACAATAGTAGAAAGCGTGCTCAGCCGTTTCCTCTAAATCAAGGCCACACTGATGACAGTCGGGCAAATCCGCCCGGCCCATCTGAAAGCCATTTCATTGAGAGATAACCCGTTCCGAATCAATCGACAGGTAAGCGAAAACTCAGAGTTGCTGAGATAATTCGCCGCTGGCGCCCAAGACCAAAAGGAGCACGACTCGGCCCCCAACAATCCGAACCGATCACGTAGAGGGCCCTTCGTCGTGACCCCTTCCACTAATGAATGATACAAGTGCTTTCAAGGCCGAGAAAGGTCAGTGTACCGAGAAATAGCCTGCAAGGCTGCTCGACACTCAAGTAAGAATTTCGACTGATTACGGGGCCTACTTCGGCGCTCAGACCTCGAAATGGGAGGACTGATAGTAATACTAAGGAAGGCGTCTCTAACACTCCCTGCCAAAATCGAATTCTCTGTCAACACGCTGCATCGGAAAGTCAACCTCGAGGCGTGTCGAATTTCCAGCATCCCCGTGGCATGGACGTTTGACGCTTGCACCCTCCCCACAAGAGAGAGAGAGAGAGAGTACCGACAACTGGTAAAGGATAAGGGAAAAGACGTATGTAACACACGCTCCAGCCTTTCCATTCACGGATAATCGTCGTCGAAGCTAAGTCTGGACCGACACTCCGACCTTTGCCAGTACCTCCGACCAATTTTGGAGATCCGGCTCGAACCACACTCCAAAAGCCGGAAGACTTGTTGCGATTAATCTTGAACGCCGTCACCTTCTCGTACCGCTCAAGCACCTTTTGTACCACCTCAATGTCGTCCCAGGACACAGAAACACTGGCTCGAGCCCCACCAGGGACAGCGATTCCGCGAGGGCTGGACTGCATGCGCTGTCCCTTAGCCGGCGAAGGAGGGGCTCCAACGCCAAACCGCAAAATATGGCCGACAGCCGGCAACCCTGACGAACCGACCGAGACAGCGCCCGACTGCTTTTCGTTAACCTGTACCACAGCACTGTGGGAGTGATACAGCAGGCTGATCTACTTGCAGAAGTCGGCGTTGAATCAGGCGGCCTGCAGGACAGCTGTCAGATACCGATGATCGACCCTATCAAATACCTTTGATCAGAAATCCAAACTGATCAGCACGACTTGCTCGTCGATTTTTTTACCCTCTAGGAACATGCGGTTCAAGTGCAGGTTGCTTGGAATTGTTCGGGCCTTCACAGCACGTCTGCTTGGGTCCCAACAGAATCTCGGCAACTGACTGCAAACGTTCCGTCAGCTGTTGAGAAAGAAAGATGATTTTCTACTTGATCTTCAGCTATTTATATTTGAGGGTGGGATTTTAAAAAGGCTTGGGAATTATGGATATTAAATGTCTTCATTGATCAATAATAAATTAGATGTCATATGGTCTGCTTTATACTATGTTCGAATTTAACTGCAGCAGTTGTATAAAAATAGGACCAAGGACTAAATTCGAATAGTCTTTTGAATGATGTACAGACAAACTACAGCAGATATTTTTAGTTTATGTAGTGGAAGAGTTTTCCATTTCAAACCTTTTTCTTAAATACGCAAACGAATTCTTTATTCTGTAGTAATGGTAAACCAGTCCATCTTATTAACGATTACCCTACGTCCAGGAGTAATAAAAAGCGATTACCTTACGTCCAGGAGTAATAAAGAACGATTACTCTACGTTCAGGAGCCGTAAAGAACTACTACTTTACTCCCGGAAGTCTTAAAGAACGAAATTGTTTGTGATAAAATGTGCTAAATTATGTCAAAATCAGTCTTTTCCCTGATGTGAAGCGTAATATAAATTTTTATAACGAAATTTTGAAAATGTTCTATGAAATTGTTTACGTTTTTGGGTAAGAAAATGAAGTTAGAAGATATAGGCTACGAAAGGTCCCAGTGAGAGATGTGCATTTCTTGAAGAGAGTAATTCAACTTTGATTTGCTGCGAAGTTTCTCGTGGCTGAATGGTTAACCACGCTTAAATGTTTTATCGATTATATTTTGTAATGCTTTTTATCCCTTTTACGGCGTGCATGTATAAAAAAAAAAAAAAAAAGAATGGAAGAAAAGTTACAGAAAAAAGAGAAAAGGAAAATAATAAAATACGAAAGAGGAACTCGTAAAAATGGAAGACAGCAGGTAATTGTTAGTTGCTTCAAATCAATAACTAGTCCTTATTAATATAGGCAAATTTGATTTTTGTATTAGTTTTCTTTTTAGTACTAGCGAAACTGCAACAAATCCTGCAACTTTCATGGCTAAGACCCGCCATGCTATGCATTTCGTAACGAACCACACACATTCCTTTGCTTTCTATTAGCGTGATGTAATTTCTACACTATTTACATTATTCGGACTATTGTTCTCATCTTTGTTACCATTTGTAGGACGTTTCGGCTGTTGTACGCCCCGGCCTTCTTCAAGTGCTAGGAAATTCGAACCGAACATTTTATTACATTTTTGGCAATAAAAATGTAATAAAATTCTTAGCACCTGAAGAAGGTCCGAGCGCACAACGGTAGAAACGTCGTACAAATGGCAACAAAGATGAGGACACTAGTTCGAATAATGTAAATAGTGTAAATACTACCTCATCTCAGAATTATAGACAAATGTAATTTCTACTTGAACAGTTTTTCTCACGCAACTTGATTTGTGAAACCGACTCCCACGAGGATGCTTCTCCGATCACTCTAATATTAACCTGTTTAAGTTTATGGTTAACCGTTATCTTCCCCACAAATCCCTATAAACTGTGCTTCTTACTCTGCAACCCTCTACTTTGAGTGACTCCCAGGCCTTGTACAAAGTAAACATTCTTGTAAAAAACAAAAAAAAAAATGCAAAAACAAAAAATCCATGCAAAAATGCTGGATAAAGAAAGATAAAAAAAAGGAGATACAGTAAAAATAATAATAATAAAATAATAACATTAGATAAAGAAAGGAAAAAATGAAAATTCTATTTTCAGAAGAACACTGTTTCAAATTGCAAAACACAGCTCGTAAAATTCTTGCTTGGCTGCATATTATGTTGCTAGTCAACAGAACATTTTATTCGAACGAGTTCTTGAAACAATGGCTGAATAGCTGCGTCTTTATGAATAAGAGAGCAAACCGGAAGCTGGAGCAAAGAACAGAAACTAGAGCGCAAGGTCTTAATTGATTAATAATCCAACGTTCACATTCGCTCTATAAAGCTGCCAACCAGATTCGCCCTTGGCGATATTCTGAACCTTATTTAATGCTACTGCAGCGACAAAAATCGGAAGTTGTGTTTCGAATTCATTTTCATGCTTGGGTGAAGAGGGAAAATATTACAAGAATGCTCGGACGTCACTCTGATTTAATATAATTCGGTCTCCAGGCAGTCATGCTGATTTTAAGATTGTCGCTCGGGGCTAATTGTTTGCTTGTAAGTCCCTTTGTTTGGTTAAACTTAATATAAAATGGAACCCTGGATTTTGTATGACGATGCGCTTAATAAAGTGCTTATTTGAGCATTTGTTCGAGTGAACGAAAATATCGTTGATTATATTGCATGCAGCAAAGTTTTTCTAATCATTTCAACTCAAATAAAGTAATAAAGCCACTAAGACATAGTAAGAGTTACTTATTCTGATAGAATATGAGTGAAAGAAAGCATTAAGAAGAGAACAATAAAAGAACGGAAATTAATAAGACAAAAGATAACGCTTGATATTGTATTTAAATTTTCGACTTGAAAGCATAAAGCCGAAAGAGGGAGACAATCCTGTTGCTCGGATGCTCGACGACTGCATTAGCTCTCCACAAATGAGATGACGAAGCGTAAGATCTTGTGTATCTTGCCTTATGCAGAAGTAAATCTGGGAAGAAAGAATTTTTTATCGGGAATTCACCAACTTCCAGTTTAAAAATAAAAAGCCCTTATCTCTTACAGGGAAACTCAATATGTATACAGATATGTGTATGGACGCATGAGTGATTAGAACGTTCACTTTCTGGCCATGAGGCTCGGGTTCTAATCTCACCATAATCGACTTGTCAAGAAGGTGATTTCTTGATGTTATCGGTCTGGAGGAGGCGCAAGGAAGAGCTTGAAAACCATAACACGGGTTGATCCAAGCCTTGTGAGTGAAATTGGGTAGACGGGATCCTTTAGGCTGCCGTCGATTTTTGTACTATTTAGTCACGTCATCGTGACCGAGGATTTGAGCGTGCTGGCCGTGTTCAGACTGTTGATCACGCTGGATAACGCGCTCTGTTCCAGAAACTGTAACTAAGGTCCGCTCAGCATAGTTTCAGTATAAAATGGGCTCTGTGGGTGTTGAACAAAAACAAATTTGCCTGAGCAGGTAAATCTTATTTTTTCCTTATGGGTAAATAGTATGACAGGCAGGGTTCTATAGCCTTGGGTGGCAAGTAGAAGGAAACCTCAAAACTTTTGTTGATCCCAACTAAGGTCGACACTTGTTTTTGTTTGTATGTGTGACAGAGAGAGATTGATCGATTTTTTTTTTATCGATTTGTTTTATCAATACTTTTGGGGTTACGAAGTCGAAAAAATATTTCATATTGTAGGAGGTTGCTTACAGTACTCGGTGTTTCCAATCGGTCCCCCACATAAGTACTGACCGGGCTCGATATTGCTTAACTTTTGGTGAGTAACCGAGAGCCGGTGATTTCAGCGTGATTTGACGGGAGAGCTTGAAATTGTTTTATTCTAATTTGGTAAGGCCTCATCACTGGTTTAGTATTTCATGCAAACATAAATATTAGAATGCTACGTTCGGAGGCTACAATCCTTCAGCTGGACAATCTAACATTATTAAGCAACTGTTCTATAAATATCATGTTGTTTCTTTGTTCGGAGACTAGTAAATCATTCCTCGCCAACGATGAAATCAAGATAGGAATGTTTGGCTGCAGTTAGGTAAAATATTTTGAGACAAACGGTCAACAGAAACCTATTTGTCATTCAGGACCATTCAATACAGTTTCCTTTGATCACTTAATTTATTGTTTCTAGACATTATTTGATTCAAACGACAAACGCTTTACAAAACATTTTGTATGCAATTACATATATTTTCTATACCTCTGTCAGAATGAATTCCATTCCTAGGCCTGTAGGTTTGTAAATAACAGCAAGACGACTGCTTGAAATATATATCTCATAGACAATAATTCTCTCTAACAGTAAAGATGTATATTAGATTTCTAGAAGTACATGAGATTTTAAATGTATGCAAATGTAGCAGCTGTAGTACTACACTTGCGTCCGAAGTAGACGGTCCTGATTGGCTATTCAAATTTCGATTAATTCCCAGCTGTGACGTTCGTTGTGGTTTAATAAGTATCGGCGAGTTTAAATTCCAGTCGAGTTCGTTACGGAACGTTATGAATCTATTTGTTCTCCTTCCAGCTATGAGTTGAATTGCCGGACCAGATGGGCACTGTAACCTTAGTTGGTAACCAGTCTACTGCAGAAAGAATTGGCAAACTATTGCGAGAAATCTTCAAGTGCCCTTTCTCAACATGCATTGAGCCGATATGGAAGAGTAAATTCATAAAATTAATATGAGGATAATATCTCATGTTGAGGCGAAGTCTTCAACAATGAGAACTAAGCGTTTTTATATACTGTGAAAATTTAACAGTTTTCTTTTTTTAATATTCTGATGAATCTTAATTCTTCAGTTAATGATTGAATAAGTGAATGGCAAATTCTATGACAATAAAATATCTGTAGAAATTCCTTTTTTTTTGCATCATTAAATATTTGAACTTAGAAACTTTCAACAAAATATTGCAATAACAATCATAAATATAGAGTTCTTTCTCTTCTTTTTTCATATCATTCCTCCTTGCTTGCATTCGTTCTCTATTATGTTTACGGATTGCTTGTTTCTCTTTTGATTGTAATTGTTTTCGTCTCTTCTCTTATTGTCTCTCTTTGTTGTCTTATTCTTTCTTCCATTAAAATGATTTTATCCAGAAATATAATGTATTTACAAAATATATTTAATTTATTCATTAAAGCTAAAGTGTGACACATGTAGGTACATAGGTAGGTATTACTGTAGTATAATAGTATATATAGTATAATAGTATTACTGTATTATAATAATAAAACTACAACTTGCTATGTTGTTCACAACGAGAATTGAAGAATGATTGGATAAAACAAATAAAATAAACGGATGAAAACTATTTTTCTTAGTTGAAAGAGAATAAAGATGAAGACAGCAAAGAAAGACTTGAAATTATTATTTAAAGCACAAAACCGCTATAAGTACAATGACACTCTCTTTTGTTTAATAATAGATAATATATGTTTTACAGTAATTCCCTTTTTGTTTTATATTTCCTGTTTTCTTTCATTTATCATGTGTGTTTGTGTGTCGTCGGCGTGTGTATGTTTAATGACTGCGTGTGAGTTCATATCTCTTTCTACAGCGTGACGCACATAGGTACTAAGGTATATATATATATATATATATATATATATATATATATATATATGGTAGCGTCCAAAATCAGGGAACAAAAATGAAAAATTCAGTATCTCCAAAACTAACCATCAAAATTGCGTAAAATTTTCACTGATTGTAGACATACACCTCCCCAACGATGTCGCTGGCTTGCAGATTACAGAAAACAATGTGTATGAAATTAATCACGTATTTACTGTTTTTAATGTGTCCAATATTAGGGAAAAAATTAAATTTTAGCTAAATAAATCAGATCAAAACAAAGGACTAACTTGCAATTTAATATTTTGTACACTGTTTACGTTATTCGGACTATTGTCCTCATCTTTGTTGCCATTTGTACGACGTTTCGATTGTGGTACGCCCCGGCCGTCTTCAGGTGCTAGAAATTTCGAACCGAACCTTTATTACGATCACTGGAGTATATCATTCTCATTCATTGTGCGAAGCCTCTTTTGGTAGTCATGAGTTATCTCCTTCTAACCGGACTCTCTAAGTTACTTGTTCACCACTGTTGTAGCCTGGTATTGAACTCACAACTCTTTGGGCCAATTCACTGGAACTAACCAACGTCTATATCGACTGGGCCATGTGCCAAGAACAACTGAATTTCTGGGACTTATAAACCTAATTTTCAGTAATTATAGCCCATTGGTTTCACATAGTTTTAGCCACAAATCTTAAAAACTCGATTGATTTCGTGTCATTACCTTCTTCCCTAATGTTTTCCATAGGTTTTCAATGGGGTTTATGCAAGGATCCTGAGTAGGCCAGTCAAGGATCTCAATTCCTTTCTTCTCGAGAAAATTCATCACGAGCTTCGCCTTATGGCACAGAGCGTTATCCCGCATAATTACGGGAGTGTCAATACCACCATTTTGCAACACAGGAACAACGTGACGTTCTAACAAATTCCGATCTTACTCTCGTAATTAAATGTACAAGAGGCAAAGTTCCAGCCGTAAAACTCATTCCAAAGACCATTACACTACTTCCATCAAACTTCACTATTTTCTTGGTAACATTCTTATTCATTGCTTCACCATTTAGTCTTCGTACGTATTGCTTGTCATCACTCCCTCCAAAACAAATTGAACTTTGATTCGACAGTGAGAAAACTTTGAACCATTCAGCTTCTGACCAGAGTACATACTTCTTCGCGAATGCTAACCTTGCTATTTTATTTTTGTTGCTGATCAGTGGCTTTTTCCTAGGACAGCGTGCAAATAGGCCAATGTCGTGTAATCGTATTGACAAGGTTTGTCTTGAAACCTTGATGTCGTATTTAATGTTTTCAGAACTGTTCCCTGCAGTTCGAAAACGTTTTTTTTTTAGATGCGAGGCAGTGCATTATCCTGTCCTGCCTGACAGTTGGTTTTCGAGCTCGGCCAGGTTTCTTCTTAGTGGTTGTTCTACCGGTGTCATTATATAACTTCAAAACTCTGCTAGCAACACTTTTCGAACGGTTTACCTTGTCAGCAATTTGTTGTACGGTATTATTATCCTTTCTAAGTTTCCCAATTTCAGATTTAGTCGAAGAATCAAGTTTCTTTCGTTGAGATATGGCGGAAACTGTTGCAGTAATATTAAACAACCGTCAGATTCCTTATTGTTACAGGCGTTTATCAGAAGAGTGTATGATCAACAATTAAACTTAACTTTTGTTCTTTGTTCTCTAATTTTGGACACATGAAAAACAGTAAATATGATTAATTTATTTCTATTGTTTTCTGTAATCTGAAAGCTAGCGACATTGTTGGGGAGGTGTATATCTACTATCAGTTTTGATGGTTAGTTTTTGAGATACTGGATTTTTCATTTTTGTTGCCTGATTTTGGACGCTAATATATATATATATATATATATATATATGTGTGTGTGTGTGTGTGTGTGTTATTCCAGATCTTGTCACTAATGTTTATTTCGTTTACAACTGTTTATTCCAAACTGTTTAATACACTCACATATTTTTTTGTTTCCCAAAACAATTTAATTTCTAATGAATTTTCAAAATTAACCTTTTATTCCAGTCTACCCTTCTATTCTATTTCAAACTTCCCTTTCGAGATTACTCTTATCACGAAAGGGAAGGTTGAAAATCAGTATACAAAGTTTTCTTGTTAAACGAATTAAAATTTGTTTAAAAGTAAACGTATCATTGTTTTACTCTCATTAAACCCAGAATTATTTACGGAATGTAACTTAGTTTAGCACAGGCTCACTAATATGGAGCACCAGTAGCGATTGTGGAACTCTGAAAACGGTGGGAGTGCACTTAAGGGCCACATTTTTCTGAAGAGGAGGGGCCAAACTCAAGCAGTGTCTTCATTTGCATCCTATCATTTTTCTACTATCGTATACACAACTTAGGAATGAGTTTGGGTATAATATGTTACTTCACTAAATTAAACGGAATAACCTTTCATTCATAATAGTGTAGTTCTAATCTATTCTTCTCCTCTTCTCCAATCTCAAGCTGTTGCAACACAAGAGAGGTTAATTTCAAAACAAAATTGATTCCCCAATATACTGACTAACTTCAGTAGATTGGAGAAAATTACTGACCAATTTTTCATTCGACTATCTATGTATGTACATATCAAATTGGGAACATTATTTCTAATTAACGTCTTCCTTCAGATATATATTTTCATATCTGAAGGAAGACGTTAATTAGAAATAATATTCCCAATTTGATATGTACATACATAGATAGACTATTAAATCTCTTTCTCTTCCTAACAGCATGTTTGTTTCTGTTTATCTGATTGTTTTATTTTGTTTGTTTTTCTCTCAAACTGGTCTCTGTGTGTGTCCTTAAAAAGTTAAATGAAAAAGAAAACGCAGAGGTAAAAGTGCTGAAGATTACATCTTATCAAAGTCAGAAAATCAGTGACTGATCAATTTCATAAATTTTTGAAGCTTATAAAATTGCTGGCGGGGGAAACTGAGGAACCAACCAAATTTCGGGGAGGGATACTTGGCCTTTTCTTTCCCCAGTGTAGAAAAGCCACTGTAGCACAGTGAAACAAATATGCATTGCCTAAGAGAAATGATCTGGAAGACCATTTTGCGAACCATTGATCCACGATGAGACGAACTAAAATGCATAATGTTATGGAGGAATTACGTACATTGTCCTCATTTTTGTTGTTATTATCAAAGAATTTTTGGTCGTTGTGCTTCCCGGTTTTTTCAGATGGATGTCGGTCTTAGTCAAAACGAGGCAACCCTAGATATAAACAGTGGAACGTGAATGATTTACCACCGAAGATTAAATACAGGTTTTAGTTCGTTGAAGTTTTGCTGGATCAGGAGACAACTGAAGAATGTCGGAGAGCAAAATGGTCAAAACAGTGTGATAAACACAAGAAAGAGGGAGATACCAGTTGAAATGTAAATAATCTTAATTCTTTATCCCATAAAATCAAAATGAAGTTGGAGTTGAACTGGATTAGAATGAAAATTTATTTACCGAAATAATAACACAAATTTTGTGTTACAAACTGTTGATTGAAGACATGAAAAGTATTTTCTTAAATCTTAACAACTTACGAGACACCTGAACACACACACACACACACACACACACACACACACACACACACACACACACACGTGTGTGTGTGTGCGCGCATTTAGGCAGCATATCATCATACTGACATGTTTGATTGAATAATTTAGATATGTTATGTCTGTTTTATTTTAATCCTTTTATATTCACGATTTTTTTTGTGTTGTCATTAAAATAATCAATGAAGGCGTAGTAATTTTCATTATTCTTTTTATTTTCCCAAGTACTTTCAATGTCATTCAAATTGGGTCGAATTGCTAAGACAAAAAATTAATGTACTTGATAGTTGTGCATTTTTTCTGTGCATAGCGTATGAAGAGCATCCGTTAATTGAACAATTACAGTTACATAAGGAAGGTAATTTTATATGTGTTTCTAATTTTTTTTTCAAGAAGTTACAATTTACACGTCTTAAAATATTCTTTTATAATTGCATTTTTAAAAAATTACAATTTAGACATTTTAAAAGCTATAATCATAATTTTATTTAGTTTTGGTTGCTCTTCTTTTTCGCTTTCCTAAGCGTCTTTGTTGTACCTCTGGAGACATCGGCACATCGAACATATCGTAAATTACTTTCAAGCGTTCTTCCCTACGTTGTTTAGTAGTGTACCTTCATTTTATTTGGATTACGCGGTTCCTTATAATCCACCTTGAAAGTTTTATAAGGTACATTATGTGGTAAATTCTTTTGTTTCTTGTTTCTTCCCATGACGCTTTACCGAGTTTGTAATTTTAAAAATAAACTCTGTCAGCAGGGTAGAAGCATTTGCTGTTGCATTTAGTTCTGTCACTATTTTTTTCTTTATTTGGTTTCTGTTTATTGAAAACTAATTTGACCTTCCTTGCAAACATTAACTCTGCGGGAGATATTCCTACATCAGTGTTTGCATTTGGTGTAGACAGATAAATTTTGTAGTTCCTCATTTCTTTTTTCTGTTCTTTCCACCTTCTACCCTTTTAAAACGTCTATAAATCGTTCTACCAACCCGTTAGATTCCTGGATAGTAGGGCGCAGATGCCAAATGAGTCTTTGTATGCATTTTGCAAAATTTATTTTGCGAATTCTCTTGTTGAACATTGCGTACTGTTATTTGATGCGATCTGATGCGATCTGATGCGATCTTATCCGGTACACTAAATCTTATAAACAATTCGTTTAGAAATTCTATTGTGATTTTTGTTGTCGGCGATTTGCATCTGAATACTTCTGGTCATTTTAAAAAGCTATCCATTACAACAAAGTGGTATGGCCCTGCATAATCTATCTGTAGCCTAGACCAAGGCTTGTCGGATTTTTGGCCATGCATAAAACAAAAGTTCAGTCAAGATGAAGGCAGAAATGAGAAATGAATTCTTCAATTTCATAGGCCGGATTAAATTGTTTGCAATGTTCGAGCCAAAAATTGTTACCAACGGACAGTGAAAAATAAACTGTCTACCTTGAATATACTTATGAAACTTTTTACAGAAAAATATTTACATATCGGTGTGTATCTGTGTGTATACACATATGTATACTTATTCACACACACACACACACACACACACACACACACACACACATATATATATATATATATATATATGCAAGGGGTTAATGAAAGGGTAAAATTGGGAACAATATAAGAACAGTAATGAAGGAGACATTCGTAGTCGACAGGAAAGCAAGAAGAGAGTTTTAAATGTAAGTAGTGAGGAAGAAAAAATTATTAGAATATAAGATACGGCTACAACTAACAATTTCAACAGTAAAATTATGAGATCTAGCTACCAATCTGGTATTGTGCTTAAATTTGTGAAGTCGTTGTCCCAAAGATAAGAGCTCATCATAAAAATTTCTGTGAAAATATTAATGTAAAAGACAAAGGGAAGCTATGTTACGGTCGTGGGAAAGTAACTGAAGCCGAGATGCCTGTTAAGGATCAATAATACTGCAGATTCTTCTTTAGATTATGACATGAATATCTGAACGTATAGTGGAAACATCAAACCAGATGTGGCAGTAATATTCTATGCATAGACGAAAGGTAGACATAAAAATGTGGCTAGATAGATTCTGTCGAGAATAATTCTCTAGCACGATATAATTAGCCGGCTGTCTTAGTAGAATATATATATATATATATATATATATATATATATATATATATCTGATATGATATTGTTCTTGAGCGACGTGGATTTAATCCTGCCTATGAAATTGAAAAAAGTCATTTCTCATTTCTGCCTTCATCTTGACTGAACTTTGTTTTATGCATAACTGCCCGAGTATCGTTGCGTATACACCATGTGTTTTAACACAAATTTAACTGCAAATGATTATCGCAGAAAAAAAAAGCTGAATGCACATAGAAAGCTGGATTGTTGTACATATCCCTCTGCAATCCCGTCCAGCGTTCGAATTGCTGATTATTGTTTTTTTTTCTCTAGAAATAGATTTGGAATCCATTGATTCAAATAATATCGCAAAATCAATATGATATTTCTTAGTTTTGTCCGTGCACCTTTTAGGCATGTATCTGTTCAGTATTGATTAAAATCACTCAGGGAAAATGTCTGATTTAACTTAGCGAATAATCGCAGAACTTATTCATTGGGAAACCAGAATTTTAATTGAAATTAATCATGTAAAAACTTATGCTTCATTGTTTTTCCGCGAAAATTGTTTTTTACGATTTGAATTAATTTTATAAAACCTGATCGACAGAGAAAGCTTATTGAGAAGTCCTCAATCCAATTAAGGCGGATGGCAAGCGACAGCCACCTCTCTCTCTCTCTCTCTCTCTCGCTCTCTCTCTCTCTCTCTTATATATATATATTTGTGTGTGTGTGTGCGCATAATTTCTTTTAGAAACAATGTATGTGGCTGTGATCAGAGATAGATATTTTTAACTTAAGGAATTTAAAAAAATATTGTCAAAATAGAAAAGATAACACTTCCTACCGTTTCCAGTATTAGGCTATCTATAAAAAAAGTATCGAGAATAGAAAAGACATTACTTCCTATCGTTTCCAGGGGTAGGTTATCTGTAAAAATAATAGTGTTAAATGAGTGCATTTCCAAAACCAAGACTATCATTAGTGAAAAGTGAGAGATTGTATTAAAGAATAATTCTGAATGAATACATAATTTCTCCAAACCACTACATCTACTCTGATCTTTTCCTATTTACTGACAATTACAAACAAATCTATCTTCGAACTTCTGTTCCGAAATAGAAGAAAATCTGTCAGAATATATTTTATAATTTTATGGTTGTGAAGCGTTTTAATTTTTAAATCTGTGTGATAAACACAAACAGAAAAGAACTTATTTAATAATCGAGTTATTAATTATGCAATTTTATTTGCATAATTTTCATATTCAGAATAACAAATATTGTCATTACAGAAATGACGGCTAAGAGGTCAGAAATTTATGTTGAGATACAAAGTTAATGGGTTATTTTATTACATATTCACCAAAAGGAAGGATTATGTAACTTTTGTCCTTTGTCTATCATTGCTATAAATGAATCATATTCAAAATATATAGACGACTGAATATTTATTGCAAAGTGATTTTAAAATGAAATTAGTAGGTTATTAAATTTATTGAATGCCCCAAGGAAAAATGACTTACCTAATGGTATTTTGCCCAGTTTAAAATGCAAACCTGAAATCGAGTTGAATATTGCGAATGAATCATTGAATATTAAGAATAGGAGTTGGTCTAAATTGTGACAGAAAGACCGTGGAAGAGAAAAGATAAGATTATAAGAAGGGAAGCGAGAGGAGAAGAAAGAGAAAGTGATTCAATGGAAACCGATATTTTCGGCTGTTTTATAGGAGGATTTTAAAAAGTGAAGTGTGACAATGGTGAACTTCCGACTCGCTTGCACTGAACGCTATTTGCATCTCTAGAAAATACGCAGATACTATTGAGTGCAAACATTTTCTTTTTTTCTTTCTTTCTTTCCTTTCTTTCTTTCTTTCTTTCTTTCTTTATTTGTCATCAGAAAGACGGAACCAATTCAAGGCGAACATCCGTTCGGATTAACTTTTATAAACAACAATAATTACATTTGAAAGAAGAAATTGATTTTTATTTCAATCTCAGATTCAATCGGTCTGCAGGGCAAGGAAATCGATGGGCAGACGAAAAGAGAATGATTCGCTAATGGACCTAATCTTAAAACCTAGGGAATAGATAGATACAAAAAGATGGACAGACAGACACACAGACAGGTAAAGACACATGAAAGACAAACACACACAAAAACATATTAATCTCATTTTTTTTTACTAGTGTTCGCTCAATACAGTCCATTCAAGTTAGAGGGTCGTTGAATGAGGAACTATTCAAAGGCTACTCAGAGAGAGAGAGAGAGAGAGAGAGAGAGAGAGAGAGAGAGAGAGAGTTTAAGCTACATAAATTGATAAGTAAAAAAGAAAATGGTAGAGAGATTTGAAAGGACCAACATATGACAAGAGAAGTGAGATTATATACTGAAATGGAAAAACTGGATTTAAGCCATAGAAACTATAAAGAAAATTATACATGAAATAAATATTCGCTTAAGGTCAACTCATTAAAGAAATTACCTATCTACATAACACGCTCGTTCGGACACACACACACACACACACACACACACACACACACACACACACACACATATGTGTATATATAGTGTATCGAGGCAGCAAATAATTTTCTAAACATATACTGTTAAATATAAGAGACAATGAATGTCTATTATGTTTGATCATGAGCCGTTCTAAACGTTGTATTTTGGCTTTAACCATGATCAGAGTACAATTAAACAACATTTCTCAGAAAAACATAAACATGTAGATAATATCAGACAGATTTTAGTCAATAATACAATAATCCTTACTCATATACACAGTAAAAAGAACCTTCATATATTGGAGGCTATGCACATTAAATTCAAATAACACACTTAATAAAATCACTTTTAAATCTGGCCATAACACATTATATTGCATTTGAATATATGGTCCTGTTGTCATTTCGCGCTATCACGCGGTGTGACGTCATACAACCGCATTACAAATTTGCGAACTGCGTTTGTTATTTTTGGTAACTATTGCCGTTGCCTAGCGGAGTTTTATGTCAACACAAAATAAAATCGTCGGTAATGGTGGATATTATTGTGTTACCGTCTTAATAACCTCTCTGAAGATGGCTCATGTAAGCTGAAAGCTTAGAACCAAATTAATAAAAAATTATCCAAATGTTGGAGTATTTTTGTCTTTATTTTCAACTGAAATTAAAGCCAAAATACAACGTTTAGAACTGCTCATGATCAAACATAATAGACATTCATTGTCTCTTATATTTAACAATGTATATATATATATATAGAGAGAGAGAGATGGGGAAGAGAAAGAGAGAGGACAGAGGAATCAAAATTGCATGGTAACTATCAGTTTCACCCTTCAATGCGGATTCCAGACAAAATTCCACTCCCTTTTCAGCGAGCTATAGATATAGCAGATGGTGTATACGGGTCAGGAATGGATAAAAAGTGATAGAGGAAAACGAAACCATATTTTCCCAGTTTTTTTGGTTAATCCCACACTATTGACAGTGTACGGCCTTTATCTTCTAGATTCTCCATTTATGCTGGTTGAGTGGTTGAGTAAAGTGTGTATGCAAATAGGCTAAGTTTATTTATGATAGTCACTTCTATGTTGTTCATTTATACATTATTTATTATTCACTCATATTCTTTATTCATTTGTTTTGCATAATTTCTCTTTCGTGCAATTTTCTTTGTTTCTGCGTGATAGTGTTAGGAATAAATTTTCTTAGAATTATATTATGGAATTTTATTTAGTCTTTTTGGTCATGATGTGATTGTAGGTAGCGCAGAAGTAATTTGTTTTCGTGTCTGCATTTGTAAATTAGTTTTGATGTTTTGTTTATGTTTTAGTTTATATATATATATATATATATATATATATATATATATATATATATATGAACTCATATATATGAACTCACTGGTATATATATATATATATATATATATATATATATATATATACCAGTCAGTTCATATCTATCTATCTATCTATCTATCTATCTAGAGAAGTAATAAAAGTAATACGAGTAAATAAATCAATACAATATTTGAAAAAAAAAGCAGACCCATTCAATTGCTGATTAATATATACTATGTTTATGTAACCAGTGATATCACAGGTAACATTCATTAAACAAATACATCACCGTAAGGAGAACATATTTAGCGTTATAGAATATTCTGTCAGCATAAGAAAAAAAGAAGCAATAATTACACTTGTATTTTGCCACCGACAACATATAAATAAGATATTCGTAAGCAAAGTTCCGACGTTTCTGACCACCAATTTTACTGTTATCACACCAAGCCTCTATTTTGCTTAATTAGTTATCCCTTGAGCAATATTTCTCATGGTTAGGAAAAATTCATGATGAAACTGCGAATTTTTGCAACTTGCGGCCTAAAATTTGTTTATGAAGAACTAGTGATTTGCATTAGGATGTTCAGAAAGTAATTATGAGTTACTATGAATTAAGAGTCAACTAAGCAAAGTAGAACCAAGGTGGTGTGGTAAGAAACAGTATTTCGAATTATTTTATTGACGCTTCTATCCGACAGTGTGCCGTTTATAATGCATTTTAGAGTTTAATTAGAAAAACTCGCTTGAGAACCGACAAGAATGTTCTGTAATCTGCAGCAGTGAAAAAAATTATCAGAAAAAAAAACATTTCTATCACAAAATTAAAATATGTATCACAAAATTAAAATATGTATCTATCACAAAATGAAACGGTGTCTATCACAAAATGAAACGGTGTCTATCACAAAATGAAACAGTGTCTATCACAAAATGAAACAGTGTCTATAACAAAATGAAACAGTGTCTATCACAAAATGAAACGGTGTCTATCATAAAATGAAACAGTGTCTATAACAAAATGAAACGGTGTCTATCACAAAATGAAACAGTGTCTATCACAAAATGAAAGTGCTTATCACAAAATGAAACGGTGTCTATCAAAAAAAGAAAAAAGTGTCTATTACAAAATTAAAAAGTATCTGTCACAAAATGAAACGTGTTTAGAAAGTATAGAAATACGATCAAAAATATTCTTTTCAGCCAGACCATGTGGTCCTCCCCAAATCGTAGCGATTAGAGTAACCAAGATTCACTAAGTGCTCATGGATAGATTTTGATAAATTTAGTGTTTCTGCTAATTCCGGCGTTCTATAATGCGGGTTATTCTCAGTCAATATCTAGATTTGGTTGTCATCTGTGGTAGGGTCTCTGCTTGAGCGTGGTTCATCAATAATGCTACAAGTACAAACTCCAAACTTAGCGAACGACTTCCGTAGTTTTGTCAGCTAAAGCATATTCACTGTACACAGCATTATTATTTTTATTCTGCTTGCGATGCATTTTTGCCTTCAAGGTAATAAAATTACGGCATCAAGAGTCTAAAGTGCACATTATAACCCTCCATTTTCCTAGGGATGCAAAATTGACACAAATTAAATAATTTTAAACTTCTTTCTCAAAAGATAGCTTAAAGTGTGCTCTAATATAATATATAAGACTAAACTATCGCCCGGTTCACACTCCACCTACGTCTATTGAACAGGTGAAGAGGCTCATCGCTTGTTCCCTGTTTAGGATGTGGTTTCCGGCTTTCTCTTTTCCAATCTTTTTACTCTTTTCTTTTTTCTTTTTTTTTTTTTCAATTGGAGTAGATAGACTAAACTATCGCCCGGTTCACACTCCACCCACGTCTATTGAACAGGTGAAGAGCATCATCCCTTGTACTCTGTTTAGGATGTGGTTTCCGGCTTTCTCTTTTTCAATCTTTTGATTCTTACGTAGCCCCCTGCGCATCGGTGGCGTTACCGCCTTGCTTGGGGTGATATGATTAAAAAAAAAAATACAAGCATATATCTGTCGATAAATTTGACATGTTGGAACATGAACGACTAAAAATCGGCATGAACTTTCCGGACAACCCAATATAAAGTTTGAATCAATTGGCAATTAGGCGATATTTTACCAACCATTCAAATAAACAATGTAATAAATAAACAATGTAATAAATAAACAATTTAATAAATAAATAAATAATGTTAAATAATTTGTTATCAGTCCTCAAGAACAAAGAAAATATATAAATTCACTTTCATATATTTAGGTTTGATAACGATAGCTTTTTACAAAAATAAACATTTCTAAGCGCAGTTTATATGACACAAGGTTGAAAGTATAGGAAGAAGCTAATTTTCAACAATCAGTAAAGACTATTACTGTTTCATCGAATCGAGTTTTTTACATTGATGTTCACCCTGTAAAAGGCCCGAGAACCATTCGTGGCAAATGATTACAGAGTAAGAGGCAGAATTTATGGGGATATGTGGATAAGATAATGGTTAACCCTAGACTTTAACATGTTAAGGTTGTAATTGGGAATTGGTTCCACAAAGCAGCCGTTCGTGAAATGAAGTAGTTCGAGTAGAACTTACCAGTGGAGTATAAAGGGAATGTGTGTGGCCCGGTGGGTTTTTACCGTGAAGGTTAGAACTGGTAGAACTAAGGAATGTTGTTCATCTAAACACTTTCCATGGAAATAGCGATAGAGTAGCGAGAGGCTTGCAACGTTTCATATATGGGGAAAGGGGTTGTAGAGTAGAAAATAATTCGTCGCCCATAACGACGCTGACACGCTTTTGGTCTCTATTGAGACTGGAAAATAATGACTGTTCATCTCCAGCCCATATATGACATCAATATTCCATTTCAGGCCTGACCTGGTTCTTGTAATGGTAGAGGATAGCAAAAGGAGTTAGGCTATATTTATAATTTATTCTTTGTGAATAATACAACTATCACCAGAATAATAATATAAATATACGGACAAGAGACAGCTTGTTACAAAATCGATGTATAAGCTTATCTTGATTGTATTCCTTACATGCTATTTATCCCGACACTGCAATTATGTTTACGATTAATTGTACAACAGAAAGGCCAAGAAAGAAAACTGACCGCAGAGTAAATCAAGCAACGATATGACAATACAAACATTACTTATAATTGTTTGCTTCTTACTACACATTTTGTCTTATAACGCAAATAGAGAAGATTCAAATTGGGACATCAGTTACCTATTCATTTGAAATGTTTTGGTTTAAAATTTAAAAAAAATACTAGATGTGTTCAGCTATTTGCAGCGCTATCATCATTATAGCAACATCTTATTATAAAAAAGCATGTTTATCATATTTTAATAGATATGCGAGAGAATTATTACAGAATTAATCTGATACAAATATATTCACGAATGCATATAGGCTAGAGTATAAAGATGAAAACTGTTCCATGTCTTATTCGTAAATAGCCCATTTTATATTGTAAGTCTCTCTCTCTCTCTCTCTCTCTATATATATATATATATATATATATATATCCAAGTGAATTAAAAACGAAGAATGTATTAACCACATTCAAAACATTAATTTAAAACAGTGCTCAATATAGAAATAGAGCTATTAATATTTATTATAAGTTATAGTTTAGAACATGTACAATTTATAATTTACTACAAAAGTGTACATTTTGTTTCTACATCGAAAAAACAATGTCTCATCAGGTAGTTAATAATGATAACGTTATTTTTGGAAAAGAAAATTCAAAATTCTCACTTACCCTTTATTTTTGGAATTTTCTTTGTGCGAGGTAAAGAGGGTTTTCTCTCATGTCTTCCTCTTTGCTTTTTATTTCCACTTTTTATTTATTTATTTTTTTTTTCTATATTTTCTCTGTGTTCTTTTTATTTTCTGTATCACGCTCTTTATTTCTTACGTACCTCTTTTTCCTTTTTGTTTTACCCCCTTTTTCAGATTTTCTTTTTTGTTTTACCCCCTTTCTCCGATTTTCTTTTTTGTTTTACCCCCATTTTCCGAGTTTCCTTTTTGTTTTACCCCCTTTTACCGATTTTCCTTTTTGTTTTACTCCCTTTTTCCGATTTTCTTTTTTGTTTTACCCCCATTTTCTGATTTTCCTTTTTGTTTTACCCCCTTTTTCCGAATTTCCTTTTTGTTTTACCCCCTTTTAACGATTTTCCTTTTTGCTTACCCATATTTTCTATCCTCTTTACTTCGCACAAAAAAAAATAAAAATAAAAATAAAAAAAATAAAGGGGAAGTGAGATTTTTAATTTTCTTTTTCAAAAATAACGTTTAGTACCATCATTATTAACTACCTGATGAGACATATATATATTTACTTCAAACATTATTTTTAGTGGATACCCATATTCGAACAAACGCTCAATTTTTTAAACAGTATGTATTAAATTAACTGACCAGCACATTTGAGAAAATGAAGAAAATCTACTGTCTGGCATGGTGCAAACCTGCGTTCCCCATATCGTAGTAGATAACAAGGTCATCAGGCGTGCCTTAGACATCACGGCTACGGAGAGCATCACAGCCCAGTAAGGTTTTATTTAACCAGTTTTTTAATACACAACCTTTGTTCATTTTTTTAAATATATATATATATATATATATATATATATATATATATATATATATATATAAACTGCGTCTAGAGTTTATATGCAAAAGAGGTATTGTCAAATATTTTATGTAAAATTCATAGATATGTGTTATCCAATGAAATAATTTGTACTCTTATGTATAACGAGTAAGCATGAAAGCAATTAAGTCCAAATTTTCAATTTCAGATTGATATTTAGTATTTTTTCAGTAATTATAGCAATTTGAAGTGTCAAGAGATTATTTGCAAGAACTAGAATTTAGTATTATGGCTAGTAAAATTAACCAACAATGAATGAAAAGAACTATATAATCAAAGAAATTAGCAAAGCAAAGTCTTCGCTTCAAATTTCTAAGGATTTGAAAAGAGACCATCGAACAATCAAGAAAATATGTCAAATGGAAATTCAACCAAGGAAAAAAAGGAATTTAACAAAGCGAGATCTATCACATATCCGAAGAGAATTAATAAGAAACCTAAATGCGTCAAGTGCGTTCATATTTGATGCCGCTGGAGCACCTATGGTGTCAAGGGAAATAAGGTGTAAAGCATTAAGGAAGCTTGCTGATGTAAAAAATGAAAAAAACATTTTAACAAAAAACATAAGGAAAAAAGATTGCAGTGGGCAAAAAAATACATGGAAACTGATTTCTATAAAGTGCTTTTTACAGACGAATCAAGGATCACCCTCGATGGGCCCGATGGATAGGCTCGAGGATGGGTTTGCAAGCACATGTTGCAAGAGACTTGTTTAAACGCCAACAAGGCGGCGGTGAGATCATGATATGGGCTGGGATTATTGGTAATGAGCTCGTGGGTTCATTTACAGTGAAAGACGGGGTTAAAATGAATTCCAAAAGTTACTGTGATTTTCTAGAGAAATATTTCTTTGAATGGTTTGATAACCAGTCTTTAGCCAAGCGTAGATCTATGATCTTTATGCAAGACAACGCACCAAGTAATGCATAAAAGTTTACTAAATCCTGGTTGAAAGAAAAGGGATTTGTTGAAGATTCTCTGATAGACTGGCCTTCAAATAGCTGTGACTTGAATCCCATTGAGAACCTGTGGAGCATCCTCAAGAGAGATATTTATTTTATGGAAGGCAATTCAACAGCAAGTGTGACCACTGGGAGGCAGTTAAAGTTGCTGCAAACAACTTACCAGCAGCTAAAATTGCAAATCTAACATCAGATGTTGACAATAGGCTGCTAAGAGTTATTGAAAAGAAAGGAGCGTTTTTGCAATAAATTTAAGAGGTTCTTATTATTTTTTGTTAATATAACTTTTATTTTTAAAATAAAATGTTTTTATATGTTCTTTCTTTAAGAAATTGACTAATTTGTTCTAAAATCTTTTCATATTATTTTTACATTAGTTTTACAAGGTATAATAATGTAAAAGTATCAAAATAAATAGTTGCAAATAAACTACTGACACTCAAATTAGTCTGTTTTGTTAACTTAGTAATTTTTTTCCAACAACTTAGTAATTTTTTTCTCTATCACTCTATATATAAGTTAATAATATTGAGTAAAATCTAATCAACATCATAATAGGACTTTTAACATTAAAGATGCAACTCTTTAAACCAATTCATAACTTGCATATAATATGTAGACACAGTTCATATATATATGAACTGTGTCTACAGATTATATGCAAGTTATGAATTGGTTTAAAGAGTTGCATCTTTAATGTTTAATATATATATATATAAAGGAAAATTCAACACATCATTTAGATTGGTTATAAATTATAATTCATTTCTATGAACTAAATTAGCTCATTTCATCAGATCACACTATATTCGTTCCATTCGGTATAAGTATTTTCCGGAAAAATTATAATTAATAACCAATTTAAATGATGTGTTGAGTTTTCCTTTATAAATATCATATTACCCTGGATAACATCCATTGAGGTCTCTATACATATATGACACTTAATATTTTATATTAAGTAAATCTTTTTGGATTATCCTCGGCGTTCACGGACTTGACATCTATATATATATATATATATATACTAGCAGTATAGCCCGGTGTTGCTCTGTTGTAATGAAAGCTTTAAAACTAATCCATGGTCCTGGAGCTCAGACTCAGCCTAAAGAATATCTGTGTGAAGTTTGGTGAGAATCGGATAAAAAATGTGGACTTGTATAAAGAACATACAGACAGATAAACAGACACACACACAAACATCTTGCCTTTTATATATATGTATTATCGATTTTCTACACTATTGTAAGAACTGCAACCTTGAAACTTCTGAATATCGTTTCTTATGTCTTTGTCTATGAGTGTATCAAATTTGATTAAAATCGGACCACTCCTTCTATAACTCGATTTTTTACTATTGATTTTCGATATTTATCGGGGGTACCACGACACAAAACCTAGCTAAGAACACTCGCAGACACTTATAGTACAATTGTGTAAATTTAAAAAAAAATCGGTTCAGCCGTTTCGGAGTCTATAGGTAACGGGCACATATGCACACAGACAAACACACACATACATACACACACAGAGACAAAGTATATCATTGAAAACGGTCGGCAAGGATGATTTAATAAATCTTTTACTGAGCTTTTCCAGCATTCTAACAGTTTTATTTTTTAGTAGTTAAAGAATATAAAAATTGTCTTTTTGGTTGATAACAAAATACTATTCCTCGATGTCGAGATAGAACTACAATCCAATGTATTTACCATTTACCCGTATAGAAAATCCAGCAATGCAGACTCTTTTTTTCTAAACTACGATAGCCAATGCCCAGAAAGATATAAAATAGCAATGATAACAAACCTCTTAAATAAAACACACCAAAATTCCTCTTCCAAAAAAACATGTCTAAGCAAACTGAAACACATAAAACAAACATTAGTCAACAATAATTTTCCCATCTACATTATTGACGGACAAATAACATTATTCTTGCATAAAATGCACGACCCCAGTATAAAAAATATAACACAGCAAAACAAACATATTTTATTTCAACCAGATACACAATAATGCATGATGAATTTGTCACGAGGAAAAGTATTAAACACCACATTTCTGCTATAAACCCTGAAAAACCAGTAAAAGTTTATAATATATTACAGAAAATAGAAGACCTCTAACCTTATCCTTGCTGACCAAAATAACCTACCATATCAAAACTAGTGATGACCAACATAGTAGCAATTTCAATGCCCAGTAAAAGACTGTGTTTCTGGTCAGAATCATTTTTTAGATTGCTATACAGAAATTTGCCTTTTGAAAAAATTTGAATATTTTGTCTATGATGCGTTCGTCATAACAACAAATATATTGAGTTAAGAATTAAAAAATGAATTAATATTAAGTAACTATACAGTAAAAAATTAAACTGGTTAATTTAGTTTAGATAATCGTATTTTATGAGGCAGGTGATTTCTCCGCCCCCACACCACCCCGTAAAATACGATAATCCAAAATATAATTTTCTAAGCTCTAAAATTTCCATGTCTGAATCCCAAATTCTTTCTTTCTGGCATTTTTTAATCCATGTTAGTTTCTAAAAGATTCACACATTCATAACAAAGTTTAAATTTTAAATTCTGAAACCTAAATTTGGAAATTTAAACCTTTAGAATATGAGGCTCATAAATATGGCAGTGAATGCTGAGCAATCACTTCGAAGATGAAGGAAAAACTTGAAGCAATTGAAATGTGGTTCTACAGAAGGATGCTGCTAATATCATGGATCGAGCATGTGAGCAATGGTGAGGTTTTTGAAAGGATGGAAACCAACAGGAAATTAATACTGAGCATCAGGAGGAGACAGCTAAAGTTCCTGGGACATGAAATGAGGAAGTGGGGCTTGCAGAACCTTATACTAACAGGCCAGATAGAGAGAAGGAGAGACAGGGGAAAACAGCGTGTAACGTACTTGACTGGCCTGAGCAGGTGGATGGCAGAACGGGGGTTGCGTCGTGTAACACAAGAGAGCGTGCCAAGAGTCACCAGGGATAGGGAGATGTGGAAGGCCATGATCGCCTACGTCCTGAAAGGACAAGGCACATAGAAGAAGAAGATGCTTTTCAGAAGTACCATGTAATGTTTACAAAATAATAATTTAGTTAATATTCTTTTTAATTTCAGTACCCACAAACCTTTCTCAAAAGGGTGAAAAAGTGTTGTGTAACAGGTTTTCGTGGTAACAATGATGACCAAAATATGATTAGTGTCGACTTCTTCAAGATCGTGCGAGGACGATATACCTCGTGACAACACCACTGACAAGCGAAATACTGTTATTCGTGAAAGGCATTTTTCATTTGATTATGAAACAGTGGTTAGTAGAGGAAAAGTATGACCCAGAAATCCACCGTCAGTATTTGATTATTTGCCATCAAGTGTATTACCTAGTCCTAAACACCAAAACCATGAACAAATAAAAATTCTGCTTCTATGCGAAATGTGTAAAATGATGAGAAAAGGACAAAATACTCATTTTTGAAAATTTGTCAACAGAATTTCGAGTCAGCAGTTACATGCTGACAACAATCAGTTGTTCATCCAATCTACTGTTTTTTTTATTGGATGTTTGCCAGTATTTTTAATTAAGATTTTTAAAAAAGTTGAGATTTGAATATGTTGTGGATTCTTGTTGAGAAACCACATAAAATAATAAATAACAAAAAGCAGATATGGAGATAAAAACGTAAGTTATATTGAACAAAAATATACAAACTGGAACACGAGTTAGTCAATTCAGGAATACTAGGAATACTGTTAGTAGACATCAATATATACAATCTTGTAGTGAAGGAGTATGTCCGAGTAATGAGTCTATATTTTTACTGACCAACTAGCGGCGGTACAACTACTCAACCCAACTCAACTCAACTTGAAACTTCTCTGACAATCACTATATTTAGCTGTCCCTCCCACTAAGGGCAACATGTGACACATGGTCAGTTTATGAGTGGGATTTCCGGGCTATATGGCCCGGCCAAAAAATGCCTGTCTATTTTTCCCCAGCCATGCTTCTACCCTTCGGCGGAACCACGACTGCGTTATTGCTCTCTGCTCGGAAGCAGAGAGCGCCCTCTGCCCGAAGGCAGAGAGCTGACAGTGAGAAATGCCGTCGCAGCGAGAAAACGCTTTGACAAGCACTGTATTTACTAGCCTTCCCACGCAAGGCCGGATGTGACACATGGTCATTTTAAAGTGGGTATTCCCGGCCATATAGCCGGGCCAAAAATATGTCTGTCTATTTTTACCGAGTCGTGGTTCTACCCTTCGGCGGAACCACGACTGGGTTTGTGCTCTCTGCTCGGAAGCAGAGAGCGCCCTCTGCCCGAAGGCAGAGAGCTGACAGTGAGAAATGCCGTCGCAGCGAGAAAACGCTTTGACAAGCACTACTGTTCTCTGTATAGGCAGGATTATATGTACACATCAGGCGAGTCCATTCTTATGTGTAAAAAAGTGTGATCCTCAACAGAATATTACCACGCTGGTATATATACAACAATGTTTTCTCCTTCAAAATGTCAAATAACAATGTTTCAGCACAGGTTACAAATAAATTAAGTAATTCGTTATCTTAGTAATTTAATCGAGAATAAGAAAAAAAATTAAAAGAACATATTAATATTATGTCACCACAAGGGATTAGGGCAAAAATTATGATTCTGATATTTTTATCAGGGCATTTGTATATTTTGCTACATCCACATGCATAGCCTTGGTGTCTACATCCGGGATAATCTTCCGATGGTTAAGGAATTGTCGCTTGAGGCCACCGACTACTCTTTTTATGTGATTCGTCTTTCGTTACTAAACTTTGTTAGCTATCTTTTTTTATTGCTCACTCTCTTTCCAGAACTGAAGTATATTTGACATAATAGCTGACAGTATGGAAAATGAACTTTCTTTCCATCCATCAGCAACCATCTTTGTTTTCTATGAGTTTAACGCTCACCATGACACATGACTGAGGCATTCTAAAGGGACTGATGTTGCCAGTATTTTGAAATTAAATTTTCTGATTCCCAATCCTTTATTTAAATCGGGGAGTTTTCTACCCGTTTCCCTAGCAAAACCGGATAACAGGCGACTCTACTTGACTTATTTTCTACTTCCTCTCTTCGCTCTTGCCGAGCTTCGCAACACTGCTCTCTTGGTAATTCTGACTCTGTGGTAGCTACTGATATTTCGCGCCAATCATGTGTGATCGCACTCGTTATAACAGGCGTCTATTCGTTACTGCTCGTAATCAATGTAATCGAGTCTTTGTTTGCCGAGAGAATGAGACACTGCATAGCTTATAACAACTTTGTCTTTCATAATTTCTGGTAACTCTGTAATAGGGTATTAAATAAGTGCAAGTTCAATCAATTTGAAGTGTTATCATCTTCTGCTGATAAAGCTGAATGTTTTGAGCGAAAATTCTCCTCAAACTCTACTCTTGACTCATCCGTAATATCTCTGCTTAAGTGTCCACCTAGATCTGAGTTTAGAAATTTTGTTATGAACCTAGCCTTTATGAATTCAAACGCAGTGCTAGACTGGTGTTAAGATCTCATCAAGTTAAACACGAGCTGGATAGATGTGGCCGTAAGTTCTATGGTAAGAGTTTCTTTTCTCACACTTCTCGCTTATCGAAATCTCTTCCGGTTCCATGCTTTCCAGGCAAATTTAATCTGCAAAGATTTAAATACAGTTATCTACTGCACACCTGATTACCCTTTTCTCTTTCTGCTCATTATTTATATTTCTGTAATAGTTCACGATTTAGCGGCTTTATTGCCTTGCTTAAAGGGATGTCGATTTTTGAAACAGATTTCAGGATGAGTTTAAGTTACCCAGTGCGAGAACATTACCATCTTCGCCATCAAAAGTCTCAAAATTAGTTGATTTTATTTTTCTTCGTAATATTTTTACTAAAATGTCTGAAAATCAGAAAAAGCTTATTCTTTTAGCTGATGAAGTGTATGTCAAAGTTGCTCTACAATATCACGAAGGAAATTTATTTGGTTTGGCTGAAAATTATGAGGGATTAGCAAAAGAAGTATTGAACATCATGGTAAAATGTTCAAATGGTAGACTAAAATTTTTACTTACAATGATCCCAGTTGCAAAATTAGATGCAACTTCTTTTATATAAAAATATTTTATATATTGCTGATGCAATTAAAGAATTAAATGGTCAAGTAATTGTAATTGTATGTAACAAGAACAAGATCCATCAATTACTTTTAAAGAAACTGACATAAACCTTGGATAAATAAAAATAGCTTTTTGATTATGTCCACCTTTTTAAAAAATTTCGGAATAATTGGATTACTGAATCTACTTCTGAATTAGTTTTATGCTAAAAGCAAAAGCTTACAGCATACTGGGAAATTTTAATTTTGATTATGAAAAAAAAACCCAACTCAATTTGTTAATAATGTAGCAGTTTACCCAAAACCTGCAAAGCAACAAAATGTTTTCCACTGTTTTGAGTTCAATACCATGCTACAGCAGTGGTGAACAAGTAACTTAGAGTCGGGTTAGAGGAAGATAACTCATGACTACCAAAAGAGGCTCTGAACAAAGAATGAGAATGATATACCTCAGTGATCCTAATAAAGAGTGTTTCGAAATTTCTAGCACTTGAAGAAGGCCGGAGCGTACAACGACACATTATACAAATGGCGACAAAGATGAGGACAGTAGTCCGAATAATGTAAATAGTGTACAAAATCAGTATTAAAAGTTTATATATTTTCAAGTTATATTAAAAATATGTATACTTATTCATCCAGAGAAATATTTACCAGTTATCTTTTTATTTTCAATTTCCGCTTTTTTTACATATATTTAATTGGTTAACTTTCCAAATTATCCTGTTATTAATTTTGTGATGTTGTTAATTGATTTTCATTATTAAAACTATGTGTACTGGTAATATCGATTATCATAACGGAATGTATGCCCTGTAGGTAACCGTGTTTGTTTCGCCCTGGCTGGTATAAGAAGTATTGAGAGAGTACATCGAGGCCAACAGATCGTCAATTACGATCTATCTGATATGGCAACATGCAGTGAATGTAGCAAGGTCTGTAAAAGTGGAACAGGGTTGAAACGACATGTTAAAATACATGACAACTGTACAGAAACTGTTTCCAGTAATGTTCACATTTGCAAAATCTGTACTAGAAAATGCAACTCCTTAGCTAAACTAAAAAGCCATGTAAGAGGTTCTCATCAATGAGCCCTTCTTCAAGTAATGGAAATGTTCGAAAACGAATTTGAAGCCACTATATATATATATATATATATATATATATATATATATACTACCGGCCATAAGTATAAGACCACTCCAGATTTTTAAAAGAAATGATGTATTTCATACTATTTTTAATATTTATTGTCAAGTGGATAATTCTAGATGAAAATAGAATTGTTCTTTGTTAATACTGCACAATAACATGTGCATCAAATGAACTGTTCTGTTGTCGAGGTTTTGCGGTCTCTTCCCCATGTTAGTCTCTTCCCCATGCTAGTCTCTTCTTCTTATTGGCTGGCCGAAGCAAAGGCTTCCTGGCTGCCTTGTAAAATTTTGCAAAATAATAATAACAAAAGAACCATTTTATTTTCATTTACAATTATCTACTTGGCAATAACTACTAAAAATAGTATGAAATGCATAATTTGTTTTTAAACAGGGGTTGCCTAATAATTATTACCGGTAATATATATATATATATATATATATATATATATATATATATATATTCAGCTGTTCTTGCCCTTAAGGACACATGGCCCAGTGGATATAGACGTTGGTTAGTTAACTTGACCCAAAGAGTTGTGAGATTAATAGTGGTGAACAAGTAACTTAGAGTCGAGTTAGAGGAAAATAACTCATGACTACCAAAAGAGGCGTCGCACAAGAATGAGAATGATATACCCCAGTAGTCCTCATAAAGAGTACGGTTCGAAATTACTAGCACCTGAAGAAGGCCGGAGCGTACGACGAAACGTTGTACAAATAGCAACAAAGATAAGGACAGTAGTCCGAATAATGTAAATAGTGTACACAATCAGTATTACAAGTTTATATATTTTCGAGCTATATTAAACATATGTATACTTATTCATTCAGAGAAATATTTACCAGACATTTTTTTATTTTCAATTTCCGCTGTTTTACATATATTCAACTGGTTAACTTCCCAAATTATCTTATTATTAATGTTGTGATCTTTGTTATTGATTTTCATTTAATTTAATTTGCAGCCACTACACACACACACACACACACACACACACACACACACACACACACACACATATATATATATATATATATATATATATAGTTTTCTTGCGTTTTGTTCTTTGTCAATACTTTTTCTCCTGGCGGTTAGCATCAGCCTTGCTGATAGTAGGCTGAAAAGGTTTTCGGTGAGGAATAAATTAAATCAGTTTTGTTCTGCAAGCATTCAACTTTAGAAGCCATTCCTTTCCTCAATTAACCACTGATTAAACTTGAACTTTTAAACATTGGCTCATATATTTCTTTTTTCATTCCCTGTTATGATAGATTTAAGAAACGGTTAATTAGGATCATACAGCTGTCATTAAAATTAATTCCACAAAATGGAATTAATTTTTACTCTACTTAATAACATATATTTCTGTTTGGTTTTGATTACTCGAAATAGACTCTGGAAAAATTAATTCGAACTTGATTTCATTTGATCTAGGTTCGAGAAAGCAACATCCTAAATACATTAATCTTGCTGCACGCTGAGTCAGTTAAAGGTTTAATTTCTTTAGTAAGAAGCAAACTCCACTTTACAACATCCAATAACTATGGAAACTGTTGAGTATTTGAAACTAAATTCCCTAATATTGAACTTGTCAATCAACTGTCGAATCTGGTTATTCATTACTTAATGAATTTCAATAAAAATCGTATTTTTATGCGTTCTTTGTTTTTGGCCATAACAAAGAAGTCTAATTAATATTGTGTTTTTTTATCTTCTGTGGAGACAAACGAACATTTTACTATTTTTTCTTTTGTTTACCTAAACGCGACGAATAAAATTATCTTATAAAGACAGACAACCGGATAATCAATATTTATTTAGAAACAAGATTATGTAGCTGATTTTGTCAACATTTGTATGTTTATTCACATCATCGGTAGAATATCGCTATCTCTCCCTGTCTCCCCTATATATATATATATATATATATATATATATAGTGTAGTTCACTTGTTATGTAATCCGGGTAAATTCCAAAAGAGACGAACTCGGGAGAACTCAATGTTAAATTCATTTATTTAACAGAGTAATATTTTATATCGGGTTTCTGATTATTATTTTGGATGATACATATTTCACCGCTTTGGTGTTCTTAGTGCGGCTCTTCAGATCCAAATGGTACAACAATGGGTAATCGAAATATCAGCCCCCCGAAAAAAAACAAAAATTGTTTCACTTTTATATATATAAAGAAATATAGTTTTAAGCTGTGCTATATTCATAGGATAAATATCAGAGATAAAGAGCGTATGTAAATATAAAAGTGATCATTGAAGTCAACACTCAGAGGCGACAGACTGTTTCATGCTAGGTGCAAGCATCAGACCACCATATATATATATATATATATATATATATATATATAGTGTAAAACATTGTAACAACAATTACAGTATATATATATATATATATATATATATATATATATATATATATGAGTATATATATACTATACTCATCCGCAGACAGATCTGTATCACAGCTCATCAGTACGGTTAGACTTCGATATATATATATATATATATATATATATATATATATATATATATATATGTGTGTGTGTGTGTGTGTGTGTGTGTGTGTGTGTGAGTGAGTTTACATTCTTTTGTTTACTTCTAGGATGTGAGAACATAAGCAATCAGATGTGGATAACGAAACATTCCATTAAGAGATGTCAGTCAGTTAAGTGCCATATGTAATACACGCTTTGGGTGATCATGTCTCGAAAGAAACATGACTGACTGGACAGATGACTATCCCGCAGTAGGTTGCTATTGCTTCTGCGGAAGACTGGTTGCCGACTAAGGCTATAAAACCCAATCTGTCCTATTATTTAACCCATAATTGGAGGGAAGAGACGGAATAATATATTTCCTCCAGAGAATTTGCGCGCAAGTGAATGCGAGGAATTCAACTGAAATTCGAACTAGGCCTCCTGATCTGTTGTTCCGAGTAGATATCCACTGAATCACAATGCATTTCTTTAAAACGGTAATTAAACCTACTTGCATTTTCTTACTTTAAAGACCTTTGCCCCAAAATAATAAAACACTCGAAGCTATATATATATATATAACTTACTACGTGTAGCTTAAATGTGGTACAAGGTTGAAAGTATGGAGCACCCAGTATAAATTGAAAATATTACTCACCCGTAAGAGAACTAGAGAGACAACCTTGTTAGCCATTACGCAACGAATATATATTTGTCACATGAGGGCAGCCCAATATGCCAAATACGGGGATACTAGAATCAAGCAGGTACAAAAATTTAGATACCTTGGAAGTGTTATAACAGAAGACGGAAAGTGCGACACAGAGATCCGAAGGCGAATTGGCATGGCAAAGGAAGCATTCCAGAAGTTGAGTAAAGTATTAAGAAACAGGACAATTTCGCTAGAAACATAGAAGAGCGTACTGGATTGCTATGTGTTGTCACTTCTTCAATATGGCAGTGAATGCTGGACAATATCATCAAAGATGAAGGAAAAACTTGAACCAACTGAAATGTGGTTTTACAGAAGGATGCTGTGAATATCATGGATCGAGCATGTGAGCAACGATGAGGTCTTGGAAATGATGGAAACAAAAAGGAAATTAATACTGGGCATCAGGAAGAGACAGCTGAAGTTCCTTGGACATGCAATGAAGAAGGAGTGCTTGGAGAACCTGATACTAACAGGCCAGATACAGGGGAAAGCAACGGATATCATATTTGAAGTACCTAATCAGGTGGATGATAGAACGAGGGTTGCATGGTGTAACAGGAGAAGGTGTGCTAAGAGCCACCAGGGAAAGGCGGGCATATAAACAAAAAAGAAGAATAGTAAAACGTTCTTTATATATATATATATATATAGCCCAGAGGTAGAATCGCCGACTGATGCCAATTCGGTCGGGTTTCAATCCTGGGTTAAAAAGCATTCGGAGTCTAACCGTACTGATGAGCTATGATACAGCGAAACAGATCTGTCTGCGGATGACAATATATATATATATATATATATATATATATATATAATGCAATCTGTCACTTACCTGATTTATGTTATTTTCAGAAACTCGACTTTAGTGTTTCGGAGATGAACTTTTTCATAAATGTTCAATTCACTTTTCAAGTTTGAGATCCTCTTATGATTTGTGTTAGATTTTTCACTTTTTTGCGTGCGCGCATGTGTTTCTTTGTGTGAACGTTTTTTGTGTGTTGTGTGCCTGTATATATGCGTGTGAATGTGTGTATATGCGTATGTCTCCTTATACTCTTTTCTATCTCTTTTTCTTCTTTTTTCTATTCATTTTCTTATTCCTTCCTTTTCTTTTTCAGATTATATATATATATCGGTTGATGTATTGGTTTTTGGTTTTCTCATTTTGTATTAATTTTTTTTTTTGCTCGCCTTCCAGGCTTTGTGCTGGCTTTACCAATATTTTCGAACTTATGGTGTACATATATGGGGTGAGATGGATAAATTTTCATTTCCACTACGCAAAAATGAAAACAACACTGGCATCACATTTTAACAGTTATATTTACCAAAACATTTCTTGAAATACTAAAGAGTAAATTTATTCAATAAAATACCCATTGGTTTCAACCACGGCCTCCAAACGACTTCGGAATCTCTTGCATGTCTTTTAGTCAGTCACTTTAAGTTGGTGAATACTGCCATAATGCTTGCCATCATCTTTGGTGTTACAAAGAGTTTTGTTTGTCTGTCGCTCAACTGCACCCCAAACTTTCCACACTGGGAGTTAAGTAGCCAGATGTATGTGTTGATGTGGTAGGAGAAATTATCTGACAGCCATGACTAGTTTCTCTTGCTTGTGTGGCAAGAGTCTTGTTGCCAGAGATAGAGTTTTCTAGCTGCCTGAAAGAACTTGCTGTAGTCCTGTGTGTGGAATCTGAGACACTGTTCAAAGATGAATGAAGGCATAACGTCGTGATCGCGTGTTCACTCCCAAAACTTCGTAATCACCATTAAACTGGTCCAACTTTTTCTGATTCCTCTACACTGTCCTCAGATTGACTCCCAAACAATCTGAAATCTGCGTGTTGAAGCTTGTGGCGCGAATACCTGAAGCTCCAATACGCTCGAATATCCAATGTTATAAATTCCCGACCAAATAAAAAAATGAAACACCTGCATACTCATTAATTTTTCCATCTCTTTCAAAATTAATTTCAGAACTTAATATTTTTTTTGTAAACATTTAATTAATATTTATTTTATTTTGTTTCCTTCTCTTGTTTCTCTTTCGTAATACATAAAAATTGATCTTTTTTTTTTCATGCTTTATTTTCATTTTCGTCAACTAGTTTTTCTAACTGGGATTCATTTTTTGGTTGTTTGATTATGAAAGATTAAATTTATTTTCACCAAAAATTCTTCAAGTGCCTTAATTTTTTATATTTAAATAAGTACAAAACCGAGAAAATAAGTTTCTTCCAGCCTGTACGCATGCTAACACGCATGGTTTTTATTATTTTACATGGAATTAGATATTGCAAAACTCAGTTTCTTACTAACTAAATTTCACCGAGTTCCAGGTTCGAGATCAACTTTAAGTAAAGTATTACGTTCGAAATTGTAACAATGAATTAGGCATGTGACGTGAAAGAAAGAAAAACAAGTAAGAACCGAAGATTATTAGGATAAGTGTTCAAGGAAGCTCCTACTCAGGAGTCTATTTCACAAAGTATTAGTACTTGGAAAAACATCTGAGTGGAACTTTCTTCTTACATTAGGAATACATATATTTTATATATATATATATATAAATAAATGAGGGTGATTTGACTCTGTGGAAATAGCATTCCGTGTCGTAGCTCTAAATGCCTGAATTGGTGAAACTCAAGACTGGAACTCATCGGGCTTGATCCCACATCACAACTAAAGTGGTGAACGATTATCTCCAGGAACCTGAAGAAGCTGGCAGAAGAAATTTAGATTTTCCACTGACCATTATTCACAGAATTGTCGAATCGAATTAAATAAATAAATAAAAATCAGCAATCGGAAAAATGGTATTTGGAAACAAAAAACGATAGAAAACTACACACAATGGTTTCTAAGACAGGAAGCAAGCAATCATTTCTTTGTCCAAGAATCTTATTACCACTGAAGGACCATATAATATCAAGAGGTCTTTCAAAGAATGTTCGATTTCCAGTAGGATTTGTGTAATAAAGTGTCAAAAAATAATTTAGAGAAAATGGAACAGCGTGTAATTATATTTTGGTCGGTGTCCTTTGCTAAGGACTACTTCGAAGGAAACGGTGAAAACAAGTTTTTCCATGGTTACGTTATCCGAAAAATCTACTTTATTTGGACAGCAGACTTTTTCTACTACATGTTTTGCTGACAAGATATTTCTGTTAAATTTTTTCTTTGTTTATTTTTGTATATGAACAAGGAATTTCGGTGCTACTACAGCGTGAGGTCTACCACAATATAGCGTGAGGTCTACTTCCCATTTCGATTATAGCGCGAGGTCTACGTGTTTTGAAAGTGTGAGACAGATATAAATACCCGTGTTAGGCCTCACCTGACCTGATGGCCACGTGAGGGGAGGGGCATGGTAGACCTCCGTGCTGCACCTGGGTAGACAATATATTGAGGTAGACCTCACGCTATAGTAGTATTATTTTTTGACACTTTATTACACAAATCCTACTGGAAATCGAACATTCTTTGAAAGACCTCTTGATATTATATGGTCCTTCAGTGGTAATAAGCACTAAATTTCTTTGTGTATAAAAATTGTTTAAATGATTGTTCATGCAAAACGCTTTCTGCTAATCCAGGGATTCCCAATGTGGGCGGTACCTCACCCCGCGGTGAAAAGATCCAAGGGTCGGTGGGCAGCCAGAGGGTGGAAGTACCAGGTCAGAATCATACCATACACTACACACCCATTTTACGTAAAGTGTTTCTCGCCTTCACTTTACAGTGTATTTCATTTATATAACAATTATTATAGGAAATTCTAAGATGCGCATTGGAAATGCAATACTATTAAGTTGTTACAAAAATAATGGCCGCTCGAAGTGTTGTATTTTGAAAAAAACATTTTAACATAGTATTCACGGTATATATGAGGTAAATTTTGGTATACATTGATATTAATATGTGATCTTTGATAATTTTTATCATATTTTTAGACAGAAATATTCTTGAAGCATAGAAGCCCTTAATTATGAATATAACAAAACATGATCTTCGTTTACTTTTTTGCATGAGTTCAAACTTGGGCACAGTGCCTAACTAATTTCTGCGAATATCAACAGAGTATGGGAAGATGGGTTCACAAGTGATCAGACAGTACGAATGTGGGTCTAGAAATTCCGTACTGGTGATGAGAGCCTTGAAGATGAAGAAGCTAGAGGACGGTCATGCAGTCTTGACAAACAATTACAAGCAGTTGTTGAGCAAAACCCACTTCAAAGTGCCAGAGAAATGTCTCAGACGCTTGGTGTCAGCACTGCAACAGTCTCACGCTATTTGCAGAGTACTGGCAAGGGGAAAAAGCTCCATAAATTATCGCAATGAAAATCAAAACCTTCGACGTTTTGAAACTTGATCGATGCCTTTTCCGCGTAACGATCACTTTTTTGACCGAATAGTCACTTGTGATGAAAAGTGGACCCTTTATGATAAACGTAAACGATCACGTCAATGACTTGATTGTGACGAGTCCCGCTAAACATTTCCCAAAGCCAAAATTGCATCAGCAAAAGATCATGGTGACTGCCTGGTTGTCTGTAATTGGTGCTATCCACTACAGCTTTCTGGAATCCAATCAGAGCATTAATGCAGAAGTTTACTGTTATCAACTTGCTGAAATGCATGCACGCCTGCAAAAAATGAGACCTGCATTAGTGAATGGACGTGGTCCAACAGTACTCTACGGTAATGCGTGGCCGCATGTTACAAGAATGACGTTGCAAAAACTCACAGATTTGGGATACAAGAGTTTACCACATCCTCCATATTATCATGATCTTCCACCAACGGATTACCATTTTTAAGCACTAATGCACACTTTTAAATATAAAAAGGTTTAGGTCCAAACTGGACTCAGCTTTCAAAGATTTTATTGCATCACAGCCAATAACATTTTATCTACGAGGAATAAATAATCTCGTCGATTTATGACAAAGGTGCGTAGACGCTCAAGACTCGTATTTTGACTAATTTAAACGTTTCTACAGCTAATTTTTAAAGAATAAAATTATGTTTCTGAAATCGGCCATTATTTTTGTAACAACCTAATAGCATCAAGAAAATCCAGTTGAAGGTTGACTATGCATTGAAGGGGAGACTTAAACTTAGGGTTGTGACTATATATTTGGGGGACATTAGAGTTGCGTTTTGGTGCGCAGGGGAGCTGCAACTCAAAGATATGGTAATCACTGAGCTCCTCTATTAGCTATTTTCAAGGATTTTTATTGCAGTATTTTAAATGGTGCATCAGTGTTATTGTAAATCGTATCTACGTTAAAAATACTACTACTCACTTATCAAAACGGCCGACTTTATCCACTCGGGCTCGATAAGAATCCATTTTAACCAACATGAAATCTTATCTACTTCGATATGCAACATACTCGTTGAAATCACACATATAACTTACACTTCTAACTGTAAGAAAATCGTGTAAAAATAAAGCCTTTATCTTAAACCATAACAACACTCAACATTATCAACTACAAACACGGTCATAATTTTGGAATTAGAAATATGTCTACTTTTTAGCAGCTTACAAACCATTTTCAATAACACTTACACACCACTTAAAATAGCAGATCCAAAATTCTTGAGTCGTTTGAATAGTTTCTGCATTCTCTAAATCCAAAAAAACAATTTTTTTTTGCATATAAGAAAAAACTTAACAGAAATAATTTGTCAGTCATATTTAGCACGTGCGCGCGCGCACACACACACACACACACACACACACACACACACACACACACACACACAAATGTAAATACCAGGTCAGTCAGTTAAGTGCCATACGTGATACACGCTTGGGCGATCATGTCTCGAAAGAGACATGACTGACTGGGCAGAAGATTATCCCGCAGTAGGTTGCCATTGCTTTCTGCGGTAGACAGGTTGCCGACTAAAGTTACAAAACCCAATCTGTCCTATTATTTAACCAATAACTGGAGGGAAAAGACGGATTAATACCTTTCCCAGGGTATTTGCGCGTAAGTGAATGCAAGAAATTCGACTGGAATTCTAACTCGGCTTCCCGGGTTCTCGTTCCGAGCCGATATCCACTGCACCACGACGGACATCCGCAAGTAGCCCACTGAAAAATTGAAGGGGGTTCGTTTTCATTTTTCTTTTCATTTTTTGCAGGTTATCAAGAATTCTTTTGGAGAATGAAATTGCTACGTATGATGTCCAGCAACGAGTAAATCTCATTGAGTTATTCTATTCAACTAAAATGTGCAGTGATAAGTATAATGATATCTGTATATGTGAATGCAAGTGAATGTCGGGCTGGTGATAATAGAAAATGTTTGTTATCGAAAGGAGATTTGTTGTTGCATGGTTGCTGTAGGGTTCTTCTCAGTTCTTGAGCCGCGGAACAAAGTACCGGCTGGACCCACTTTTCATAGGATTTGATCTAACCGAGGAGACATACTATTAAGACAGGAGTAAATAGTTTTGTCATCAACATAGATACCGAGTTCAGAAATGATGCCAGGAAAGTCAGACAAAAATACTCCCGATTTTGAAAACCGAAATGCCAGATTGCCCATAATACAGTTACAGTGTCAAAAAGCTTACGGATATCTAAAAAATCAAATGAAAATCCATTAGGCTGCCGGCGCCTAGATACCTATCGTCATTCCTACCAACAATTTTTCAAGTAATTTTACTTATTCAATCTATCAGCATATATGTCAATCACTCTAAAAACTTAAAAGTCATCTTTGTAGACATGTCAGGTTCGTACCAGCCGATCAATGATTCATTGTATCTATGGCAACTTTCCTAGGCAGAAAATAATAAATAAGCCAAAAAGAGTCTTGTCTGATAACGAGTTGACTGACATTATATATTTCTCGCAGAAATATATTTGATCTAATACAACTGACTATCAGAAGTTTTCCTATAATTTCTGAATAATTTCACAAGATTTTCTTTTCATGTGATAGTATGCTCGTATTATTTGCTATTGAAGAGAGGATAGTGTTAAGTTTCAACGCATGCCAAGCAACCTCTGTCTTGTGTTTATTTCAAAGTTAGACAATTTGCATTTAATCCTATTATTATTGAAGTGAGGCGGGCCCTTTATTGTACATACGTTTTCATAATAATATAAATGATTTATTGTTAAATGCTAATATTCAGAAATTGGATGACATTTTTTTACAGTAAGGTACATGACTGTACATGACCCGGGGTCACTCGAGGTAGTGGGTTATGTTAGAAGGCAATTTGTGCCGATAGCAGTGGAAGATAATGGTTAACCCCAGATTTGAACGGGTTAAGATTGTAGTTATCGGGGAAACATCCACAGAGCAGTGGTTCACACGCAGAAGCTGTTTGAGTGGAATTTATTTCTCACCGATGGGATATGGAGGTAATGTGGCGGTTTGCTACAATGTAAATGGTATGGTGGTCCTTGCCGTTAATGTTAAAACTGGCAGAACGAAGGAATGTAGTTCATCCGAGCACGTGCCGTGAAAATAGTCATAGAGCAGCGAGAGGTTCGCCATATCCGCCTGAGAGAGAGAGAGAGAGAGAGAGAGAGAGAGAGAGAGAGAGAGAGAGAGAGAGAGAGAGATATTAGAGGGTGGAAAATAATTCGTTATTCCACAAAGATTTAGAGACGATTTTGGTCTCTATCGAGGCTGGAGAGGGCGGTCTAGACAGCTCCAGCCAAAATATGACCATAGTACTTCTTTCTTGACTGGATCTGGCTCTTGTAAAGGTAGAGAATAACACGTGGAGTCAGGTACTGACTGGAGCAATTCAGCGAGTTGACCATTTTACCCGCATCTTTAGCGATAGCTTGTAAGTATGAGTACCACTTGAGGCCAAGTATGAGTTTATGGTCCAATAGTCTCTCAAGGCACGGCACATCTCAGAGAGGTTATCTCAGTTCATTGTAACTGACGGTAGTTCGAGGTTGGATCATTGATCATTGATGACAGAATGTAACTAGTTTGGTTTTCAAGGCATTGAATGTAATCACCATTTTTTCCCCTGGGTAGTTTGTTTTTAGATCTGAAGAGAAATCAGCTGCCAGTTTTTGATCATTAAGAGTTTTAGAGGTGCACTGGTATATAGTCGTATCATCGGCATAGATGTTTGCAAATGATCTGAGAATATTTTTAGGCAGATTATTTATGTAAATCCAAAAGAGAACTGGTCCGAGGAGTGACCTCTGGGAGATGCCTGCGTTTATCGCCAGGGTGCCGGAGAATTGACCATTAATAACTACATTCAAGAAAGGCTTTATAATGGAGAACACCCTTCCCGTGATTCCATAACCGGAGAGCTTTTGAATAAGGAACTTAATTCTTCAATTGTTGGATAACTTTATTTAAAGCTTGATTTATAAAATGGGTATATGTCTCAAGATATATCGATTGTCAGGAATAGAACTTAATTCTTCAATTGTTGGATAACTTTATTTAAAGCTTGATTTATAAAATGGGTATATGTCTCAAGATATATCGATTGTCAGGAATAGAAATAAAAAAAACTATACTTATCCTGATACTTTAGCAGGAAGATCACTTTGCAATGGTTAAGAACAAAATAGATAGTTTTTATCTTATATTTTCTCTTACTTGAGTTTAAAAGCTTCTATTTTCCTGGGTATAACGAGAAACAACATCCGGCAGCAAGTCCTCCGATCAGGAGATTGGCGGTTTCGAGAAGTGTTGGACCATATCTTAATTGATGTTGTTCCCAGGATCACCCTGACACAGAGTGGTAGTATCTGTTAGGAATCTCAGCTGTGGGTAAATAGTGAACTCCAAAACAAAGACAAAATTATGAAAGTATAGAAATACATTTTTATAGTAAAATTACAAACAATACCTATTTATAGCAGAATTATCAATAGCATATTTTATAACAAAATAACCAACAATACATTTTAACTGTAGTTGATTGAATTCTAAATATTTAGTTGAAGCCATAAAAAGGTGTTAAGAATACTTAGATTTCGGTATTGAATAACCCATAGAGGTTGGTATGCTGCTAAACAAAACCAACCACACAACATGTTGTGATATCTTTATTAATGACGATGAACCGTGTAGCCTAGGGAACAGAGAGTGAGAGCGCGCTTCCAGGGGTTGACGGGTTGACGGGGGGGTCGTATCTGTTGCTCCTCTGGTCTGGTCTGGCTCTCTCGTCTGCCTCTGTCTCTCTGCTTCTGAAATCCGTGCGCCGAGGTCTTTTATAATCTCCAAACCGGTACTTCCGGATTTTGCCTCGCCCACGCACGTCCACGTAATTCTCAGAGACACCTGTTCTGTCTGCCTCTTGTAGCCATTTCCGCTACTGCCGGAAATAAGGTCAAACAAACATCCGTTCCTTTCAACGACCGGAAAACAACCCCGCTTGCATCAGCCTTTCCTCGGGTGGGGCGGGATTGTTATATTACAAACAGACATAAAAGCACTCTTTCATGACATTAATCCATATAATATCCTACATTTTTTTAAAGAAATCAAACTGTATTCCAAAATATAACTTCAACAAAACCAAAACATAAAGCACACATCAGCGTCACATCAGCGTCACATCATGTCCACACAAACATGTGCATGCATAAAGGCTGAGTATTATCTACTATGTATTCAATTTTGAAATCAGAATAACATATATCCTATTTTTATTACTTCTAAGCTTCCAATAAAATTAATTTTGGACATTAAATAACCCATAAGGTGTTGATATACTATTAAACAAATAAAAGATTACAACGTAGTAAGACTTCGAGTTAGTTATCGACGCCATTTAAAAATAAAATCTTTATATATAAATTAATTTTATACAATTGCTGAAGTTAGTTTTATTGCAAACACCGTACAAAAGTAGAATTATGTTTTTTTTTCTTTTACTCTGTATTTAGTTCTTTTGTATTTGATTCCTGCTACGTGATGATTCTTCTTTTTGTTTGTATCGTTTTTCCATCTCCATATCTTTTGCAGTAACCAGAATGTTTTTCTCTATACTGTCCCTCCTATGCACTGTTCTACCGTCTATTTACACAAGCCCGTTAAGTAGGCTACTCGTTGTTTCTCTCTGCCTCTCCAATATAATATCTATAGATATATAACTGGAGGTGTCAGTACCTGTTACCTTCAGCTATCTTACAAAAGCCAGATCAGGTCGAAAATGGAGTACTGCTACCATATATGGGCTAGAACTGCTTAATGTTTCCACTCTCATTAGAGTTCGAAAGTGTTCCTGTGTCCTTGTGGGTGGACTTGTTATTTTCCATTCTACACTCAGATGCGACGCCGCAAGCCTCCTGCTACTCTATCACTATTTTGAAATTTATAGTTGAAAGTGTTCAGATGAACTACATACCTAGTTCCACAATGTTTAACCTCCTAACCACAAACATTGCAAGCCTCTTGCTGCTCTATTGTTATTTCCATGGAAAGTGTTCAGATGAACTTAGTTCCACTAGTTCTAACCTTCTGACCACAAATATCGCAAGCCTCTTGCTGTTCTATCGCTATTTCCATGGAAAATGTTCAGATGAACTACATTCTTTCATTCCACTAGTTTTAACCTTCACGGTTCTAACCTTCCACTTTGCTACAGCGAAACACCCTCATTTCCTTCGTATTCATTTGAGGAGTTGTAAGTTCCACTCGAGCAGCTTCTTTCTACGAAGCGCTGCTTGTGGAACTAACTCCAAAGAAGGTGCTTCCTCTCACTACAGCTTTTAACCTGCCAAGTCTAGGATTAACCACTGTCTTCTACACAAAACCGCATAAATTGTGCCTCTTAGTCTGCAACCCTCTACTTCTAGTAGTCTTCAAGCCTTGTACAGAGTGAACATTTTTCATCCATGGTAACCCGCGTAATTGTACTTGAAGCTCTGAATCATCTGCTAATACCTTTTTTTTTTTTTTACTGATAGTTAACTAAATGATCAGCGAACATAAGAGAATATTCCATCCAGGTCTTTTCGCTCTTCTGTCCGGTTGCGAATGTTCAGACGAAATGAGTTCCTTGTTTGACTAAAGAATTTTGGTTGGTCGATTGATTTTTTTTTTACCAAATAATCTTACAAAATCAAACGAGAAGCAAAAACTTGTTTCTCCTTACAAGAAATGACATTAATCATAGCAAATTGTTTATTTCATTTTATTTTTGACAATCTATGCCATGCCATCAATTTTACTATAAAATGAATTGAGTGACATTTCACTCCGAATATCTATTGTTAGTAATTTTACTACAAAATATAATGCTGGTCATTTTTCTTATATATTGTGTGTAATTTGACTTTAAAAATATATTGTTGGTAGTTGTTATGAAAATGTCTTGCTTTTATTTATACTATAAAAATGAATTTTGATATTTTCCTCGTGTTTTGATTTCATTAACGGTAATAATATTATAAAAATGTAGTGTTGATTTTTGTTTGGGGTTCAGTATTTGCTCATAGCTTGGACCCTAGCAGGTGCTACTACTCCGGATCAGGGTGAACCTGCAAACAACAACTATTAAGAAATGACTCCACGCTTCTCAAGACCTCTAATATCTCAATCAGAGCTCTTTTTGCCGGATGTAGTCTGTTGTCATATCTAGGATATTGACTGGAAAAGAAACTTATTTAAACTTGTCAATCTCGTTCAGTCTGTCAGTGTATACTTTAATCCATATATCGATCTCTCTATCCGATAAGTGTTTTGGTATGTTATCAATAATGTCTTACGCTTTGGAATTACTTTTCTTCATCCTCCCTGCAAAGAGTAAGTATACAAATCGGGTATTTGAATAAAATGGGAAATTAGCAACCGGAACTAAAAATGTCAGTCAGTTAAGTGCCATGCGCGATACACGCTTTGGGCGATCATGTCGCGAAAGAGATATGACTCACTGAGCAGAGGATTATCCTGCAGTAGGTTGCCATTGCTTTCTGCAGTAAACTGGTTGTCAGCCAAGGCTATAAAACCCAATCTGTCCTATTATTTAACCCATAACTGGAGGGAAAAGACGGATTAATACATTTCCCAAGGGTATTTGCGCGTAAGTGAATGCAAGGAATTCAACTGAAATTCGAACTCGGTTTCCCGATTTCTCGTTCCGAGCCGATATCCACTGCGCCACAGCGCACATCGACACATTATTTCGACAGTCTTGTTAGAAAAATCTAGATGGTCACCGATTCACCCATCAAGCTGAAAATACTGCTGCCGTTAAATGATTCCATTTTATGAATGATAATCCGATTTTATAGGAGTTCAAATCTTGTAATAGTAGGTTCTTGGTGCATATCTGAATTCTATATTTTGGTTAACATCCGAGCAGAACTGTTAATCTGTCGGAAGTGCTTCAGTATTTGCGTGTAAAATGTCAAAAGTGGCCAACTTCTGAGTAGATATTACTGACTAAAGTATAAACTCAACCAATGTTTCTCTTTTTCATACTAGTGTAAACCGGGCCGATGTCTAGCTTTTTGACTAATTTAAACAAGACTGGAACTATTTCTTTGAGTTTAGTGTAAATTGGGACTATTCTTACCGTTTTTAATAAAATTTGATGCCTAAAAATTTGTATGTTTGATGTTGTAAGAAAACCACCAGAGTGTACCCTGAAAGATTGTCAAACAATGAGATGTATTAAATCAGATTTTTCGTATCTTTATAAAATAAAGATACGAAATTTATTTTTGAATTTCAGTTTGTAAAATCGAACTATTGTCCAAAAGAAAACCTAGCGACGCTTGTGAATTGCCATTCTTCTCAAATCAAAATAAGTGAGAATTTTGTTGATAATAATTGCAATTGATTTATAAGCCCAACAATTATATTTAAAAATTGTTATCTTGGCTAACTAACTGTTTGACATAGGAAAGGTTTTTATGCAAGCTTGTCTTGTAAATTTTGTATTATTTTTTTACGTATATTGTTATTGTTTTTTACTATATTGTTATTATTTTTACGTAAATGTATTTTTTTAAGTAAGAGAGTAAGAGTTTTGTGTGTTTTTGTTATTTTTTAAAAATTTTTTTGCGCCATTCATAATACTCGGGATGAGAGATTTGACTGTCCTCTTTTTTTCCAACTCCTTCCTTCACACTGTTTTACTATGTCTATCTTTTTACTCTGGTGTAAATGAGTTTTGTGATTTCTATATATTAATACTCAGCCCTGGGCATGATGATAAACTACATCTGGCAGCAGAGCCTCTGATCGAGATATTGGAGGTTTTGAGGAGCGTGGAACCACCTCTTAACTGCCGTTGTTTCCAGTCCTAACCAGGCACCTGTTAGTGTCCAGGATTTGAGCAAACAGTGAACTCCCAAACAAAAATCAACAGTACAATTTTATAATGAAATTACCAGCAGTTAATTTTTATAGTAGACTTAACAATACGTTTCGACAGCACAAATGACTATCAATACAACACTGAAGTATAAAATTTCCAGTAATATATATTTTTGTAATGTAATTACCAGCAATATATTCTTTTTAAATTACAAACTGTGCATTTTATCTACAAACTATATCTGTTCCTGCGTATAAACTGCATCCGGCAGCAAGGCCTCTGATTTGGAGGTTGTGAGTAGTATAATTACTTAATTGCTGTTGTTCTCAGGTACACCATGACCCGGGGCGGTAGCACCTGTTAGGGTTCCATCTATGGGTAAATAGTTTATTCCCAAACTGGGGTCAAAACACGATAAAAATATAAAAATAGACCTTTATAATAAAAGTTCCAGACATACACTTTTGAAGAAAAAATATTACCAACAATATGCTTTTTAAGAAAAAAAAAATTACCAGCAATACATCTGACTCTCAACAAAAACCACTTTACAAAATATGTCAAAGAAAACTGATCTACAAACTTATTTCTTACAAAGAATATATATTCTGTTTCTACAAATCTATTGTAAAACTCTTGTTTGCTTTAAAAAACCAAGTGAGGTTGATATGCCGTAAAACAAATCAAACCAAACTAAACCAAACAAACTGTATCAAAAAGAATTATACCTTTACCTGGTAAGTATAAAATTATATACAAAATATCTGAAGTTGAAGGCATAAAATTGCGTACAAAATATTTAGATTTCGGCATTAAAGCAAGGCAAAGATTGATGTGCCGCTAAACAAAAAAACAACCAAACCAAAAATAAAATGTCTTATGTTGAAGCCATAAAAATACGTTCAAAATAGTTAAATTTTGGCATTAAATAATCCATAGAGGTTGATATGCTACTAAAATAAGATCAACCAACCAAACTATTAATACACGGAATGACAGTTCTCTTTTTTTTTATTCACCTTCCCTCCAAAAATCGTTTAATTATGACTACCTTTTTACTCTTGCGTAAATGGAACTTATACCTTCTACTTTTAGTTCTAATGTATACGCAATTATGTCTCCCTATTCAATAATTTTTATTCTGTAAGACTTATAGAAATTGATATGTCACTAAATTAACCAATACTATAACTAATGTATTTATTCTTTGTACTTTCATTACTACTGATAATACCAATTCTAAATTTTATTTTTACTTGCGGCGAATAAAGATGTTTTATGTGCAGAAATTTTTCTTTTTTAATTGCTTCAGTTTTAATAATTGGTGTATTGATTAAAAAAATCAAACGACTTCACAAATAGAAGAAGCAAAAGTTCCTATAAAGCCTCTTTCTGCAAGAAAACAATCGAGTAAAACAAAGTGAAAATTAAGGAGGTTGCAATTAAGGCGTTTCATTTGTGAGAAATGGAAAAAGCAAAAAAAAAAATCTTCTAGAAATTGTCTTACACCGATGCTTAAAGTTAATAGGAGCATTAAGGGAAAATGATAATTATGGCCATTTTGGTCTTCGGTAAATAATTTCGGTGTGCAATAATTTTGAATTATAGCTAGCAATTCTAAAGCTGAACTATCAGACAAAATAGATGTAGCACTAAGATAATGATGTTTAATTGAAAATCTCCACGTAGCGTAGTAAGACATTTTCTTCTAATTAAAGATAAAGAAAATGTAGTGTTTCCATCAAGGTCTGATTTTTAAAAATATTCTTTGCTTTAACTCAAACATATGTTTTTGGTGCCCACCAATGACTGCAAAATTTGGCGGGTAAGTGATATTCCAGCTTAATCACCGAAATGGTGATGCTCGTTAGCATTACCATTTTAGTAACACTAAACATGTATTATTTCTGACTTTTAAATTTCTTGGTTGCTCGTTGGCATTAAATATCTTGATAAAAATAAATTGTTAGATATCTCTGCTGCATAATTAGTGGTGATTTTTAGTACCTTAATTATCTTTGGGGATCAATATCTGTAGTGTTAAGGCAAGAACCTCTTACACAGGATTATTCTCTTTATGTATTCCTAAACTTAATTCCTCCACTAAATGGCCAGATTATGGCAAAGCAACTAGTATTAGGATGGAACATAAGCAGAGTGTATGCCTTTCTTAAAATTACAATTGTAATTGATCGACAGTCGAAATTGGAAACCACTCTTAATTCTAATGTCAACCGTTTTATTCAATAAACCAATATAGCACTTTCTTTCATAGAACTGACTTTGACGCAAGATCGAATTGCTTGAGTGCTTATCGAATATCAAAGTTATACTGGATAGTAGTGAAACTGTCACACTAATGACCCCCCTACTACTACTGATTTTTCCTTAGTAATCCGACATTATATGAAATTCGACATAAAATCAGAGATCTATAGTGTAACGGAAAATAAATGATTTTTACACTAAGCCAAGTTTGGAAGAAACCTATTAGATTAAGTCGTAATTTGCATGTTAAGAAACTAACTGTAATGACGAATGTTTCATCTTAACTAATATTTATATATATATATATATATATATATATATATATATATATATATATGTAGTAGTTAATCTGTTCTGAGTATATTAACACTCTTTAGCTTTAGCAAGGCAGTGGCAGCGTACACAGTGGATTTACGAGACATGACAATGCGAAGCTGCATAAAGTAAGGAGAACGCAAGAAAATAATTAGAACTCGGTTGGTTTGTTCTGCTCCATCTGCCATCTTCGCAATAAGGAATTTTTTTTTTCGATACTCTCATAAAACCAGATTAAAGAGCTCACCAAAAACATTTTACATCAAAAGCTGCGGAATTTTATTCAATTAACAAAGAGCTACCTGATAACGGGCAACTAGGGATTGCAAATAATAGCGAACATATAGAGCGTTCCATTAAGACGGATCAAACTTAGCAGTAAATAAAACAGTGTTATTGGTACAATTTTATTGATTTCACTATTGGATCATGTTATTTGAGTTATGGCAATATAATAATATTGTCCAAATGTCCGCCAAGGCTTTGGCAGCACACCACTACTCTATGGTCAAACTTGTTAATGGTGTCTCTGCATAGTTGATCTTCAATCTCACCAATATGCCTTATTATCTTATCCTTGAATTGCTGTTAGCTGTTGAATTGTAGTTGGCTTGATGGCATAGGCATTACTTTTAAAATGACCCTGAAGGAAGAAATCTAAAGGCGTCAAATCGCACGATCGTGGTGGCCAATTGACATCACAGTTTCGAGAAATAATGCGGTCTGGGAACTTTTCATTCAATAAATCCATTGTTGCATTGGCTGTGTGGTATGTGGTGCTCTCTTGTTGGAACCACAAATGTTCGACATCTTTAGCATTCAATTTAGGCCATAATTGCCATGACTCAAATAACATAATCCAATAGTAAAATTAATAAATTTTCACCAATAACACTGTTTTATTTACTGTTAACTTCAACCCGTCTTAATGGAACACCCTATATAACTGGTTAAAATGTAATTGCACATTTTTAAAGAATAAAGCTGATCAAGAAAAGCAAAAATTATTCCTTTCATAGATTGCTACTTTAAAAAATATCAGCGTGACAGTTATTTTCCCTAAAAAAAGAACACCTACGCAGGAAAGGAAGCAGCGTCTATGTAGATTATATTGATTACGATACTTTATAACATATCATTCGGTAAAGATACCATAATGGGTTATATATATATATATATATACTTAAAACAAAATCCCCTTGAAAAAAGTTAAAGAAATGGCTGAAAGCGCTTGGAACAATGGATTTTTGTACTCCTTTACCCCTTACCAAACGGAAAACGTAAGTACGCTAGAAAAACCAAATAAAAACTTAATTAAATTTCTTTGTCTGCCATATTTAATGAAAGATGTTTAAAAGAAAGGTTACTATCCAAATATACATGAAATATATATATATATATATATATATATATATATATATATATATAACGATTGTCAATGTTCTTTAAATAGAATATAAAGAAAGTATTCTCTAACATTAAACAATAGACAATCTATGTGCTTCAGTCGTAAAATGTGCAGCACAATTGATAGTTGTCTATGTCTGCTTAATTTTACTGTACTTATCTGTCGTAGGGTGCCTGCTTTTGTTTGCAAAATCTTTTAGAATTTCCTATAAACAGGTATTCCTACGCAAACAAGGGATGTGCAGAAAGGTGTGCAGAGCTAAGAAACATGCGGAAAATGTTAGCACGAGCTGACAAGCGTAGTCTTACCACGAGGAGAGGGTAGCGAAAGAGTAAGTTTACAGTAAAATTTAACAAAGTGAAATTCCTCTAATAGAGCAATTTCAACAACGTATTGAAAAAAATAAATGCAAGCTTTCTCGATAAAAGAACTCGTAAAACAATGACAATTATTTCTAAGCATTTTTTAAAGTATTAAGAAAATGCTTTCTTTGTTGTAGGTGAAAAAATATAAATGACGAATTTGAAATTGGATTGGTTGGGAAATAAATATTTCATCAAATTTTTCTCACGAAGTATTTTAGCAGAAAACGTGGAAAGAAAAAAAAGATGCAATAAAGAATTTTGAAATTAGAACGTGTAAATATATTTACAAATAAAATTTAAAAAAAAATCTCAAGTGCTCATTTCAAAATGGACTTTTTAACCTAACATTTTTTTAAAATTTCAGCTTCAAAATTTTTACATATTTTGACCAGAAATAAGCAATATATATATATATATATATATATATATATATATATAAGAATTTAACGCCCACACGATCCTCAGTCAACCTGAATGTTCAAGTCGTCTGAAGACCGAGTGAAACTCGGGTAACATCTAAAGCCATTATTTCTTAGGATCTGACGTTGTTAAGCGTTTTTTGCTCAGTCTAGGCAATCTATGTGAGGCTGTAAGCGTTTTACTGAGTAGATAGGTTTGCCGTTCGTTATTTTTTCTATTTCTTTATTTTCGTTTTTGTTCAAGGCTTTACCTCGATAAGAATTTTAGGTTTTGGCAAATTGTCTGTTGGCTCTATCAACGGTTTGATTTTTTTCTTTAATACATATTAATGTCCTGAAAGGTTCTCAGCCCGGTTTAAAATCTGACCAAACATAATTTTAATTAAAAAAAAGAGGACGAGAATTACAAAATAAATGAATAAAAAGAGCGCTCATTTTGTTTTTCTAAGGAAAATTTAAAATATTTTACTTGAAAATGTCGACAATGATCACTTTTTTGTATGAAAATATTTATAAAATCTACAACAAGAAAGTAGAATTAATTAACGTTGGATGTTGTTCATGGCAGCATAAAAATAGTGTCATAAATTAAATAAAAATTTCATAAGTTGCATGTTTGCTTCAACAAACTTGTAATTCTTTGAGTTTTTTTGTTTGTTTTCTAATTGGAATCTTTGTAGCAGTCTGCAATCATTGCAAAGGTTTTTCAGAAAATTACATGTAGGAATGAACGAAATGGGGGAAAAACAAAAAAGAGTTTGAGGAATTAAATAAATTAAAATAAGGACGAGAGGAAAAATTAAATGTGGGAATAAAATATAAAAATAGCCGATGAAACATGAAATAATATAGGGAAAGAGAAAAGAAAAGACAAAGAATAAATTAGTAGAAAAGAAAAAAATAATGCAACATTAATAAAATAAAAAAAATGCAAGAAAGAAAAAAGGTAGCAAATGAAGGAGAATTAATAAGAGAAAATAATTTCAAAAGCGAATGAAAATAAAGAACGAGAGAAACGAAGATTAATGAAACTGATGAAAGTAAAAAGAAATTAACTTGAAATTCAAGAAAGAAAAAAATGGTAAACTGTATAAAGTCTAATGAGCACTTATAAAAGATTAATATGAACAATAACCAGAAAAGGAAGAAAAAGAATAATGATTATTAACGTTTCAGATGTCGAGCTTTTCGAAAGATTAAACAATGGTGTGGAAGGGTTGTTTCGTGTGATGGAAGGAAGAGGGCATTCCGTATTTACCGAGCGACGGAAACATGTCGACAATCGATTTGTTTAGATGGCGAGAAAATCGATAAAATGTGCAAAATGAGCGGAGAAAATAGGCAGGAAATGCTCGACTTGTGAAATATTTTCAGTCGATGTTGCATCTTATTGTAAAAGGCAAGGGCGTGGTATACAGTTATGCGTTCATGAAAAGAGACCGTGTGAAATGAAAAGAAACACGGGATTTGCATGGTGTGAATTGTACTGTAATATATCTATAAAAACAATAGGTAAATAAGGAAATGAAGTCAGTTTGTATTGTAATTATTTTGTTGAAAATAAAGAAAAAATGAATGAATGAATGAAAAAAAAGGTGTTTGAAAATGATTTACCGGAATGGGATGGAGTAGATTAATGTTCATATGGAAAGAACGGGTTGAAAGGATCTGAATATCAAATACTGTTACTGTACTATCACAAAAATTTGACCGGGCGAATAGTAAAATTTGTTTTGGTTAAATGCAATATTATAATACTTTTATAATAAAAACCGGGCAAATATATGAACAGGGATTGATAAGGTACACAAACTGTATCGTAAAATGAATATAGTTTTTTTGAGAAATTCTATTGAATTCAGTAGTGGAAAATGTTAATAACTATTGCTTAAATAATAAAAAATAGTGTTCAAGAAAATAAACGATAGTCATTAATAGATTGAAAATTTCAAACAATTTAAATATCTTCCATTTACATATATAAATAAAATAGAGTCACTTAAACGTAGTGTAATGATTAGCAATGATTAGCAGTCTCGTTAGGTCAATTACGACTGAATAGTGAGTTCGATTCTCACTGGGTGTCCTATATATTCAATCTCGTTCCAAATCTAAGTTACGCTTAAAAAACAGCATGTATAGATACAACAGCATTAATTCTTGACCACTAACAATGGCTTTTTTTCCACTTTTATTGAATAAAATTCAAATTAAATTCTTTACTAAAACAAATTTTAGAACAAAATTAAAACAATCGAGATAGACTTATCAATTTGCCCCCTCCACCAGCAACTTCAACGAAAAACAATTTGCTAGTACCGAAAGGAACTAATTTTAACTAAGGTTAGTGGTAGCGTAGCGATAAACTCAATGGGTCACGAGTAACTAAAAACCTTGAGTTTGTAAACACATCTCTCGGCCTGAAGCTTATAAGCATATTTTAAGCATGAAACAAGGTTAAGGTAATTTTTAAAACTAAAGATTTATCTTTCTCGAAATTTTAAAATAAATTTTGTTTTTCAATAAATTTTTGTTCTTTGAAATTTGAATTTATTCGTACCGTACAGGAAAAAAGAAGATAGATTTTTACAGAGGAATTACTAACAACTTGTAGTGTAAACAGAACCGAAGTTGGCCGTCCTAGCACTTTAACCTACGAAAAAATTAACAACAAATTTCTAAAACTTATATTTTAAGTAAGAAATAAGCATGAAGACTAAAACACGAGAATTTGCTAAGTTAACCATGACTAGGCTCAGTTAAAATTACTAGAAAATAATACATAAAAATAAATCAGAAAACAGTGTAACGGTTTCAAATGCAGTCGCACTAAAATCCTATAATTGTGCTTGTGTATTCCTTCGATAGTTCTCATGACCGTCACATTCTGCCAATATCTCATAAATTATTCTATTTTGATAACGTGAAAATAGGTAAAAAGACTTTATTTGGTTTTTGTGGGAAAATGAAAAAAAGAATGGAAGATAGAAGTGTTTAACGACTGTTTCAGTAAAATGGGAAAAAATTGTTAATTTCGAGTTTTTTTCATTTGAAACCATTTCTTAAAATAATGACCAGCATTCATATTTATGATTGTTATTGCGATAAGTTGTTAAACTCAAATAGTTAACGATACAATAATGGGATTTCAACGGATATTTTATTGTCAGAGAATTCGACATGAGTCAATCATTAACTTAGGAATTGAGATTCATCAGAATATTAAAGTAGGAAAAACGTGAAATTTGCACGGGTTAAAATTAGTGCTATATTGATTTAGCATAAATTCGTTTTACACATTCCGCATAAATTTTTCAGTCGTTATGAAATCATTATAAAAATGAAAGTTTTAGTGTGATTGTTTAATAAAAACTCTTCCTGATATCACAGACTGCAGAAATATCTTCTTGTTTATTTACATTGTTCGGACTGTTGCCATATTCACAATGTTTCAGCGATTGTACTCTCTGACCATCTTCAGGTGAATTAAATTTTGAACCGAATTCCATATTTCAATCGTTGGAGTAGATTGATCTCGTTCCATGATTCGTGCACTTCTACCCCAGTGATCGAAATAAAGGGTTTGGTTCAAAATTTCAATCACCTAAAGAAGGTTGGAGCAAATGAGGACAACAGTCGGAATAATAAAATAATGTAAATACCTCATCTCAGAAATATAGACAAACTAGCAGTATAGCCCGGCGTTTCTCGGGTGTAATGAAAGCTTTAAAACTAATCCATGGTCCTGGAGCTCAGACTCTTTGGACGTTGGCACGAAAGACTAAAAAGCAATAGTTGTTTCCAGTTAAAGCGAAACCGTAGACTGGAAGAAAATGAATGGATGTAAGTCAAATTTTGATTTCCTGCTATCGATATCAAATAAGTTTTTTTCATCGTAAACTGAATTTTGAAGGCTAAATAAGTCCTCTGAGTAAATGGTATCATAGCTGAGACTAAGAGCTACAATTATACCTACTTAGAGCCAAAACCGAATCAAAAACTAAAATAAAAGGTCTGAAAAAAATACAGACAATACAGGCAGATAAACAGACACACAAACAAACATATTGCCTTTTATATACATACTAGCAATATAGCCCGGCGTTGCTCGGGTGTAATGAAAGCTTTAAAACTAATCCATGGTCCAAAAGCTCAGACTCTTTGGACGTTGGCACAAAAGACTAAAAATCAATAGTTGTTTCCAGTTAAAGCGAAACTGTAGAAAAATGAATGGATGTAAGACAAATTTTAATTTCCTGGTATCGATATCAAATAAGTTTGTTTCGTTGTAAACTGAATTTTGAAGGCTAAATAAGTCCTCTGAGTAAATGGTATCATAGCTGAGACTAAGAGCTACAATTATACCTACTTAGAGCTAAACCCTAAGCAAAAACTAAAATAAAAGGTCTGAAAAAATACAGACATACAGGCAGATAAACAAACTCACACACAAACATCTTGCCTTATATATATATATATATATATATATAATCGATTTTCTACACTATTGTAAGAACTGCAACCTTCAAACTTCTGAATATCGTTTCTTATGTCTTTGTCTATGAGTCTATCAAATTTGATTAAAATCGAACCACTCCTTCTATAACCTGATTTTTTCGATTATCAATTTTCGATATTTATCGGGGGTACCTCGACACAAAACCTAGCTAAGAACACTCGCAGACGCTTATAGTACAACTGTGTAAATTTTCAAGAAAATCGGTTCAGCCGTTTCGGAGTCTATAGGTAACGGACACACACACACACACAACATTCCATTTATAAATAAGTTTAGATTAGATAGATTTCGATTTAGATTAGATATTCTTCTTGTTTATTTGTGTTTTGCTTTGTGTTGTGTGTGCATATAAAGTATTTAAATTTAAAAATGTAGAGCCACATGCTTATGGAAAGCAGATGGGAATGAGTTGTTTGTAAAACAAAGCCGTGCAAATCTCGAGTGGAATTCTATTATTCTGAGAAACGCTTGAACGAACCCCCAAACCGACTTTCAACAAACCGTATGAAACCTCGTGTCATCTGCGTTGTCATTATACGCTTTTGTCAAAGATACAATTAATGTAGACAGAGATGGAAAAGGTAAAATTGCAAAGAGAAAGAAAGTCGGTAATAAGCTTTTTTTTATTCGAATTTATCTTTTTTTTCTAAAGATTTTTTCTCTTGGTTTATCGAGATTGTTCTGCACTACAACAATCTATGTGATTGTATGTGTCGATGTGTATTCATTAGATAAACAGAAACAAAGTCTGGAAAGAAACAGTATATATGCGAGCGAGAAAAAGTATATTGACTTATATTTATAATGGTCATCTCTCTATGCAGGTACGTGTTTGGTACATATTCTTTATGCAGAAGAAACAAAACAAGCAAACGTATAACAAAAAAGGACGGTAAAGTGGACGTGAAAATATATCGACCTGTGCATTTCTATATATTGTTAACATTGTAGTGATTATCTCTCTCTCTCTCTCTCTCTCTCTCTCTCTCTGTGTGTCTTTGAGTTTCAAATAGAAAAACCAGGGAAGTTATTAGTTTTTAATAGAAATATCCACCCCTATTCTAACCACCAATTCGATTAAACCTTCAAGAGATCTTTTCCTACTTATTAGTTTAGGACGAAACGTTTAATGGCAGAAAATTGTTTTAAAATATATTAAACAATTTCAGTACTTGCATTTATATCAATTACTTCATGTATTTGAAATTCTTCAAGTATGCACACACACACACACACACACACACACACACACACACACACACACACACACACACGTATGTATGTATATATATATATATATATATATCGCCATATTTTTAATTTTGCGCATGGGCGGTGTTTGTGTCAACTGCACAGTATAGTAGGGTCGGTAGGGCACCGTCTGTGAGAAAAAGGGTACCATGACGCAATTTACCCCGCCAGAAATTTAGAAACGGCGTGCTGTACAGCTTGGCATTCGCGCCGAAATCTACAATACGAATGTTTGGGTGTCAATCTGAGGACAGTCCAGAAGATTCGGAAAAAGCTGGATGATATAGCCAGTCAATAACATAGTGTTTGGAGGAATCACTAGTGATGGCGACGTTATATCTCTATTCGTCTTTCTACAGGCCCTCAGACTCAACACAGACTTCCACATCATTTGCCCTGAGTCAAGAGGGTGTTTGTTGAAAGACCATATATCTGGCAATGCCACACAATTAGAATAACCCGGTCGTAGCTATCAGACAATTCATGTCACTACATCACTCCTTACATTTGACCTCCTAACTGCCAAGACTGCAACTTCTTGGATTATTATGTGCGGGGCACACCTGAGCGAAAGACCAACAAAACATCTTGTAGCATCAAAAATGAATTGAAGGTAACGATGATGGTAGCATTCATCAACTTGAATAAGGAGAGCGTCCGGAAGTGTTGCAGAAGATCCAAAAGTCGTCTGAAGGTCATGGTTGAAACCAATGGCGATTTTATGGAATATATTTACTTTTTACTATTTCAAGATATCTTTGTGTAAGTTTTGTGTAATTTTCGTAAATTTTAGTAAAAATAACTGTTAAAATGAGATGTCAGTGTTATTTTAATTTTTACGTAATTTAGACGACAATTCACCCATCACCTTGTGTGTATATATATATATATATATATATATATATATATATATATATAAGAATGTGTTTTTCATTTATTAATCTGACATTTTAATTTATTACTTAAGCGTTAGTTTTAATGGATACTTATATTTGATTGATCTAATGACGGTTTTTACTTGGGGAGCGCAGGGGTTCGAAAGCATATTTTTCTAATAAGATTTCTCGAAGATTCAGTCCAGTAGTTGGAGATAAATAAATGTATGGTTTAATCAATGAACTCAAATATGGATATCCATTAAAAATAGTATTTAAGCAATGCATGAATAAATGAATATATATAGTTTTAAGATATGCTATATTTATGGGTAGAAGTGTTCAATATCAGGGACAGAGCGTATGTAAATATATAAGTGGGCACTGGGGTCAACTCCAGGCAGCAGTTTGTTTCATGTCTTAGTGTCCATTCGTAGATCTATAACAACAGTAAAAAAAAAGAGATATAAACTAATTTTTACACTATTAATGATCAGTATATTTTGTATACTATTGTATATACACGTACATTTGTACTCACACTAATGTGAGAGTGTGAGAGAAAAGAAAGAGAATTATATATATATATATATATATATATATATATATATATATATATATATATATATTCTTTTACCTACGTCACCATGAAGTTGTATTACAAGATTCAACTATAAAATCTTACATATTTTATAAGCCGAAATACCGATAAGGTTTGATTAATTTCGAGAAAGAAGTCGATAAGAATATCCATTTATCAGTCAGTCAGTTAAGTGCCATACGTGATACACGATTTGGGCGATTATGTCTTGAAAGAGACATGACTGACTGGGCAGAAGATTATCCTGCAGCAGGTTGCCATTACTTTCTGTGGTAGACTGGTTGCCAACCAAGGCATTAGAACTCAATCTGTCCTATTATGTAACCTATAACTGGAGGGAAGAGACGGATTGATACCTTTTCCAAGGGTATTTGCGCGTAAGTGAATGCAATGAATTCAACTGGAATTCAAACTTGGCACCCTGATTTGTCGTTCTGAGTCGATATCCACTGCAACGTACATCCATTTATAATATTCCAGAATATTGTATGAGGAAGTTTCAGTGTTCATTACTTTGTGACGACGAAACTGTATATCTTAAATAATTTATAAGTAACCAAATATGTAAAATATTAATGTGAGAGATTTGGGAAAGACAATAGATTCGATGCAATTAGTAAGATTTAAAAAGATTTACCCCTTTAGTAAAACTGAAGCTGTAAAGTGTAAGAGAACGCTTATGATCTTTCACTCACACTGAAAAGTGAAGCACCACAAAAGTCAGACACGTAGAGCACGTGTCAAAAATTGATTCTTTACATCCACAATCATAGCACCAATAGGCTGTAGTCTGTGAACATTTTAATTACTAGACTGTTTATTTTTGACAAATTTCGTATATTTTTCTTTTTTCGGTTCATGTCCATGTGAGGTTAGGTGTGCTTTTGTTTTTTCAATTGCAAAAATAGAAGATTTTACATTACTTCATTTTATTCTAAGTACCTCCACTAAATTACTGAAATAACAACATAGTATGAATAAAAAAAAGGCCCCAAATTTAATAAAACCTAATTTTTCCATCAAAATGTCTATATTAATATTAAAAGGAAAGCTCAAAGTATTTTTTTATTATTTTTAAATTTTTTAGTCCCTTCTAACATGTTCGAAATTTTGGTAAAATATTTTGTTTTGACTTTAATTAGCGGGTAACCAAATCGTTATGAAGGTTTACAATGGAAAACAGTATTACATAACTCATTTTTTTCCGGTGACAAACACATTAATTTGGTAATTCTTGCAAAAATCAAATAATTGTCGGATCTTAATGAAACTTTCACGACTTATTCACAAATGAATGAAATTATTTTTGAAATTATTATTTTTAAAAGTCTTGGGAAAAAATATCTATATATTTAAGAACTTAAATTTTGTTGAGAAAGTTGGTTTCATTAGTTAAACACAGGACTTATTGGGGAATGTAAATCATTTATTATTTTTCCTCTGTTTTTGCTCCCAATAGTAAAATAAAAAAAACGAAATATAACTATGACATTATTTAATTTCATAAGGTTTTAATTGCCTGAATAGATAATATAGATTAAGGACATGTAATCTGAAAAAATTCGATTAATGATGAAATTTTAAAAGAAGTGTTTTCATTTTTGTCAATTATAATAATTTATAAAGTTTCAAAATTTTTTTAAAATACTTCAAAGATTTATTGTTGGGGTTAGATTATAAAATTATGAAGCGAAGATTATATTTATTAATCGAAAATTAAAAAGTTTAATACAAAATATTTGGACCTTCCAATTTTAAAAATATTAAAAAAAATTTTGTTTGAGTATTTGAAGTTTTTGTGTAATAATTTCTTTGTGTAAATTAAAGGTCATGTATTTCAGGGTTTCCTACGCTTGATGGAAGAAAATTGGAACAATTATGTCACTTTTGATCGCCATAAACATTTATTTTATCTTATCTCACAACTGTGAAATCTGTCAACACATCCAGTGAAAGAGTCAGAAAGTTTAACTCTGTGTTAAAAAATTAGTTTTATTCTAAATTTCATGCTATAAATAGGTAATAATTGTGTAAATCAGATTAATTTAACATTCAATTTGCTACTTTTCCAAAAATCATGTGTCACAGATTTATATTTTACTTTTGCAAGATTTTTAAAACCGAGAAAAACATTTTGTTTACAAATGTGTCAATCGCTCAAAAAAGACCGAAAAATTGAAAAATTAAAAAGAAATTCTCAAAATTTTATATTTTAATCAATATGATTTCTGTTTAAAATACACCAGCGTATTTTGTTTACTGGAAATAGTAAACTTAATTATTTAGCTTTAAATTAAATCTAAGATGAGTTTCAAGAAAGTTTTTTATTTTAAAAAATTCAATTTCAACTTAGTTATCAGATATGAGTGGAGAGACAAATTTTATTCATAGAATTAATTATAGTTGAAGAAATACTGATTTAGATATTTAGCCATTCACCATACATAAAAAAACAAAACAATGCAATGTACTATATTCGGAAGTGGTAGAAGAAATGGCAGGTAATATTTCGTAAACATTGATAGAAGTAAACAAACAACGTGAATGAGTAATACCTATATGCTAACGACCATCACGGAGTACATTTTGGGCGTATTCTCTCTCTCTCTCTCTCTCTATATATATATATATATATATATATATATATAAAGAGAGAGAGAGAGAGTGAGAGAGAGAGAGAGAATTCGCCCAAAATGTATACACACTTCAGGAAAGAAAAAAACTGAGTAGATATTGTAATATTAAATTTATTCAGATATCACGAGATATTAGTACGGCAAACTATTGCTCAGGAAACGTTGACCAAAGTGTTCAGCTGCACATGCATTTTTCAATTTTTTGCCTAAGGGCCATCAATCTAATGTCATCTTTTAAGAAATTATCTTACTACAGTAAACAGTTTTTGGCTGGAATCCTGATATATATATATTAGGACTTTTTCAAGATTCTAATATATATATATATATATATATATATATATTTTAGAACATGTACACAATTTCTTCTATATATGTCCTCTTCTCTACAATCATATGGCTGTTTCAGTGTTTGGACTCAAACACTTCATCGGGAGAAATAAAAGTTTCGAATCATTCTCTGTTTATATTTGGTTCGTTGTTGTCGTGGGGGTTGGTTGGGGTTATTGGTAATTAAGTGAATGTGTTTCTCGTTTTGACCGATATAGACTTTTAAAGAATCTGGTGTGTAAGTGTGAAATTGTTGATTAATGGTATTATCGGTTGGAATGTACGTTTTATCAGTCGGGTAAAATTAGCTATAATTGTAGTTCTTAGTCTCAGCCATGATACCATTTACTCAGAGGACTTATTTAGCCTTCAAAATTCAATTTACAACGAAACAAACTTATTTGATATCAATACCAGGAAATTAAAATTTGTCTTACATCCATTCATTTTTCTACAGTTTCGCTTTAACTGGAAACAACTATTGATTTTTAGTCTTTTGTGCCAACGTCCAAAGAGTCTGAGCTTTTGGACCATGGATTAGTTTTAAAGCTTTCATTACACCCGAGCAACGCCGGGCTATATTGCTAGTATGTATATAAAAGGCAATATGTTTGTTTGTGTGTCTGTTTATCTGCCTGTATGTCTGTATTTTTTCAGACCTTTTATTTTAGTTTTTGCTTCGGTTTTGGCTCTAAGTAGGTATAATTGTAGCTCTTAGTCTCAGCTATGATACCATTTACTCAGAGGACTTATTTAGCCTTCAAAATTCAGTTTACGATGAAAAAAACTTATTTGATATCGATAGCAGGAAATCAAAATTTGACTTACATCCATTCATTTTTCTTTCTGTCTACGGTTTCGCTTTAACTGGAAACAACTATTGATTTTTAGTCTTTTGTGCCAACGTCCAAAGAGTTCGTAAATCTTATTCTACAAAGGTTTGAGAATCAGAATTAGATATCTTATTGATCAAAATTTCAAGATCTCTTCTCGATAATTCCATATTCTGATCTTTTATGGAAAAAATATAAAATCATCATACCATGCGCCAAATCTGCCATTGTATATCCAGTGAAGCAAGATCTGCTCGGCACTTTTTACAGCTGAAGGAATGGGTGTGATCAATCTATTTTACTTAACAAGTGCACAAGAGCTTACTTCATTCAGAGAAACTTTATGCTGTGAATATCTTTCTGGGTGATGCGTAAACAGGAATTTGTCAAATAGGAATTTGTCAAACAGGAATTTGTCAAACAGGAACTTGTTGGGATCTTTTAGGGGGAAAAATTTATTTCTGCTTGTCTTTTTTAGTGTTCCAAGAGAATAAAAGATACTTAATAATCGTTTTAGCAAACGCCAAACAAATAAAGAACATTAGAATTCACCGACTTTTTTCTGCATGAATGATAAGCACAAGGCATAATTCGCTGAAACACATTTGCGATCAGCTTCTTCATAGTAAATCTGCATACCGAATAAAGCGGACATATTGAAGAATTATAGTGACTAATTATATGCGTTGAACGAAACAGCTATAAGTAAACCGAAGAAATAAGATTAAATCGAAAACAAAAGCAAAACTATTACACAGTAAACAAGATAACTTAACAAGGAAAGAGAGAAAAAAGAAAACTTTAATAGGATGTATATGCGTATATGAAAATGCTTGTTGGTACCTTTTACATGTATTTAAGGGTCTATGACAAATCACTCCGTAATTGCTGTTGGTAACATGTAAACCCGTTCTATCTGCCTTATGGTTGGATCAGTGACGAAAGCGGTTACCCAGTTTTAAATCAGGTTTTTCTGGTGAGCAGGGTGACAAGATAATTAAAAACCAAATCCGGCAAATGAATCTTCTTGTTAGGTCAACAACCATCTAGCATACTGGTGCAAACAGGGATCTATAACTACGTATGTATTCAGTCTTCTTGCAACTGATGAGTGCTCCTTTCTTCTTGATTGTTTCTTTCACTCGAAACTGTCTGTAGCGACGAAATGCACTCTTAGTCATCATTAATGAAAAATGTCAGGACACTAGACAAACTGAAATAATAACAATCATAATCAAAGGATTGCTCTCTAAATATACAATACACATACACACACACACACACACACACACACACACAGAGGCATATATATATATATATATATATATATATATATATATATCAAAGACACAAAAAGACACAAAAAGTGTCGAAACAAAATAGCTACTTTTGTAGTGATATTATAACATATCAATGTTATAATTTATTAATAAATATTATTATTATATATATATATATATATATATATATATATATATATATAAAGATTTTTCGTTTGACAAAATGCCAATACATACTTAAAGAGGAGGACCATGGTGAGAAAGGTTAGTCTATAAAATCAAATAGTTTAATGATATCGTTTAAAAACAAGTGAAACAGAAAAAAATGTTTAAAAAACAATTAAAGGATCCGCATCCACTAAAAAAAAGAAAAGAAAGGGAAACACTAGGCAAGCCTTTTTCCGACAGAACTAGTCATGGGTATATGATGTCGGAAGAAAATTTAAAATTCAGTGATGAAAAATAGGTAATGTTCAGAAAAGAATATATATATATATATATATATATATATATATATATATATATATATATAATCTATTTAAAAAGGAAAAGTAGACTAATTTTTCTCTAATTTTTCTCCAGTTTCTAAAAGGTTTTTTCTGTTGCTGAGGTGATGTGTCGTCCCCCGTGGGTATCTTCATATCGAAATGGCCATTCAACATCTTTGAATTAATCCTTTTTTAATATATATTTGCTCTGTAATATTTTATTACATGGAGCTCTCTTCCTGTATCATTTTTTAATATTAAAATAAATTTTTAATATTAATTAGGATCGGTTTTTTGGAATTTACCTTCCTGCTTTTTTCCCTTGGATTGAAGTATCTGAATTAAAATATATATATATATATATATATATATATATATATATATATATATATATATATATATATAGGTTAGCTTATCACCCGGTTCACACTCCTGTTGAACGGGAGTAGATAATTAACACTCTCTTCCTGTTTAGGATTGTATTTCTGCCTGTAGCATCAACTTAGCATAGCATGGTTATTTAAACATCACCCAATTGTAAGTACGGAAGTATTTTATAAGTTTCTTTTTGCCTCTGATAGTGAGTTTAATCTTTATGAACGCTATGATTGTGTTTCCGGTTCTTCTAAAGTCTTCTCATTCTCTTTCACTCCTTATATATAATAAGTTCTAATATACATATATAAAAGTTTCTGCCCAATATATATATATATATATATATATATATATATATATATATATATATATATTGGGCAGAAACTTTTCTTTTAAACATATTTCATTAAATATGGCAGACAAGGAAAATTTAATTAGTTTTTTCCGAGCATTCTTACATTTCTTCGTTTGGTGGGAGTAAGAGAGTGCAAAAAAGTATCCGTATTGTTCATTGTCCCAAGCGCTTTCCGATACTCCTTTGCGGAAGTTTGTTTTAGGTGTTGTTAATTTCTTTTGGATGTGCGTTGTGGTGCAGTGAATATCGGCTCGGAACGAGAAATCGGGGAGCCGAGTTCGAATTGCACTTGAATCCATTGCATTCACTTACGTGCAAATACCCTTGGGAAAGGTATTAATCCGTCTCTTCCTTCCAGTTATGGGTTAAATAACAGGACATATTGGGTTCTATAGCCTTGGCAGGCAACCAGTCTACCGCTGAAAGCAATGGCAACTTACTGTGGGATAATCTTCTGACCAGTCAGTCATGTCTCTTTCGAGACATAATCGCCCAAGCGTGTTTCACGTATGGCACTTAACTGACTGAATTTCTCTTAATTTTTGACTGTTTAACATGACATTGTATCTTTGTAGTTTTTTGAATGCTGGTAAGAGCGTTTTTTTCCGAGCTTTGCATATTGAGCGCAACTGAAAATCGATTGAGCGTCTTTCTGTTTTTTTTTGACACACTATTAACACACTATTCCTACTGTTAAATAAGATGAAAGGGATAGTAAAAGCGAAATAATTTATATACAGGGCCCCTCTCATAGCTAAATGTTTCCGATAATGTGATTTTTATAAAACGTTAGTGTTTCGACCAGAATTTTTCTTAAGGATTCTTGTAAATTGTGTGTAGCTAGATTTTTTTTATAGCACTTTGATAATAGAAGTGACATCTGAGAAGAAGAAGGCAGTAGCAACTCAAGAAGCTACTCAAGAAGGTAGTAGCATGTCCGATATTGTTAATTGATTTATGACAAGAAGTACAGTTTGTATTGGACAGTAAAATTATATATATATATATATATATATATATATATATATATATATATATATATATATAGCTACTCTTTATTATGAATGTACTATATATAAACATATATTGCTACTCTTTACACATGCATACATATAACCTACTTATACATACTCCACACATACAGTTTATAAACTGACCATTAAACAAACAGTTTGCTTTTTTACAATCACATGCACATTTTTTTAATCTCCTTCCACAAAATGTTAGCCCTTTTCCTTTGAGCATTCATCCGCAATATTACGCATGAGGAAACAGATAAACGAGATGGTTCTAAAACATGAACCTGACGTTTCATTAAAGGTCGATCTTTTGCATGATTTAATCCAAGTCATTCTTGAGCAAACCGCTTATACTTTTTCCTCTTACCTGGCAAAGATTTCGAAAATTTTATAGAATATTCAATGGTTATTTATAACGCGTGCGCATTGTGGAGTTCATAAATCTTAAACTGACTCTCAGAAGAAAAACATCTTCTAACATAGTTCTGAACTTAGAATTTTATGATGTTTGTATAAGCATACCTTCCTAATTTGATGTTATGGACAGAACCTCTAACACCTCAATAATCACCGATCAAATTACAAGTGATTCATAGAAAATTAACAAGATATTCGTGTCGGGTTTGGAAATTGGTACTCAGTGGTGAATGTGGAGGTTGTGTAATTGTTAACAAATTGGAAAGAGAAATCGGTGACTTTGATTTCCAGTTGAATTTTATGTTCACTTGTTCCCATAAATAGCAAGGCTAACTAGGCTGTCTTTCCCTGAGGTGGTAGTCAGTCTAGTAGTGAGGAAACCCTGAATGCAAAACCAGCTCAAAGATGTTTGGACTTTGTCAGGCTATCTTGCCCTAGACTTATCACTGCTGATATGGCTGCAGATGTTTTTATGACCCTAATGAGTTTCATAACGGTTCATGATTGACTCGTATTGATATCTCTGATGTAGAAAAAGAACTTTGCATGTTTTTAAACTAATTCAGTGAGTAAGTGTTGTGGTATCCTTCCTCTAAAGAGTTTACTCTAAGATTAGTAGGAGAGGAGGCCTTGGAGGAAACACTTAAATTGACTGAACACTGTACAACCTACACACGCACAAGTCGTGTAATACTCTTCTGTTGTATTTACTGTTAAATATACAATATTTCTATAACACATGTTTTGTTATTTCTTGAACCATTCACTTGGTCACAACAGTGAGTTTTGATGATGAATATCAAGTCGACACTTTGATCATATCTTGAGATCTCTACTATTTTTAATGGAATTTACAGTAACCCACTAAAACACAAGGGATTTAATGGGTGTGAAAGAATTATAAAATAGAAATATTAAGAAGGAGAGAGAAAAAAGAAGTGTAACCAGGAAGACAATAGATAACAATTAACATTGCATTTCAATTTTTGAATATCAAAGTTGGTTGGAAAGCATGGAGCTGGAAGAGAGTTCCACAGAAGAGAAGTGCAAGAAAAGAAACGGTTAGTATCCAACTTACGATTACATCTAGCCAATTTAATTGTAAATTGATCAAATCCCGTCGCTAGTCTAGTACTGCGTTTAAATTCTTAAAGCCTAGGTACCATAGTGAAGAGTTTACAAACAATTACCACGAAGGTATTTACAGAAAAGACACAGAGAAACAACTTTACACCGGTGGGAAAGGGACTGAAGCAGAGAAGCCAGATCAGGACCAAAAGTACTGCTGATGTTTTAAATAGGTTTTATAAATAATGTCTAAATATATAGCAGGAGCACCGAAACAGGCTAACATTGTCTGCTGACATTAAGGTGTAAAGCTTAGCGATTCACTCTCCTGGATAGCGTAAGACGTAGTAATTTAATTTCCTAGAAGTTAGTATCAACCATGCTTATGAAAGACAAAAAGATTTCTCTCAGCTGATTAATAGAGAGTTGTTTTGTTTTAGAATTGTCAAAATTAACAAGCCATTTCTCGCTCCAGTTAACAACAGTCTTCAGATGGGCTGCCAATCTGCCTTTATCGAACTGATAATACTTAGTATCAAGACAGGAGTAAATGATTTTGTCATCAGCATATATATCAGATTGGGGCGGATGTCATCAGGAATGTCGTCAATGAAAATAAAATATAATAAAAAAAAAAAACAAACAAATTAGAACCAATAATAGAACCCTGAGGAAAATCTACATTAGTGCAGAAGTATCTAGAAGAGTGGCTGTTCAGGACAACTTTCATTTCAAGATTTGATAAGACTAAATCAACTAAAAATTCGTCCGGAAGCACTATAATTTTTCAACTTGTGAAGAAGTCCTGTATGTCAGCACTGACGAACGCTTTTAAGATGTCGAAAGCAACAGCCCGAGCTTCACCATTCTTATCTAAGTCTCTTTTAGAAATAATCATGAATACAACAGCGGTTGACTTAGAGAAACGTAAGCCATATTGTTTCTTTGAAAGAAGACCCTGCATCGTGAGATACTTAACTAATTCAGCATTGATTAGAGTCTCTAGTATTTGTGAAAAGGAGGTTGAAGACTAATAGGCTGATAGTTGGAAAGATCGGAGGGTTTAACAGAGTTTTAAAGACCAGAACAACAGATGAGAATTTCCAACAAGCAGGAGATCAAGACACAGCGAGGCATTTATCATACGGATTAGAGAGAACATAATTATAGATTAAATTCGAGAGCACATTTCTATTACAGAGATACCATCAGGTACACATGTTTTGTAGAGATCCAGATTAGAGGGGATAGCAGAAGCTATACTCTGTAATTTTATATTCTTCATTCAATAACGAGCGTACCCCTGCCCTGAAAACTTATCTCTCTCTCTCTCTCTATCTATCTATCTATCTATCTATATATATATATATATATATATATATATATATATATTAAACGGTCTTTATTATGTTGTTATTTGCTGACAGGTTATTCTCCACTGAGTATATATATATATATATATATATATATATATATATATATACTCAGTGGAAAATAACCTGTCAGGAAATAGCAACATAATAAAGACCGTTTAATATATATATATATATATATATATATATATAATTATATATATATATATATATATATATATATATATATATATATAGTGGTCTTTATTACGATAGAGAGGATATATATTTTTATTTTTATTTTTTCGACGACATAATTATTGCAAAAACAAAATAAAGCACCGTTAAAGACCAAACACACGGCAAGACCTTTCAGAATTGGTAGTAAAGTTTAATAAATGGTAGTAAAGAGAATGAACTGAGCCGATGCTGCCTTGCTATTGTCTTCCGCCATAAGCGTGACAGGAAAGAATATATATATATGCAAATAAATACACAGAGGACCTTATTAAAAGAAAGATGATATCAGCAAAATAGATAAAACAGTACGTTTTAAAAGCTTTTGCTGACTGAGGAAATCTTGCAAAATGTTGTATATAACGGATCTCGGATATTTAACGTTTTTACTTTGGTATAAGAACAACCAAAACACTATAATCATGTAGAAAATTTTATTGTATTGAAGTGTATGTGCCGACTAACGAGACTTGAATCATTCATACCTGACATGACATTTTATTTAACTTCTGACTTTGTTTATTTGCTGTCAGTCAGTGCGTATGTATGAGCGGCCCTGTTGCCTCCCGGTCCGTACGTGGTCCTTACATTCTCACTTGAGATGTCTTTGAAACTGCCCAGCAACATTAGGCCCTGTCAGTATTTATGTGTGATTGCTTGGAAATACCAGGTGCTGCATGCTTGGATGTGCAGGTGGTGTAATGGATAAAGGTCCTGAATTGCTAACTGGAGAACCAATTTACAATTCTGGGTTCGTTATAGTCACTTTACGCGCAAATACCCTTGGAAAAGGCATGAATCCATCTCTCTGTTTGAAGAATCTGAAAATATTTTCTGACTTTAAATAACCTGTAAAGGGTTGATAAGAAAATGAATGAATCAATCAATCAATGAAACTCACTAAACCTCTCTGGATAGGTTTGTTTATCTATCTGTCCAGCGGTTTTTCTCACGCGCATATATAACTTCACTGGGTCACCACTGATAACGGATAAGTTGTTGATCTCTAATTCTGAGCCATTCGATATTTGGCTTCCTTAGTCTGGTGTGAAATTAATAGCAATATTTTTCCACCATGCATTAATTTTCATGATCTCCAATTAATACAAAAATGAAGCTTAAAATACATGCGAATAAAAAAGCGTTAAGTATATTACGAAATAAATAAAAACAACATTATAGCTTTTGTTGTTGCTGTTTTGTTTTGTTTTTGTTTTTTGCTTTGTTTATTTTATTTTATTTTTTAAGATCATTCTGGCTTGATGCAGTAATCATGCAGTTTGTGAAATGTATCATAAGTTTGCAGGTTACAGATTTTCTGATAAGATTCTCTACATTGTTTTGGCAATTTCTTCGTATTTTGTTGTTTCATATCCACAAGAAAAGAGACAATTCGATTTCCTTTTTTTCGATCTTTATGGATTCTCTAAGTTTTCCACTGCCCGTCTCTCTCACTTTAAAATGTAAATTATACTAGATTGACAATTAGGTCTCATCGTTTTACTGTTGAACTAGTTCGATGCAGCCGACTGTTTTATTCTAATATTTCCTTTACCAGCACTTCTCTCCAGTGGAACTACCTTCAGATTTCTTGCTTCCCAGCCACCTACAAACATTTAAATGCAACCTCAACAACATCTTCTGTCTTCCTGAATCCTTTTCCTTTATTTTTCTTTCTCCTCAGTCAAGCTTTCTCTTTCTCTTTGACTCCCTGTAACCCCCACTTCGTCCTAGTAGCATTAACACCATGCTGGGGGTGAAATGATTAAAAAAAAAAAAGAAAGAAAAGAAAAGAAAATACTGATCAGTTTGTTTTTTGGGTGACTTTTTTATGTTTTATTTTCATCATCAACTGGATAGCGAATCAAGATTCGTAATGTCAGTGTATGCATAAATGTCGCCTGACATTATCGAATGATACTTCGATCACCAATTGCGAATATATGATCCGATTATTATTCTACTACGAGTGTAACCCTGCCGTCAAAAATGCGTCAATATATATATATATATATATAGATGCACAACGGTCTTTATTATATATATATATATATATATATATATATATATATATATTCTTCACGACTTGACGATATAATTATTGCAAAAAGTAAAATAATAAGGTATTGTTAAAGAGCAAATACGCTACGCAACAGGAGCATTCATAACTAGTAATAAAATTTATTAACTGGTAGTAAAGAGAATGAACTGACCTGCCTCTGCCTCGCTATTGTCACTCTCTCCATGAGCGTGACAGGAGGTATATATATATATATATATATATATATATAAACATAAGAGACAATGAATGTCTATTATGTTTAATGATGAGCCGTTCTAAACATCGTATTTTGGCTTTAATTTCAGTTGAAAATAAAGACTAAAATTCTTCAACATTTGGATAATCTTTTATTAAGTTGGTTCTAAGCTTTCGGCTCACATGAGCCATCTTCAAAGATGTTATAAGGACAGTAACACAAAAACATTCACCATAAGCGACGATTTTATCTTGTGTTGACATAAAACTCGCCTAAGCAACGGCAATAGTTACCAAAAATAACAAACGCAGTTCGCAAATTTTCAATGCGGTTCTATTCAATGCCGTTGCTTAGCGGAGTTTTATGTCAACACAAGATAACATCGTCGCTGATGGTGTAAGTTTTTGTGTTACCGTCCTTATAACCTTTCTGAAGATGGCTCGTGTGAGCCGAAAGCTTAGAACCAACTTAATAAAAAATTATCCAAAGGTTGGAGAATTTTTGTTTTTATTTTCAACTGAAATTAAAGCCAAAATACGACGTTTAGAACGGCTCATGATTAAACATAATAGACATTCATTGTCTCTTATATTTAACAGTATATGTTTAGAAAATTATTTGCTGCCTCGATACACTAAATATATATATATATATATATATGTGTGTGTGTGTGTGTGTGTGTGTGTGTGTGTGTGTGTGTTTAGGCAGTAAAAGTTCTTTTTGGTATGTCAGATTAAATAAAATGCAAACATTATATCTGCTTATTTTTTAAGAAAATCCGTTAGTACTCACGGATAATCTTTCGCGTATTATAATTGAAAGATGTAAGAAATGCGCTGTAACTTTGACAGTTCATTTTCTCGATCTTCCCAAGATGTTTGGAAGAAGATTAGAAGTACTTGGGAACATCGAGAAATGGATAATAAAATCAATTGTCAAAGTTACAGCGCATTTCTTACATCTTTCAATTATAATACATGAAAGATTATCCGTGAGTATGAACTGATTTTATTAAAAATATGCAAACATAATGTTTGTAAATTATTTAATATATATATATATAACAGTTTTTATTATAATAGAGAGGACTGGTCAGTCAGTTAAGTGCCATACGTGATACACGCTTGGGCGATCATGTCTCCAAAGAGACATGACTGACTGGGCAGAAGATTATCCCGCAGTAGGTTGCCATTGCTTTCTGCGGTAGACTGGTTGCCGACCAAGACTTTAGAACCCAATCTGTCCTGCTATTTAATCCATAACTGGAGGGAAGAGACGGATTAATACCTTTCCCAAAGGTATTTGCGCGTAAGTGAAGGCAATGAATTCAGTTGGAATTCGATCTCGGCTCCCCAATTTCTCGTTCCGAGCCGATATCCAATGCCCCACAACGCACATCATTGTCCCTTTAAACTGTGAACTGTGAAATCATGGTACGATACAAGGGAAAGAATAACAATATTGGTGGATAATTCATTATTTCACTCTCGGGTGAGGTCCATTTCATTATTCTAGCTTAAGAAAGTGGTAGTGCCGGTAAAATGAAAACACCTCCAGAATAATGAAGAAAAAGGTTACTTGGCTCTTTCATAATTTTCAATATTATATTAAACTCCTGATTTCGTCAATTAATCTTGGCCAGTGTGAGTGTGCCACCCCTGTAGAACCCTCATTCTGACGACGTCCTTACATCAACCATCTGCTATGTCTGAGTGATCGCCCAACGCTCAACACGAGGCACGGTCGTTTATATAATCACGTATATTATAAATATTTTCCACTCTTGTTAAAACCGAATGCGCTTATGCGTCTTTATTCGACAACCGAATGTAATCCCACCCAGGTTAACTTTTCACTTGGATTCTTTGGTAGCTTGGTGCGAAATTAAGTGCAAAGTATATTTCGGCATAATACTATGCTAATATTCAGATATCACGAATAACGCAGTTTACGAGATCGAGATTAAATGAGGGATCACTTGATTGTGGGTTATTATAACAGCCTTGAATATATTCATAAATCACTGAATTTATCCTGGGAAGAAATCCAATCCCATTTGAAAAAACCTCCTTTCACCCACCAAAACGTAAACATATAAATTTCTTTAGAAGTTTAGAATAAGTATTCTGGTTATGAGCAAAGGAACAGTCCGATATGCAAATTACAAGTTGGAGAGACCAAAATCAAACAGGTGCAACAATTTAAATATCTGGGATGAATTTTAACAGATCACGGAAAGGGCAACATCTGAAAATGGGATAGTGAAATATGCCTTCCAAAAGCTAAGCAAAGTATTAAGAAATAAAAATAAATCTTACAAACAAATAGTACTGAATTGTTACCTAATATCAGTCGTCCTATATGACAGTAAATGCTTTACAATCTCTTCACAGATGAAGAAAACTTAAAGCAACATAAATGTGGTGCTACAGAAGGATGCTGAGTATACCATGAACTGAACATGTGAGCAACGACGATGTTTTAGAAAAAATTCAAACAAAATAGACACTCATATGTAACATAAAAGACAGACAGTTCTAATTTTTAACGAGGAAAGAGGGCTTGGAAAATTTGATATTCACAGAACAGACTAAAGGCACAGAGGAAAACAACGCATAACCTACTTATGGAACTTGAGTGAATCGATGGTGGAACAAGATTTAAGAGAGATAATTTTATTAAGAGCTACAAAGATAGGAAATTGTGGAGAGCCATGATGGCCAACATTCTAAAGAAACATATAAGAAGAAGGTTCTTTTAAAAGTGTAACCTCTAATCGTTGACTCACGTTTTCCCCTCGTCTGAGTAAATTATGAAAAATTTGCATATCTCTAACAAAACTAAGTTTAAATATAAGATTAAAAAGTATATTCAAAAGACTTCATGTAATTATCAGAACATTATCCTGACTCTAAATGCCAATATTTTTTCGATGTTTGTTTTTCTGAGTAACTAATTTAAATTAAAACCCTTCATTATGTGACAATTTAAAGCTCATAGTTTCAAATCTATCATTTCGTAAATCTATAATATTATTCTATTTGTTTATAATAAACCCATTAGACATTTCTATCAAGTATCAAAATGTAATTTACTGTCTGATCCCTAGACCTCCTAGACTGGAAACAATTACGCTTTCTGGCCGGGAAAACTAGATAATAACATTAAGCATGCAAGAAGGTCTATACTATAACGATCCAATTTCTGATTGCATGTTTTATTTAGTATCGCAACATAACGAAAACAGCATCTCATACAAGGAAGTTGCTAAGTCAATGCCACTAGAATGTTCTACCTTCATCTACGCACAAATATCATTAGAAAATGTATTAATCCATCTCTTCTCTCTCTAGCTAAGGGTTTAATAGCAGGACACATTGGTTTCTGTCACCTTAGTTAGCAACCAGTCTATCGCAGAAAGAAATGGCAACTTACAGCGGGAAAATCTTCTGCTTAGTCAGTCATGGATCGAAAGAGACATGATCGTCTAAGCGATGGCAATTGACTGACTGACTGACTGACATTGAAGAATAAACAATTTTCCAGTTCAATATTGAAATTAAGAATAATAGAATGGGTTCACCGTTCAGCCCCCCCCCCCACCTCAGATAATAATGATCATATATTTTATTCTTATTAATTTGTGTGTTTATTACAAAAGCAGACAGAATCGTATCAAAATTGAAAGAGGAAGAGAAAAGATTATAATATATATATTCTATAAATAGGAAGAGAATAGACATCGAACTTCACGTCCGCCACGATAGATAGATAGATAGATAGATAGATAGATAGATAGATAGATAGATAGATAGATATGATAATGAATAGACTGGGATAGATAGATAGATAGATAGATAGATAGATAGATAGATAGATAGATAGATAGATAGATAGATAGATAATGAATAGACTGGGATAGATAGATAGATAGATAGATAGATAGATAGATAGATAGATAGATGATGAATAGACTGGGATAGATAGATAGATAGATAGATAGATAGATAGATAGATAGATAGATAGATAGTGAATAGACTGGGATAGATAGATAGATAGATAGATAGATAGATAGATAGATAGATAGATAGATAGATAGATAGATAGAATAGACTGGGATAGATAGATAGATAGATAGTGAATAGACTGGGATAGATAGATAGATAGATAGATAGATAGATAGATAGATAGATAGATAGATAGATAGATAGATGAATAGACTGGGATAGATAGATAGATAGATAGATAGTGAATAGACTGGGATAGATAGATAGATAGATAGATAGATAGATAGATAGATAGATAGATAGATAGAAACAGACTAACGTAAACATGAATTAATGAAAATTATTATTACTTCTAAAGAATTCAGAATATTTGGCTTTCTAGAATTGAACTTGTTTGCGCATAATGGCACTCAAAGAAATTCTTAAGGCTAAATTACGCATTCGTCCTAATATAACATTTGTCTAATGATTAATCAGTTAAATCTGATTTATTTTTCAAAAACAAGAAACAAAAACAAATAAATTAAGAAGTATTGCCGTCTTAAACAGAACTATTCTATTTAATGATGTAATTAAATTACTAGTTTGACATGATTAATGAAAGAACGGACTTTATATAAAACAGTCACAGGTATCTAAAACTTCACTTGAATACATCATCTAAGTTATTTATTGACAGCGGCTGACTGTTTAAAAATATTAGTTGCCAGGAGACAAAGGGTAGCCCAACCACAACAACAATGCTATTATTTAATTTTCATAATGAATAAATAAAGTTTTCAAAAATACATATGCAAACAAAAAAAAGGGTATAATATCTTAGTAATTACTGTGTACATGTACTGCACATATTACTAGCAGTAAATACCAAATGTAAATACAGAATGTGGATGTGCATTGTGGTGTAGTTGATATCGACTCGGAACTACAAATCGGGCAGCCTAGTTCGAATTCCAGTTGAACTCCTTGCATTCACTTACGCACAAATAACCTTGGGAAAGGTATTAATCCATCTCTTCCCTCCAGTTATGGGTTAAATAATAGGACAGATTGAGTTTTATAGCCTTGGCTGGCAACCATTCTACTGCAGAAAGCAATGGCAACCTACTGCAGGATAATCTTCTGCCCAGTTAGTCATGTCTCTTTCGAGACATGATCGCCCAAAGCGTATGGCACTTAACTGACTGACTGAAATACAGAATGTTATAATTGTATTTACTTTTTTAATTTATGTAATTGGTTGATATTTTAAAATAGTTTACTGCACAATTTACCCAGTGACAGACAGTTCAAACGCACAATAGAGCATTGCGTGCCGTTCAATATATTAAAAGCAAACGTTTGTGTTCACGAGATGATTGTTCTTTTGCATCCTATTCATCTAACATTTACTTTTCAATGAATACCAACATGCATGATTCCAAATTTCCCTCAGACAGCGAATTTCTTAGCATTGTCTTTATGATTTTTAGCTTTAAAAATGTCCTCTCACATTGGACTTGAGTAACTGATAATGTGAAGATTACTTCATAAAGTTCTCATACATTTTTATTACTAAAACAGTTGTCTGTTGGCTTTTTTATTAAATTTTTATTTACTTTAGGAGTTACACTCAATGAGGGGCCCACTTGCCATCGAGCAAACTAGCACTCTGGCCAGTCAACAAATGCGTATTGAATATTTCGCAACTTCAGTATTCGAATCAATGTCCCTAGAGAGAATGTTTTCATTTCTTCGATTCTAAAGGACTTGCCGAAGAATTCTCATAACTTGAAAGGCGTATTTCTTAAGAATTGGTTTTGCATGTTTCATTTCTTTATACAAATGAAATGCTTTTGTCTCCATCTGACTGATAAGAGATATGGCAATAATTTCCTGCAATTACTTGAGCATCTGAAATTAACAAGCCAAATCTGAATGACCGGCGATTGTACAGGAGGATTTAATGTAGTATTTATTTGTACACTCACGCAACAACAGAATGCAGCACAAGGCCGAGACTTAATGTGAGATTTTTAAAAAAGCCACCAAAATATTGCCCATGCCGCCTCGTCACTTTTCTTTTGGGGGACGCTTCAGGTACTGGGTAAAGACCCTAGCACTCTTTCAAATTGAGGTGATATTATTTTCAACCTGGCATATTTTCAACCCGGTAAGCATCGGCGTATTTAATGTATCCATTTATACTTTTAGCACGGAAATTATATCAGCAAGTGTCAGTTGAGTTTGAAATAATTTCGTTAATTTCAATTTCTGTGAAAATCTTGGGCAATCTTGAACAGGATGAAAAGTTTCAGTCTTGTCTGTGATTTGTCCAGAGATCGAATGCAAAACAATTGATTAATGAGCCGATAAATTGTACAGAATGATATTAATGTGTTTCGTTATGACAATCTTTCGTCTTAACGTATTTTGTCATTGCAAATTAGACAGCCGGTAAACGGTGTGCAACATCAGCTTCAAAGTTGATTCAAAATGAATAATTTAAATTAGGAGGTTATAAAAGCAACCCTAACAGATGAGCCACGACCTCAAGAATCCTGATAGGGAATGGTTGGAGAGGCATACAGACGGAAGATGGAACATCCTATTCAGTCAATGCTACCTTGTGATAAGAATAAAAACAAAAACAAAAACGTTACTCTGACCAAATCGAGGCGTAATTGCGAGTTCTTTAATGCGTACAAAGTTGCAAGTTATTTGATCAAGCTAAGTCATTATTGAGACTACTACTCTTCCTGTAGCTTTGGGCTAAAAAAAGGAAAGCTTGATCACGTGGGACTTGCTTTTTTTGTCTGTTGTTTGTTTTATGCAATTTTACGTCGGCTGATAAATCTGTTAAAGAAGGGTAAAACTGTATAGAGAATACAAATGACCACACCCAAAACCCACTTATAACCCTCTAAATATATAAACAAAGAGAAGGTCGAACAGAGGTAGACATAGAGATGTTCTTTTTAACATATGTTATATATATATATATATCTGTGTGTGTGTGTGTGTGATCATACATAAAACTGTGTGCGTATATGCATGTGGTGTAAAAATTTGAGCAGATCAAGAATAGATATGAACAAACTGAGATAGATAGATAGATAGATAGATAGATAGATAGATAGATAGATAGATAGATAGATAGATAATGAACAGACTGAGATAGATAGATAGATAGATAGATAGATAGAGAGAGAGAGAGAGGGAGAGAGAGAGAGAGAGAAAGCGAGTAGATATGAACAGGCTGGGAGGAAGGAGCAGAGAAATGACCAAGCTTAAACTAAGATATTTTCTTTCTGTTTTTGTTTATATTAATCAAATCGAAGTTTAAAGATTATAATTAAATGCATTAATATTGTTATTGCCTGTAATCGTCACTGCTTTGACTGCATTTCTGGAATTAATGCATCCGCGTTAGATGTTGATTGGTGATAGAAAAAGAAAAATATCAAGATAAAATGTGAATAAAAGAAAAAATTAAAAGAAAAAAGCGTATTAATTGTTTCAATCTGGTAAATAGATAAATATAAATAAAGGGTTATTTTAAAATCAGATCTTTAGTTCTGTCAGTGCAAATTGGCATTTTTTGGTTGAATTGTTTTTCTTGTATCTGCAGAAATAAAGGTAATACTTTATTAATAAACACATGTATTAATATACATGTGCGAGCGTGTAAGAAAGTATGAAAGAAGACTAGCAAACACATGTATAGGTGCTCGGCTTTGGTTTTCGACATTGATTAAAATTTTCAATTTAAAATGATCCGGATAATTTTTTTAGCAAGTCCTTTCATTAAAAAAAGTAGAATTTTCTAATTCCGAAAACATGATGTAAGCATAAAAATCTATCGTATCGTAATAAAAAGAAAGAATTAATTAGAATTGAATCAGTGTCCGCCTTAATCAGTTATGCATGATAATAACAGGTGAGATAAAAACAAAACAAAACAAAACAAAAAAAAAAACAAGCAACGAAGAAACAAAGATAGGCTTTTGTTTTTACCTGAGTCCATGTGGCGAAGCAAAGAAAACAGTAAACGAATAAGGAAATCTTTAACGTTTCCATTATTTTGACTGAAGGCCCGACTTCTTTGTGAACGCGGTGTGAATGTGATGGAAGCAAACTTAGCGGAAAAGTACTTTCTGGTTACATATGCATAAATAAACACATATCACAGACTTTGTAAATAATGATGTCTTTTGAGGTGCGCGCATAAGTTGTTTTTTTATAATCACGTATCAGTCAATCGATATTCAATGCGTGCGTGTCCGAATGTTAGTAAGTATCGATAAAAAGTGTAATAGACACGTTATATGTAGAAAGCCTGTGTGTAAATGTAAGCCTTTATGTGTGGCCTTTGTGTTAAAAGTGAATATGTTCGTATGCCGGTAATATACCTGTACGAATGTGTTAAAGGTTTGTGTACTTATGTCACTCTGCCGATATCACTTTATTTTTCTTTCTTTCTTTCTTTCTTTCTTTCTTTCTTTCTTTCTTTCTTTCTTGTATATGTATGTAGTTAAACAGAAATCTTATAAACGTTGGGACAGAAACTCAAGACTTCTGATCTGCTCAGGAAACAAGTATAAAAAATATATTTTTCCTTCTGGAAAAGATATAAATCCAGCAGCCAGCATTTAAACCGTCATAGTACACGAAAATAACAACGTATGGGATAATTCGGGACCCTAAAATAAATACCAGTAGCAACCGACCATTGTTTTCTTAGTTTAAAATAAACTACTTAATCGATCGATGTAATAATATAAACGAATCAAATCTGTTGACGACACGGTGAAAACGCCAAGTCTCTAGTGGGAGATCCCCGATAAACAGACTGAGAATAACATTGGGTATCATACGTGCAATACAAAAGATGCTGGAGTGTGTGATGTGTATTCGAGCAAACTCTGCCCGTCTACAAGGCTACGATATCAACTCACATGGCTTATTAATAAGCAATAAGATCGTGGTAACTGCTGCTAGACTTAAATAATGGCTACAGAGAACGCACCGCACTACAACATGACATACTGCGCGTCTTTCTTCCTCCCACTTTTCCTCTTCTCGTCCCGCTTTGTCGTTGCCTTGTTTCACTTAAATTTTCATACTTTTCTTGTTGCGGACATAGTAACAGTAGCAACACATTCCTTTAGATAACCTCTAGTTATGCGTGATTTGAACATTTATTGAAATAAAAACTCTCTGCATCTTTCGTCTTTATTTGTGTGTGTTTGCGGGAGGGAAATTCCTCGGTTCAGTTTCTTTCCATGTTTTTTACTTTTTTTTTCTTTCTTTCTTTTTTTCGTCCGATCGATTGTCTCTTTTTTTTCGTTTTGTCCTTTTTTTAATTATTTTAATTACTTTTTTTTAATTTCCTGTTCATATATTCAACTTTATTTATATTTTTTTTACTTTTCATCTTTTTTAATAAAATCATTCATTTATCCAGTTTAAATCTTCACTTTTTTCCTAATTTCATTCTATTTATTCGTTCATTTTTCGTTCTTTTCTATTCTTAGTCAATCGACTTTCTTGCAGTCGTATCATGAGCAACTGTTATTCCAGCCTTTCTCTTTCTTTCTTTCTTTCTTTCTTTCTTTCTTTCACACACACACACACACACACACACACACACACACACACACACACACACACACACACACACACACAGGCGTATATATACATACGCACACAATCACATATGCATACGCACAAACATACATACATACACAATCACAGGTACATGCATGCACAGAAATATATACACAAAATCACTTACACCCACAAGCACATAATCACAGACACACGTACAACAATATACACGCATATACAGGCATATGCTCAAGCCAGAACACACACACACACACACACACACTATATATATATATATATATATATATATATATATATATATATAAACGTCTTTATCATTTGTCTACTTGCTCCACATATGCACCCACTATTTTCATTAAGGAATAATCCTTGTACCTAGAACTGTAATATGGTCGTAGTAACTGGTATATGACTATCTTTATTCTTGGTGCTATTGACTTGCCAATGACAAGATTGCCTTATAACGATTTGCGCAGAGGTTTTTAGTTTTTGATCTTTTGCGAAAGAGCTTCGTATTTAGGTTTGAATTATGCAGTTCCATGTATCCATAAAAATGCGCACAGAGAAGCACACACAAATAAGATACTTCTGAATGTGTATCAATTCCAATAGTCAGGTTTCGAATTCAAGTAAAAGGCACATTTTTAATTAATGTTTTTTTTATTGGCTAGTTAGTCAGTTAAGTGCCATACGTGATACAGGCTTTGGCGATCATGTCTCGAAAGAGACATGACTGACAGGACAGCGGTAGACTGGTTGCCAACCAAGAGTATAAAATTCAATCTATCCTGCGATTTAACCCATAGTTGAAGAGAGAATCCTTGGATTAATACCTTTCCTAAGGATATTTGCCATTAAAAGAATGCAACGAATTTTTTTAATCGTTTCACCCAAAGCAAGGCGGAACCGCCACTAAGTGCGTAGGGGGCTACATAAGAGAAGAGGGGTAAGTTTAAAGCGAACAGAAAGACGAACAAGTTATTGTATAGAGAAAGGGCAAGAGAAGAATGGGAATACCAGTATGAAGAAAGTTGCGAGGGTAAAGGTGAGAAAGGAAAAGAACAATATACACGAGGTGATGGGAAAAGGACGAGAAAAGGACTGAAGTCAAGTGGACAAGAGACGAGAATTGACGTTGCATTTAAATTCTGGGAGATTGTAGCTGTGATTGAAGCAAATGTACGAAAGGGAGTTCCACAGGCGGGAAGTGCGAGAAAAGAAGCTGATGGAGTAGAAGCGAGGCTGCATTTAGTTGATTTAACTGTAACTGGTTGCTCGAGTAAATTCTTGTGGAGGGGACATCAGTGAGTTAAGATCGTCTGAGCAGAAGCCATAAAAGTTATAAAAATCGCGCGTAAGTCAACCTTCAGCCTTGAGTTGAAACGACCAAAGAAAAGATTTACTTCATAGGTGGAGGCTTTGGAAAGCGTGAAAGACTCATTAGCATGGCCAAGGACGCATTTCAGAAGCTAACCAGAGTAGTGAGAGACAGGACAATCTGATTGGAAACAAAGAAGAGAGTGCTGAATTGCAATGTGATATCTGTCCTTCTCTATGGAAGCGAATGCTGGACGGTCTCATCAAGGATAAAGGAGAGGACTGAGGTAGCAGAAATGTGGTTTTACAGAAGGATGCAAAGGATTCCATGGACGGGTCACGTGAGCAATGCTGAGATGTTGGAGAGGATACAAACGAGAAGAAAACTCATACTTAACATCAGGAAGAGACAGATGAGGTTCATGGGATACGTAATGAGGAAGGAGGGCCTGGAGAATTCAATACTCACAGGACGGATAGAAGGAAAGAGAGACAGGGAAAAGCATTGCAAGATCTACTTGATAGGCTTGAGCAAATGGATGGCAGAGCGGGGTTTTTGAAAGATACAAAGAGAAAGAATATTGAGAGTGACAAGAGACAAAGCTAAATAGAAGTTCATGATCACTTCCGTCCTGAAGGGACACAGCACATGAAGAAGAAGGCCATCGTTGAAAAGTGAAAAGATAGTTTAGGCAACAGTAGTGAAACGAATACGGGGACGTTCTTTTTTCCAAGTATTTTAAAGCAAAAAGGAAGAGACATGCTTGACGTCAACAGCGTCACATAATCGCGTTTGACGAAGCTAAGTGGGGTAATAAAATTTCCGGATCCTTTGATACTAGCATAATAGGAAAATGTATTTCATTTTTCTTTTCTTTATTATTATCATTTTATTTATTGATTTTATTTCATTTTTTTTTCACAGCTCTTTCACAACTTCGTGACCCTAAATAATGTTTGTTCCCTAAGTATCTCTCCTTGTACTTGTTGTACTATCTATTTACACAAGCTAGTTATGTAGGTTACACGCTGCTTCAGTATGTGCTGTGAGTGCCAAATTGTCCAAGCACACTTTCCTCAGTATGTGTTCTAGAAATTTCAATCGTCTTCTGATTGTAAGTACAAGTGTTCTTTTTCTTTGTATTTACCTTGAAGCTTCCACATTGCTTACATGACCCGTCCATAGCATTCTCAGAAGTCTTCTGTAGAACCATATCCTCTTTATTGATGATAACATTGTTCAGCATTCAATTTCATATGAGAAAATATATAGCTGTTCAGCACTCTAACTTTAATAAAGTGAAAATATTTCAATCATAGTAAGACGAGGACGTGTTTTCTCACCTGAACTTTTTAACCTGTACAGCAAAGCAGTAATGAGAGAAATAAAAGCCTTGTCAGGATTCATAATTAGCGGTCACAATCTCAACAATATCAGATACGCGGGTGACACAGTGCTGATAGCAGACATGGAAAGGAAAATGCAGGACCTTCTATAGAAGATAGCAAAAGAAAGCGAGAAGAAAGGACTGAGCATAAACTTCAAGAAAACTGAATGTAAGGTCATTAGCAAAAAGAAGAGCCTAATATTCCAACTACATGTCAGAGAAACTAAAATAAAACATTTGTCTATATTTCTAAGATGAGGTAGTATTTACAGTATTTACATTATTCGGACTATTGTTCTCATCTTTGTTGCTATTTGTACGACGTTTTGGCTGTTGTACGCTCCGGCCTTCTTCAGGGGCTTGGAATTTCAAAGCCCAGTGGATATAGACGTTGGTTAGTTCCCGACTTGACTCATAGAGTTGTGAGTTCAATACCAGGCTACAGCAGTGGTGAACAAGTAACTTTCAGTGTTAGAGAGAGACAACTCATGACTTCCAATCGAAGCTTTACGAAAGGAATGAGAATGATATACTCCAGTGATTGTAATAAAGGGTTCGGTTCGAAATTCCTAGCACCTGAAAAAGGCCGGAGCGTACAACGACCGAAATGTTGTACAAATAGCAACAAAGATGAGGACAATAGTTCGAATAATGTAAATACTACTAAAATAAAACAAGTAAAAAAATTCAAATACCTGGGAAGTATTTTGATAGAGAATGGAAAGTGGGACATGGAGATCCAAAGATGCATTGACAATCTAATTAGAAACAAAGAAAAGAGTGCTGGTTTGCTATGTGATATCTGTTCTTCTGTATGGAAGTGAATGTTGGACGATCTCATCAATGATGAAGGAGAAGCTTAAGACAGCAGAAATATGGTTTTACAGAAGGATGCTGAGGATACCATGGACGGAGTACGTGTGCAACGATGAGGTATTGGAAAGAATGTAAACGAGAAAAAACTCATACAAAATATCAGGAAGAAACAAATGAGTTTCCTGGGACACGTAATGAGGAAGGAGAGCATGGAAAATTTAATACTCAGCAGGTCGGATAAAGGGAGGAAGTGACAGGGGAAAGCAGTACTTGTTAGATCTGAGCAAATGGATGGCGAAGCGGGGCTTAGAAGAGATCAGTCAGTCAGTTAAATGCCATACGTGAAACACGCTTGGGCGATCATGTCTTCAAAGAGACATGACTGACTGGGCAGAAGATTATCCCGCAGTAGGTTGCCATTGCTTTCTGCGGTAGACTGGTTGCCAGCCAAGGCTATCGAACCCAATCTGTCTTGTTATTTAAGGAATAGACGGATTAATACCTTTCCCAAGGGTATTTGCGCGTAAGTGAATGCAATGAGTTCAACTGGAATTCGATCTCGGCTCACCGATTTCTCGTTCCGAGCCGATATCCACTGCATCACAACGTTCATCCGAAGAAGAGATACCAAGCGAAAAATATTGATAGCGACAAGAGACAGAGCCAAGTGGAAGTCCATGATCGCTTACGTCCTGAAAGGACACGGCACAAGAAGAAGAAGAAGAAGAAGAAGAAGAAGAAGAAGAAGAAGAAGAAGAAGAAACGAATCGTTATTGATTTAACTGAACAAATATGTATGACGCAAAAAATTGGGACGGGGTGTAGTAGGTGGGAAACGAAAAAGTTTTCCTAAAACTTTTGGCTAATCAGAAAAACTCGAATATATATGTCAAAAGTTAGATGCTAAGTAATGCTGTTTATTTTTATCATAGATGTGACAAGAAAAGCATACCGAGGGAAGAAAACTGAAGTGTCACGCACAAAAAATAGCAGTTGTATTAGTATGCATGATGTTTTAGAACTGTCCTCAAATCAATAACAATACTACTGAGCTGAACTACCATTTGTTTAAATTCTTTACTACTGTTAATTTTCAAAATAAATAAGATCACTTTTTTATATGCGGAAAATTCTACAGGTTTCCTTCTAGAAGATAAGTACAGCCGAAAAGAAAAAACAAATAAATCTCTTGTTTGCATATAAACTACCATTTAGCAACTTGTACACTTTCTCCTTCTTCATGTACCGCATTTCTTCAGGACGTAGGCGATCATGAACTTCCACTTGGCTCTGTCTCTTGTCGCTCTCAATATTTTTCCTCTTGGTATCTCTCCCAAATCCCGATCAGCCATTCAACCCTATCTAATATGCCTCGCGCTGTTTCCCCTCGTTTCTCTTTCCTTCTCTCCGCCCTGTGAGTATTATTATCTCTAGGTCCTCCTTCCTCATTGCGTATCTCGGGAATCTGTCTCTTCCTGATATTAAGTATGAACTTTCTTCTCGTTTGCATCCTCTCCACACCTCATGTGTTCAGCCTATGGTATATTCTGCATTCTTCTGTAGACCCACATTTCTGCTGCCTCGAGCCGCTCCCTCATCCTTGAGAAGATCATCCAACATTCGCTGCCATACAGAAGAACAGATATCACATAGCAGTACATCACTTTTTCCTTGTCTCCAATGAGATTGTCCTCTCTTATCAGTACTCTGGTTAGCCTTTCACAGCTGATAACAAAACAACCAACATCATTGAAAATGGGATAAAAGAATGTTTGAAAGTACTCGCAACGAACTCTAGTTTGGACAATTTCTAGAGACACTAAGTCCCAAAAAGAAATCTCTACAATAAAAAAGCAATTAAAAAAACTTGACAAAAATATTTTGTCTGTCTAATTTTTGATGAAACGCGCGCTTTCAACATCTACATTTTCTATATCCTGTATTTAAAATCTCAGCAAAAATGGTTTTTAGAAGAATAATCTCTTTATGAGAGAATCAGATATAGAATTTGAAATCAAAGCTCGTTAAAGTTTAGTTTGTAATTTACTCCCTATTACTCTTTAGTTTTGTGGATCCCTACTTGGAGTACAAACACTTCTGCCTTGTTTGCCTAATCAAATGAGATAATTTTCATCTGCTATATGTTAAGTCCAACTAAACCATTTCTACAAGAGGAGAAAAAATAAAGTTTATTCTTTTCTCTCGTATAACAGCAACTAGTGTCCATTAAACTCAAAAAGTCAGCGGCAAATACAAAATACATCAACAAATTTTTTAAAAAATTATGTTCAAACACCGTGGAAGTTATTGCTCTCTTTCTGTTGATAATGCGGTCAGAGTATACATAAAGTTAATACTGAAGCCGTAGTAGTTATTGCTTAGGGGCTATAAGAGTATATTGATTGGTAGTTGGGGACCGATTTTCTCAACGTGATTTTTTTTTAAACACTCAAGAAAAATCAATTCTTTTAACGTAATAATTATTGGAGTGTACGTTAAAACATGTTTTTTTTTTGTTTTTATCTATGTAAGAATTTTGCACTTATTTCGATTAACCGCGTTATTTAGAAAGATTACTTTGCTACTTTTGTTAACGTAAAAAACAGTCTTAGTTGGCAATAATATAAGTGTTAGACCTCTATAAAACGCACTGTTGATTATTTGCAGTTAATTTGTTTAAACAATGCTCAGACTATTGTTTGCGTCAGCTGACAATAATTGTAAGTAAAATTATGCACTAAAATAAGTATCCAAGTAATTGTTTTAAATTTTCTGAATAGCTGTACCATCTTTTAAAGTAGATTTTTTTAAAAATTGTTAAAGAAATGTTTTTTTAAAAAAGGAAAACGAAATAAAAGTAGCAATTTAATAATAAAAAAGGAAACAAAACAATGAAATGAGTAAAACCACACATTGAATAAAGAAAATTACCTAATGATCCAGACGACATCAAACATAATATTTATTGAAATCAGTATCTATCTCTAAGATAGATAAGAAGGAAGGAAAGAACAAACACATGGCGAAAAATTAAAAGAAAATCTTGCAATAAAATATTTCGTTCGTGTTAAAATTCAACTTCCGCATAACTTTTCATTTTAATTCATGGATAACTAGCAGTATAGCCCGGCGTTGCTCGGGTGTAATGAAATCTTTAAAATTAATCCATGGTCCGGGAGCTCAGACTCAGCCTAAAGAATATCTGTTTGAAGTTTGGTGAGAACCGGATAAAAATTGTGAATTTGTATAAAGAACATACAGACAGATAAACAGACACACACACAAACATCTTACCTTATATATATATATATATATATATATATATATATATATATCTTTAAAAAGAACAGACGTCATATTATTTAAACCCGAGGAACCTTTCGGCCAACTCTTATCAAGGGTTGTCGTTGGCTTTAATTTTAAGGGAATTAAGGAAAAGGACAAGGCAAAATAAATTACTTACAATGCTGGGAGATGATGGAACTCGTTTAAAAATAAATTTATTAAAAAAAAAACACATAAAATGTAAGTGGAGTGTACACATATAATTCCACAACAGTGTTTAAAAGTGAAAAAATGTTACACTCACAGACTCACCAGCAATTGTAAGGAGCGTAAAAACCGCTCTTTCTGTCTGCACAGGCTCGGCTGATGAATTTTCAAGCAAATTGCTTCCAAAATACGAAGATGATGTGTAGACCGAACGCTGTGCAAGACAGTAAACCAGTTGTCCTCATATGCCGAGGCACACACTTGATTGTCCAAAAGATGTCGGCCAATAGCGGAATCCAGAACAGATTGTGTTGTTCTTATAGGTCTGAGAGAGCCACTGGAACGTATATATATACATATATTATCGATTTTCTGCACTATTGTAAGAACTGCAACCTTGAAACTTCTGAATATCGTTTCTTATGTCTTTGTCTATGAGTGTATCAAATTTGATTAAAATCGGACCACTCCTTCTATAACCCGATTTTTTCGATTATCGATTTTCGATATTTATCGGGAGTACCTCGACACAAAACCTAGCTAAGAACACTCGCAGACGCTTATAGTACAACTGTGCAAATTTTCAAGAAAATCGGTTCAGCCGTTTCGAAGTCTATAGGTAACGGATACACACACAGACAAAGTTCCATTTATAAATAAGTTTAGATTCCTCTCACCTAACACACACACACACACACACACACACACACACACACACACACACACACACACACACACACCAAATATCACAAACTATCTATAATATAAAACACAATCTGCAATATATATTTACCTATCACACAGTCTGAGGTCATATCCGATGGTCTCAGAACTTGTTCGTTTATCTCTTTCTTTCTTTTGTTCGAATATATGTCTTTCTTTTTTTTTCAATGTTTTTTTTCTCTCTGTCTGTCTGTGTCGACAGAGAGAAAACCGTAAACACACACACACACACACACATATATACATACATATATATATATATATATATATATATATATATATATATATATATATATATATACAGAAAATCTTTTTGTTCATGTACTTCGTTTGTTTCTTTTTTTACTTCCCCTCCTTTTCCCTTCGAGTTCGTCCTCGGTGGGTTATTCAAGACGATCTAAATTATAGTATAACTATTACTAGTTTTAGCAGAATTATTTCTGTTACTATTAATATTGTTATAATTACTATATATATATATATATATATATATATATATATATATATATATATAATTACCGTAATAGCATGCTGAAACCCGAGTTATCGGTCGATTACCGAAGTTAAGCAACGTCGAACCTGTTCAGTACCGAGATCTGTGACAGTTCATGAATACTACGAATGTGCAGGTGGTGTAATGACTAACTACTCGGAATTAGAAATCGAAGATCCAAGTTCAAATTTTAGTCGAGTTCTTTATCTCCAGGAAAGAGATAAATCCACATCATTTTCTTTTAACTATGGGTTAATTAAAACATTATTATCTACCCCGAATTTCGTACAATCAAAATATATTTATTAGCCTCAAACAACGCTCAAAAGGTTGACAGGTCGTAATAAAATCTATCTAGATAAATAGATAGATAAGAGTGAAAGAATGAACAGACACACGGATAGAAAGGAATGTTGAATTGTATAGATAGATAGGTGTGCGTGTGTACCTCCAATATACGAAATGAGTCGAAAGTTTTCACTTGCACACAACGTGTTTTGATTTCTGATCTTAAATCGCTTCCATCATATTCATGTATTCATGAATATGATGTTTTTAACAATTCCGTTTCCCGAAGCCGTGTATTAATGATTGGCAATATTTTGAATTTTACTTATGTATGAACAAGATATTTTCACATTCTCATTGAGATATTTTTCCAGCAAAAAAAAAAAAAAAAAAAATGAAAATCTCATTCATTAAATATTTTAAAAATATTAGTGAGTTTGGAAAGTAATCTCGTTTTACAACAAAGGATACAAAAGTCAATAGATGTTAAATTTATTTAAATATTATTTATAAAAAACGTAATCACTTACCTTTTTAATAACATTAACCAAACGAGTAGGCAAAGTTTTAATTCCACCTTTAAAGTTATACTAGCATCATAGCCCGGCGTTGCCCGTGCAACTCAGAAAATTTTAGTAGTAGGAGAAGATGCCACTTTTTATTTTACATATTTTGTTTTTGTTTGAAAAAACACTTTTAAAAAAATTATTTCTTTTGTTTCAAAATTACGGGGAAAAATATTCGCATTTTTTTGTTGACCAAATGAATTTTGAAAACGTCGGAATAAAAATTAAATATAAAGGCTCATATTTTTTTTAATAAAAAATATTTTAATCGCTTTTGACACGTGTGATTTGATTTCTGTGACGTAAATCGATAATAAAAAAAAACCGGGTTATAGAAGGAGTGGTCCGATTTTAATCAAATTTGACAAAGACAAAGACAGACATAACAAATGATATTCAGAAGTTTTAAGGTTGCAGTTCTTACAATAGTGCAGAAAATTGATAATATATATATATATATATATATATAAGGCAAGAGGTTTGTGTGTCTGTCTGTTTATCTGCCTGTATGTCTGTATTTTTTTCAGCCCTTTTATTTTAGTTTTTGCTTTGGGTTTGGCTCTAAGTAGGTTTAATTGTAGTTCTTAGTCTCAGCCATGATACCATTTAATCAGAGGATTTATTTAGCCTTCAAAATTCAGTCTACGCTTTCGCTTTAACTAGAAACAACTATTGCTTTTTAGTCTTTCGTGTCAACGTCCAAAGAGTCTGAGCTCCAGGAACACGGATTAGTTTTAAAGCTTTCATTACACCCGAGCAACACCGGGCTATACTGCTATTACCTAAATAAATGTAAACATTTACACACGCACCTACATAAATAAAGTGTCTCAACTAAATTGCTGAAAAACAGCATAGTATGAAGGAAAAAGACCCCAAACTAAATAAAAACAAAGTTTTATCGGCAAAATGTATATATTATTATTAAGAGGATAGATCAAAGTATTTTTTAAATTATTTAAAAAAATTTTTTAATTCTTTCTAACACGTTCGAAATTTTGGTAGAAAATCTTGTTTTTTTTTTTCGTCTATGAGTGACGTAATTTTTACAAGGAAAAACGTAATATTACACAAGTCACTTTTTTACGGTGAAAAACACCTTAATTTGGAAATTCTTGCAAAATCAAATAATGGTCGGATTTTGATGAAAATTTCAGAACTTATTCATAATTCACTGAAATCATTTTTAAAATAATCATATTTAGAAAATCTTGGTAAAAGTATTTTTTTACCTATGTTACCCCCTCACACCACCATTTTTTCATGCATTACAGCAAACGTTTCTCAACCAGTGCACACGATCGAACTAATGCTACCTGAAAACTAACCAGGTACACTTCAGTTTACAGAAGAGTATAGCCAAGGACGCATTTCAAAAGCTAAGCAGAGTATTGAGAGACAGGAAAATTTAATTGGAAACAAAGAAAAGAGTTCTGGACTGTAATGTAATATCTGTCCTCCCATATGGCAGCCAATCTGCTAAAAATGAAAGAGAGACTCGGAGCAAAAGAAATGCGCTTCTAAAGAAGGATGCTGAAGACACCATGGACCGAACATCTGAGCAAAAACGAAGTTTCGGAGAGGATGCAAACGAAAAGGAAACTTATACTTGTTATCAGGAAGAGACATCTGAGATTTCTGGGACACGAAACGAAGAAGGAGAGCTTACAGAATCTAATACTCACAGGACAGACAGCGAGAAAGAGAAAGACATTTGATAGACTTGAGCAAGTGGATGGCAGAGCGAAGTTTGAGAGAGATGCTAACTGCCAAAATGCCAAGAGTGATAAGGGGTAGGAGGCAAGTGGAAGTCCATGATCGCCTACATCATGAAAAAAGACGGCACATAGAAATGAAGAATTTATTAATTATTTTATATAAAAAAATTTTTTTTTAAAGCAACAGACACAAAGCAATGTAATGACTTTAAAATAAATGCTTATTTCAGGAGACCTCTTTATTATTTTCTTAGTTTTCTTTATTGAAATTTAAAGTTCTCCTCAGATTTTGTTGTTATTCTGTAAGTGCGCCCTGAAGTAAAAAGATTTTTAAAAAATGTTGAGAGACACTGAATTACAATATAGTTGACTTGTTGATATTTAGTAGAGGATGCTTACAGTTCCACGAACGTTTTCAATGGGGTACTGAGTAGTCATCAGCCCAATCCACTTCCCAAAATTAGTATTCTGATGTTTGGTCATTGGATTATTGATTGGGGAAATGGGTCGAGCCAATAACATTTCAGCATTTCTTTCAATATATGTGAATGATTAATGTTCACAGTATTGTAAAGAAGCATAAAGCACAGTTATAATGGCTGGCCGTTTGCATCCGAGTATGCGGCTAACAACTAAATGTTGCAGACGCCTGCTGAGGCACATTTGTGCTTTTTCAATATCATGAACCCACCTGTGATTTATACTGAAACTATTTTGAGCGGACATTAGTTACAGTTTCTAACGTGATCAACAGTCTGAACAATGTAAGTACGCTACAACTCTATGTCACGATGACTTGCGACTTTGTATTTGCACGACAATAGTCGGCTCCCAAAAATATCCGTTTACCCAATTTCACTCACAAGGTGTGGTATACATTTGTTTGTGGACTTCTGGAAAGCATTTGATTCCATCAGCAGAGATGTGATGTTTAAAATCCTTGCACTATACGCCATTCCCTCCAAAATCATTAGTGCAATCTCTTTATATAAACACAACTGCCACAGTTTATCTTCTGAAGAAGAGACTGACTTCTCTGATATTGAAACAGGTGTTCTGCAGGACGACACAATTACCCTTTTCTTGTTCTTGACTATGTTCTGCACATTTCTCTAGACATCATGAAGGAAAAAGGGATTCTTCTAAAACCACACCAGTGCCATCGTCATTGTGCTGAATATTTGACTGATTTGGATTTTGCTGATGATCTTGGCTTGATTTCACTTTGTATTGCGATCCAGTGGATATCGGCTCGGAGCGAGAAATCGGGGAGCCGAGTTCGAATTCCAGTTGAATTCATTGCCTTCACTTACGCACAAATACCCTTGGGAAAGGTATTAATCCGTCTATTCCTTCCAGTTATGGGTTAAATAGCAGGACAGATTGGGTTCTATAGCCTTGGTTGGCAACCAGTCTACCGCAGAAAGCAATGGCAACCTACTGCGGAATAATCTTCTGCCCAGTCAGTCATGTCTCTTTCGAGACATGATCGCCCAAGCGTGTATCACGTATGGCACTTAACTGACTGATTAAGGATGCACAGTTTTTGTAGTCGCTTGAGTTAGCAGTTAACCAGGTTGGCCTTTACTGCAATGAGAGCAAAACAGGTTTCATTACATCATCTGAGGCAACTGAATTCAAATCTCTCAATGGTTCATCAATCAAGAAGGTTGAGGACTTCAAATATCTTAGAGCGTATATAGTAGATTTGGGAAAAGAATTTCACATACGAAAAGCTCTTGCTTACGAGGCATGCAACAAACTTGATAAGATCTGGAGTTCTAACCTTTCACATCCCTTAAAAGTTCAAACTTTCCAAGTATTGATTGAGCCGCTCCTTCTCTATGATTAAGAGACTTGGACCTTGTCTGCTCTTTTCAAGAAACGACTTGATGGAACTTGTACTAACGTGCTGAGAAAGATTCAAAGTTGAAGATCCCGCCCAATATTGATTTATATCTACAGAGATATCATACGATTATCTCTTAAGCTTAATCGGAAACAGTTGGAATTTGCTGACCACTGTTATCGGAATTAGGTGATTTAATCTTTACTCTTTTGGAAATAATCTTCTTTGTTTCACTTGTATTGGGCAAGAAAAAAGCACTGTGTCGGTCAATGAAAGCTGAATTTTACGAGAAAACGGTTAATATATATATAAGATCTGTGATACAGCGAAACAGATCTCTTTGCGGATGGCTATGATTATATATATAAAGCATCCGCAGCTAGCGAGGATTGAAACCCGACCGAAATGACATCAGTCTGCGATTCTACCTTTGAGCTATGGACGCTCAGTAGAATAAGGCGGACTTTAGAGTGTTGTATACAATGTAAACACATGCCAGTAGCCGAGAGTGTTCAAATTAATTACTGAATGAACAATGCGTAGATGCGTGAGTAGCCACTGTTTTTTCGAAGTCTACCATATTTTCTCAAATGTCTGTTCATTTGGAAAGAACGAACATTTCAACTTCTCCATACTCTATGCCTCCAAAAAAAAAAAAATAGCTTCTTTGCCCAGAAGAAAATTACAATAAAAGAAACAGAAAAGCCTTGTCAATCGTACACACACACACACACACACACATACACAGATAGATACATACACATAGATAGATAGATAGATAGATAGATAGATAGATAGATAGATAGATAGATAGATACATACATACATACACATAGATAGATAGATAGATAGATAGATAAGATTTTTAGTAGTTTCTTACGTTAGCAGAAGAATAAATCCATTACCTAGTGCAGTATATATTTCTATGTAGTGGACACTTTTTTAGACGTAGCCACTCATCTTCCGGCAACCATAGATCCCTATCTTTATTATGTTGTGATAAACTTGATAAATAAAACTTCTTAATTATTTAATGTTGAATGTCATTGGTTTAATATAATATTCACAAGTTACCAGACATAAATAGGTAAAATAATCATAGCAATATGCCAACTGCAAGTCGGAGAATCTAAAATAAAACAAGTAAAAAATTCAAATATCTGTGAAGTGTTTTGACTGAGGATGGAAAGTGCAACATGGAGATCTAAAGACGCATTGACATGACTAAAGACGCATTTCAGAAGCTAACCAGAGTACTGAAAAACAGGAAAATCTCATTAGAAACAAAGAAAAGAATGCTGGATTGCTATGTGATATGAAAGTGAATGTTGGACGATCTCATCAGAGATGAAGGAGAGGCTTGAGGTAGCAGAAATATGGTTTTCTAGAAGGATGCTGAGGATACTATGGACGGAGCATGAGTGCAACGATGAGGAATTGGAAAGGATGCAAACGAGAAGAAAACTGATACTAAATGAGGTTCCTGGGACACGTAATGAGGAAGCAGGACATAGAGAACTTGATACTCACAAGTTGGATAAAGGGAAGAAGAGACAGGGGAAAGCAACGCGAGACGTACTTGTTAGGTCTGAGCAAATGGTTGACAGAGCGGAGCTTGGAAGAGGTACCAAGAGAAAAATTATCGAGAGCGACAAGAGACAGAGCCAAGTAGAAGTCCATGATCGCCTAAGTTCTGAAGGGACACAGCTCATGAAGAAGAAATGAAGAAAGAATTAAAAGAAAATATTACTACTAGCTGGTCATCACTAATCCTGCAATTAGTAATCTGGCAGTGATTCATACACGGTACTGTTACTACTGTTTGGTGGCGTTAGCTGCCACATAAACTCTTTCTGAGTACTTTTAATCACCGAGGAGGCATTTCTAATTGTTATTTGTGGTTTTTTATTATAACCTACTGAAGATTAGGCTCAGTCATGGTTCCAGTGAATACAGGAAGTCCTTCTGCAGTAGCCTAAAAAATTAAATGAATAAAATAAAAACATTTTAAAAATCTTTTGAAAATCCACTTATCATCTCAACACCGTATTAACATTAACACCGACATTCTTTAGGACAGATCAATCAGCTGACTTCCTTTCTAAAACCAGGTAAATGAACAAGAACAAAGATCCAGTACCAAAGCGAAAGACAATCCCATGTGCAGTTACCTCACTTCCAGATTACAATATAAGACTAGGAAAAATAGGATCAAGACATCAGTCCTCACTTCCCTTTTGCCAGAAAGCTGGTCAAGCTATTCAGCTCCGCTCTAGCCACAAAACAACTAATCAAGGCGGCTACCAGCTACAAAGTGGGACCATCTCTCTCTCACTCTCTCTTTCTCACGCTCGCTCTATCTATCTATCTATCTATCTATCTATCTATCTATCTATCTATCTATCTATCTATCTATCTATCTCTTTCCCAATCTGTTATAAAAATGGATGTTTTACCTCCCCACTCTATTCCAACGTTTTGCGAGTTGCTAACTCCGTCTCACAAGAAGGATACAATATTTTATTTGAATACAAAAGAAAATAAACCTTCCAAAACAATGTTCGCCAAAAGTTCATTCATTTTCAATGTAAACACCAATATTCTGCACCAACCGCCACATTTTCCTTGCTTTTCTTTTTTCTTTTTCTTTTAGTAGCCATTATGCACTCATTTAAAGGGTGTTTAAAGAGTAGGATGAAGCGGTTAGCTGTTGACTTAAGCTAACGTAAACATCAGTAATCTGGCAGAATCACTTATCTGGTACATTACAGATCCTTATGATTTCAGATTAGTGATGATTTGATAACTATTTTCCTCTAAGCAGTTCATTTTACATCTGAAAATCTGAGATAGCTTCGTAGCGTAAATATTGAAAATGAGAGCCGTACTTATTCCTTGTGGAGTTATCGATAGTTCGTCTATCAAACAAGTTCATTCTTATCATAGGTTACTTCCTTATCCTAGGTGACTTCCTCCGGCTCCAGTTAGCACTGAAATGCAGACGCCCCATATACTGACACATACATTTACTGTATTTCTACTCAATCCTCTTTCCTACATTTCTTCGTTGTTTTGTTTATCTTCGATTTTTTCCCAGATACATATGTACGTGTGTGCCTACTTGTGTGTTCTTCATTCCTGGACTGATGTAAGATTTTATCGACTCTACACCGTTCAATGTTGGGAAATTGAATACTGCCAAATACGAGTGTCTTCAGTCAATGTCAAGGCAAAAAGTTCTGCGAACGGAAAATATTTTTTTGAAAGACAAGAAAACCAATATGCTAGATATTGGCATGATTCTAATAATGAAGATGGAAGCGAAAATGTTCATACTTTTAAATAATTACAAAATACTGACAGTAAAGACGAAAAATATTTTTAACAAAAGATAAGAAAATTAACTGATGTCTTTAGAAAAGAACTTTAAGAATGATTTTCTGCCATGTTTTGAAATGTTGATTGAGCTGAGAACCTTTCAGCATTTCTCGTAGATGATTCAAATAAATAATTACGTATGGTGCCTATATATAAAATTACGTCCACAGTCATACGGCATATTCTTTTTCGCACAAAATAACTACTAAACTGCAGAAGAATTATAAACAACGATAAAAAATAAAAGCGATACGCGGAATGAGATTTTTTTAAAATCGTGTTCACTCGAAGCAAGAGCAAGTATTCCCCGTGTGAGAAAAGGAACTCTTAGCATAGAACTTAGGGTTACATCTAGCCAGCGCAACTGTAAATTGATGAGAGCTTGACGCCAGTTTAATGCTGCGTTTAAATTCATAAATTCTCGGAAGCATAGCGAAGATCTCATAAGACAATTACCATGAAAGTATTTCTAGAAGAGACACAGAGAGGCATCTTTACGGGAGTAGAAAAGTGGTTGAAACAAGGCCAGGAGCAAATTCTTCTTTGGATTTTATTAAGGATCTCAAGCTATATAGCTGGAGCGCTGGATCATATGTTGCAGTAATATTCTAAGCATAAGTTTAAAATCTTGATATACTGGACGTCAAAATGTCAATTTAAAAGTTGAGCATCCCTGTATATATAACATTTAGACGCAAACATTTGTTGTATTACCCGCATCTTTTCCCCACTTGTGATATACAGGATTAACATCGCTAATAAAACCCTTATTTGTCTGAAAAAAAGTTATTTCTCGGAACGAATATGTCATTAGATAGATAGATAGATAGATAGATAGATAGATAGATAGTTAGATAGATAGATAGATTGTGAAAGTAGGAATCAAATCATGGTTTCTGTCTGTTTCAAGTTTCAAGCCATCCTATTTGGGTTAGGATTAGTGAGGCTAGTTTGGTTGACCATGACTACAGAGTAGTGAGTTCGATCCACACTGAATCGACATCCGGTCAATTAATTGCCGCATGTGATCCTATCGAGACATGACTAACTAAGAAGATATTTTCGCAGAAGGTTACCATTTTTTCTGTAGTAGACTGGTTCCCAACTAAGGCTATAGAAACCAATCTCTGCTATTATTCAACCGATAGCTGAAGGAAGAAGAGATGGATTCATACCTTTCCTATAGGTATTTGTGTGTAAATAAATGAAACGAACTGGACTGGAATTCGAACTTGACTCTCCGGTTTCTCATTCGTATCCGATATCTATTACACCACAACACACCACAACGCATATTCTCAGTCGACATCAAACAACCCAAATGTACATATACAAAACAGAAATGGGCAATTTGTACAGCAGTGATGTGTAGGGGAAAATTTCGCAGCTTTTATAGATAAACAATAGAATAAATATACGCCTGCACCCCTACCCGCGTGTAGTCTGTGAGTGTGCGGGTATCTACAAGTGTGTGTTTGTTGGTATGTGTAAATCTAGATCATTGCATTACTTTTAGTTTGGAGGCTTACTGGACTCTCTCCATATAATCACCATGGCAACCATCGATTCTCCTATACATTTTTGGCACCCATCTCCGTCGGGAATTACCTTTTTTTGTTCTATAAAAATATTATGTCAGAGAAATAAGCACTTCATAAAAAAGTGTGTAAGTGTATATTTTTTTATTATATCTCAAACTCAATCGATAGTGAGACACTAATGGTATAATTTTATTTTATCTCATTAAGCAAATCATAAATCTAAAAGGCAATCTGTTCATTGACATTTGTCTGGTTCGTATAGCATTAACCATCCATTATTTCTCAATTGGACATTTCGTGCAATGTCGGTGTAATTGAAAAGCTATTGTTTGTATATGCGCATGCGTGTACGTCTGTATGGTTAAAATACTGTAGAAAATTAGAATAAATTCATATCTGCATTCTCACGATCATGCAACAAGGAAGATAAGCTGTATTTGTAAAAGGTTGTTTTTTCTTTTGTGATAATGCAGTAAACATATGTAGGAAATATATACCTAGGAAGAAAACCAGATTGTTTAATCTTTGACACGTTGTTCTTTATATGAAGCCTTACGTTTGGTAGAGAAGGATATTGGTTCCAATCGCTGAGTTCTTTTACTTCTTCGGATTTGTGAGTTCTGTTCAAAAGTTATTTATTGTCGCATATATCAGATCAGTGAAATAGGATAAAGAAGAAACTGGACATTTTTACCCATTACTAACACCGGAGTTCGCTTCTGGTCAGAAGTGGAGTAAACTGTTCTCATTTTAGATGGAAGAAGACATTCGGTTGCAGATATTCCAATACTACGGCAGCACTTTCCTCATTGCACTAAGAGAGCTGGGGTCGGTGTGATATCGATACCAGCGTGACAATGGTTGAGAAGACTAGGTAATTTTTGTCCTTGGCCTATATTCATATTCATATGTAAAAATCGACCTTGTGTGACATCCTGCCTTAGGTAAATACTCACACATTAAGAATTGTTTTTTTTTACACGAACCTTGTTCTTTTCCATCCCTTATTCACTATTATTATTATTATTATTTTTTCTCTGCCCTCGTTGCATAATTTTTTCACCGAGTAGAACTACCTAACTCTACCGGGCTCACTCATACAGCAAAAGACATTCTCAAAAAAGCCCTAAATCAATGTGCGTCCCGGTTCGATGTGGTGTAATGGTTAACAAGCTTGTCTCGCTAGATCAATTACGATTGAGTAATGAATTCGCTTCTCACTGGGTGCTCAAATCATTTGGCATTGTATAACACTGAAACTACGCTTTGTATACTGGATCGTTCAATGGGGAAGTAAGTTCACATTCACAGACCTTAATATTTTTAGAGGTAAATAATTCTAAATTAGCCTGTTTATTTTAATCACCATAAACAGTAAATATCACCATTAAATTACTATTAAACATTAAAAAAAATACCATGAATTATTATTAAACATTAAAATCACCATTAAAGTATTAAGCCTTTTCTCAATGAACATTTTCATAATTTTTAACGATTTATAGTATCGGGAGTATTTATATTTAGTATATAAATTTGGCGCACAATTAGTGATCTAGCTCTGGATTTTGTTCCCTATAAAATTTTACGAGACTATTTGGAAATTATTCAATAATAAACAAAATTATTTTTAAGGCTTTTTATTTTAATTCCGTAAAAACATTTTTATTAAAAATGGTCGGTTCCCTGTATCGTTCTAATAATTACTGGACTCCTCTTGGTATTCTCTACCTTTACAAGAGCCAGATCGGACCTAAAATGGATTATTGTTGCTATATTTGGTCAGTAGACGCTCAGTCCTAACTTTCCAGTTTCGACAACATCCAAAATCTTCTCCGTATCCTTATGGGTGACAAATTATTTTCCACCCCACAACCCCTTACAGACGAAACGTCACAATTCTCTCACTGATCTATCGCTACTTCCATGGAAAGTGTTCAGACTAGCTACATTTCTTAGTTTCATCAGTTCTAGGACCGCTATGCTACGCTCATCGTGGGGAACCATCCTCATTACCTCCATATTCTACCGGCATGAAGTAAGTTCCAGTTGATCAATCCCCCCCCACAAATCGCTGCTCTGTGGAGCCGACTCCCACGGGGATGTTTTCCTAACCACAACAATATTAACCTGTTCAAATTTAGGGTTCACTGTTATCTTCCCTACATATCAGCATAATCTTTGCTTTTTTCTCTGGAACTCCCTATCTCGAGTGGCTCTCAGGCCTTGTATAGGATGAACATCAATGTAAAAAAAGGCTGTCCTTTACTTAAAACATTAGTACGTACACGCAAATAGATATACACATAAAAGGGTATATAGGTTTGCCTATTGTCTGTTTCACACGATTCCCTCGTCTTTTGAATTAGAGTAAAGGTTTATCCCTTTTTTTCTGTTTAAGATTGAGTTTCATGTTTCTTCTAAAGTTTTTTTTCCTTCTCTTTTACTTTTAGTCGGCACTTGCGTTACAGTGACATTATTGACTTGCTTGGAATGAACTGATTTTTAAAATAATTACAGTGAATTTGAAATAGGCCTCAGTGTCGCGTGGGTTAAGCTCTGGGTAACGAAAAAAGAGTATAACCTGTAGTGAACGGCCATTTTGATTTATATTTAGGACTACGTCTGTATTTAAACGGAATATATTAATCTAATAAATGTATGCTCATTCAAAATACTACAACTTAGGTTTGAAATTTGATCATCTTTCTGTCAGTGAAATGACGGCGTACCAAACAAGTAAAATATTAAAAACATTATACTGGTCATCTGTTCTTGTTTGTTCAACACTTCTTGAATATTAAAATAAATAATAATCGAAAAGACAGAAAGGAAATTCTAAGGTTATACAGGGCACGATGGATAAATTGTCGTCTAAATTACGTAAAAGTTGAAATAACACTAACATCTCATTTTAATAGATATGTTTACCAAAATTACATAAAAATGTGTTGAAAAACTAAAGAGCAAATTTATTCAATAAAATCGCCATTAGCTTCAGCCATGGCCTTCAGACAAATTCGAAGTCTCCTGCAACTCTTCTGGACGATTTCCTTGTCTAAGTAGGTAAATGCTTCCATAATCCTTGCCTTTAGTTCATTTTCGGTGTTACAAGGAGTTTTGTTGGTCTCTTACTTAACTGCTCCCCACACAAAATAATCAAGATGATTGCAGTTTGGTGAATTAGGTGGCCAGATTTAAAGGGTTTATGACCACAGAAATTTTCTGAGAACCATAATTGGGTTTTCCTACTTGTGTGGAATGCTGCAGAGTCTTGTTGCTAAATATATGGTCATCCAGTAGCCACCCTCTGGACTCGGGGTAGCAGTAACTTCTCAAAGCACTTGATGTAGACCGTGTTGAGTCTGAGGCCCTGTCGTGAGATGAATAGCGGCCTAACGTCGCCATCAATAGTGATCATTCCAAACACTATGATGTTGACTGGATATATCATCGAACTCTTTCCGAATCCTCTGCACTCTCCTCAGATTAACACCCAAACATTCTGAAATGTTTCTTTTAGAGTTTTCGGTACGAATGTCAAGCAGTATAGAATAACGTTTCCTAATTTATGGCAGAGAGAATTACCTCATGGTGCCCTTTTTCTCACAGAAAATGCCCAACTGGCCCAACTATAATGTGCAGTCAACAAAATAAAAAACACCAACGTACATGCGCGAAATTAAAATATGAAATGGCGACAATTACCTGTCGCATCCGGTAGAAGATCAGGTTATGTGATAGATAAATGTATAAAGTTACATTGTTTTATATTATGGAATTTTATATTATTATGAAATTTATGTTATTACGATATTTAGTATAGATTGAATTTCAAAATTAATCATTTTATTATTAATTTATTTTTTCACTTATTGATTTATTAATATTTATTCTTGAACCCTAACCATTCTGGGTATGACGATAGACTACAACCGGAAGCAAGGTTTCTGATCGGGAGATTTGATGTCTTGAGAAGCGTAGAACCAACTATTAATTGCTGTTTGGTCCCAGGTCCACCATGAACCGGAGTCGTAGTACCTGCTATGATCCCAGTTGAAGGTAAATATTGTAACCTTTAAACAAAAACAAAACCCTATGAAAGTATAAAAATAAAATTTTATAGTACAAATACATGAAATCCATTTTCTTATTGTAAAAGGACCAACAATTTCTATTTATCTAAAAATGAGCAACAATAGAATTTTAAAAGAAAACGACCAGCAATGCAATTTTATAGAATTGCCGACAATGCATTTTATAGAAAAATGACCAACAATACATTTTATTTGAAAGTGAAGTTACATTTAAAATACTTTTTAATCGGTATTGCTAAAAGCGGATGTGCGTTGTGGTGCAGTCGATATCGGCTTGGAACGAGAAATCGGGGAGCCAAGTTCGAATTCTAGTCGAATTCCTTGTATTCACTTACGCAGAAATACCCTTGAGAAAAGTATTAATCCGTCTCTTCCCTCCAGCTATGGGTTAAATAAAAGGGCAGATTGGGTTCTATAGCCTTGGTCGGCAACCAGTCTACCACAGAAAGTAATGGCAACCTACTGCGGGATAATCTTCTGCCCAGTTAGTCATGACTCTTTCGAGACATGATCGCCTAAGCGTATACCACGTATGGCATTTAACTGATTGCTAAAAGTAAGGCAGCAAACCACTAAAATGCAAGAAATTACTGGGTGGAGAAGAATTGCTAACAGAAACAATAATGGTGCGCAGAAAGAGAAGGGACTAATCAGGGGAACAGTAGATAGCGATGGACATTGCATTTAATTTTTGCAGAATTAGAGTTGACTAAAACGCATGGAACGCCATAAAAGTAGAAGCCATAAAAATTGAGTTCACAATATTTAGATTTCGGCATTAAATAAGGTTGATATGCCATAAACACAAAATCAACCAACCAAGATGAAAAACCTCTTTTTTGACATTAATATTCACGTCTGCTCGTAATAAATGCAATAGAATCCTGAATGACGCCAAGCAGTTGTTTGCTGAGAGAATGAGACAGCGCATAGATGACCGCAGGTTCAGCTCCAAGGACTATTGGCGGTTATGCAAACGGGTGCTGAACAATAGCAAATCCTCTATCCCTCCCTTAATCAATGAATTTGAGGTCCTCACATCATCAGTGGACAAGGCCGAGTCCTTTGTTCGCAGATTCTCATCCAAATCCACATTTGACTCATCTGGAGTACCCACACCCGACTTCCCTATTAGAAATGAGGCCAAACTAAACGATGTATACATTACCCCGACAGTAGTATCTCGAGTAATATCAAAACCTGACCCCCACAAGGCGAGCGGTGGTGATGGAATCCCGGTGATTGTCCTTAAGAAATGTGCCCCTGAACTCTCCTCTGTCCTCTCTAAACTCTATAACTACTGCTTTTCTGCTTCCTGTTTTCCTGCATGCTGGAAGTCCAATTCTGTTGTTCCTGTATTTAAGAACTCTGGTGAACCCTCTGACTCATTTAACTATCGCCCTATCAGCCCTCTACCAATTTTTGGGAAAGTGTTCGAGGCCATTATTAATGCTCAAATAGTTCAACATCTTACTGCCCATAAACTATTCTCTGACAGGCAGTATGGCTTCCGCTTCGCCAGATCCACGGCTGGCATGCTAACAACCATTACAGAGTACATGTTCCAGGCCCTTGAGGCGTCCGGCGAGGCTCGTGCTGTTGCTCTGGATATGTCCAAGGCTTTTGACAGGGTTTGGCACGCTGGCCTTCTATGCAAGCTACGGTGTTACGGTATAACCGGACGCTTGCTTGATCTGATCCAATCTTTTCTAAATAAGCGCATAATGAAGGTCGTCTTGAATGGGCATGCCTTCACATCCTACTGTACAAACGCTGGCGTCCCTCATGGCTCTATCCTAGGCCCGATGATTTTCCTTATTTTCATAAATGATCTCCCAGACAAGATCAAGTGCCAAGTAGGCATCTATGCAGATGACACCATAGTTTACTCCTGCTTCAGTAAGAAATCCGGCGTGGCGGACAAACATAACCTCGCTGCTTATCTTGAGACAGATCTACATTCTGTGGTGGATTGGGGTAAGAAGTGGCTTGTTAATTTCAATGCGTTTAAGACCAAGCTGCTGTCTGTCAATCATCACAGGCAACCTCTTCTGCCTCCCATAAGCATGGACCAAGCGGATTTCCCTAAAACCAATACACTGCGCCTCCTCTGCCTTACCCTCTCTTCCGTTCTCAATTGGAACCACTACATTGAGTCAATAGCTAAATCTACTGCTAGGAAGGTTGTGTCACTGTGTCGGGCCAGGATGTTTTTCTCGCTTGAATCCATCCTGCATATATACAAATCAACCATTCGCCCGTGCATGGAGTACTACTGTTATATATGGTCAGGGGCCCATGCTATTCATCTCAATGTTCTTGACAGGCTCCAAGGGAGAATCAGTAATGTGATAGGTGCCGACTTGGCGGCTCGACTTCAGCCACTTCCCCACAGACGGGATGTGGCTTCCTTTTGTCTGTTCTATAAATATTTTCATGACTTCTGCTCCAACGAATTTAAATCACTGGTGCCTCTGCAACAGGTGTTTACTTGTGCAACCAGACTGGCAACTGGGTCTCACCCATTCACAGTTAGATCAGCCAAATGCAGACGACAATTCTACTCCTGCAGCTTCTTTTCTCGTACTTCCCGCCTGTGGAACTCGCTTCCATATTCTTGCTTTCCTGACGGCTACAACCTCCAGGAATTTAAATGCAATGTCAATACTCATCTCTTAACCACTTGACTCTAGTTCTTTCTTCACTACCCTCTATATCCTTTCCTTTCTCTCCACCTTTGCAACTGTCATCACACCTGTATTCCCATTCTTCTCTTGCTCCATTCTAACTAGTTCGACTTTCTTTTCACTCTCTTCAATCTAATCTTTTTACTCTTATGTAGCCCCTAATCTTTTTACTTTTATGTAGCCTCTTAATCTTTTTACTCTTATGCAGCCCCCTGCACATCAGTGGCGTTACCGCCTTGCTCGGTGTGATACGTTAAAAAAATCCCTATAATATTCTACAATTTCTTAAATGCATTCCAAAATATAACGTTAACGCAACAACATATGACGCGCCTATTACTCTCTCTATTAATCCTGTCCACACAAGCACTAAAGCTGAGTATCATCTACCATGTAGTCAATTGTAAAATCAGAATATCAGTTGATAATTTTGATACTTCAAGCATCCCTCAAAAATTAAATTACGGTATAAAATAACCCATAAAGCGTTGATATGGCGTTAAACAAACAAATCAAATCAAATCAAACTAATCATTGTAATATTTCAACAAGGAGTGTTTCGGTATCAAAAACAAGAAGATTCGCTTGACAGTTGTTTATTCTACGTTTACATGTACAAAACGTACATACAGTTTTCGCGTGAACACTCTTTTTTTATTTCACACCAATCAGAATTTCGTTCAGAAATCAAGAGACGTAAATTCATAGTTATTAATTAGCTACAACCATTAATAATTTCGAAATAAAATCTATACTTTCCCTTAACGTATCTTTTCAAAAAATAAGACTTCTCTTACAATATGATAATGAATCAATCGAAATTCATATTCCTTTCTTATACACAGTTTATTTTAGTGACGTCATTGCTTATATGTTATTGAAATCCTTTATCTTTTCTGAAATGATCAATTGCTTTCCGTATTCATATCGAAAATATCAAAATTGACGAAATATTCTGTTAGTGTTTGTTTAAATATAGATTTCATCCTTTCTTATTTCGTAATGATTTCATATTATCTTCTTAAACTAAATTTTATCGAAAAATAATCTTAATTTTTTTATTTGATTTTAAAATTGGTTTTATACCATTTAAAATATTATTAAACAATTTTTTTACAATAAAAAATTTCGTTTGCGTTAAAATTCAACCACCTCATAACTTAATTTTATTTATGGATAATTTCCCCTACCCAATATCACAAACTATCCATAATATAAAACACAATCTGACATTATACTTTTTGTAATACATGTTTTTCCTCTCTCTATCTGCGTGTGCCGACAGAGAGAACACACACATACACACATATATATATTTTCTAAACATATACTGTTAAATATAAGAGACAATGAATGTCTACTATGTTTAATCATGAGACGTTCTAAACATCGTATTTTGGCTTCAATTTCAGGTGAAAATAATGACAAAAATTCTTCAACATTTGGATAATTTTTTATTAAGTTGGTTCTAAGCTTTCGGCTCACATGAGCCATCTTTAGAGAGGTTACTATTTTTGGTAACTGTTATTGTTGCTTAGCAAAGTTTTATGTCAACACAAGATAAAATCGTCGCTGATGGTGAATGTTTTTATCTTAAGGTCCTTGTAACCTCTCAGAAGGTGGCTCATGTGAGCCAAAAGCTTAGAACCAACTTTATAAAGAATTATTGAAATGTTGGAAAATTTTTGTCTTTTGTGAATAAGTTCTGGACATCTTTGGATGTCCAGAATTTATTCACAAATGTTCCCGTCCAGGAAACAATTACCATCATTATCCGTGATGTATACAATCATGCTACTCTCCCATCAATCAATATTAAACCCACTATATTAAAAAAAACTATTATTAGCATGCACCACACAAGTACCCTTTCACGATCCCTTAGGCAATATTTATACACAGATAGATGGTATTGCGATGGGATCTCCATTAGGTCCCCTCTTTTCTAATTATTATATGGCAAATCGAGAAAATAAAATAATTAATGACAACAATAAACCCTCTATATATGTAAGATACATAGATGACACCTTTGTTTTAGCTAAGAATATCGATCAAATTACATATCTTAAAAACAAATTTGAAAGTCACTCCGTCCTCAAATTTACATTAGAACTCAATATTAATAACAAAATCCCATTCCTTGATGTATTCATTGATTCTAGAACACATAAATTTACTACTTCTCTATATAGGAAACCAACTAGCATAAATTCGTATCCTCTTAATTATAATAGTGAATGCCCCCAACGATATAAGTGAGCTGCTATAAAAAACTTACTTCAACGCACACAAATGATATCTTCTTCCAAATCTATATTTTATAAAGAATTACACAACATTAAGCAAACACTAGTCAATAATTGATTTCCTAACTCCGTTATTGATCAACAAATTAAAATGTATCTCAACAAAATTAACAATAGCTCTAACAATAATGATAATATTAATAACAATGGTTTACATCAAAATAAACATAACACTATTAACTTATACTATTGCAACCAAATACATAATAATTATAAACAAGATGAAAAAACTCTCAAAAACATAATACGTAGAAATGTTAAACCAGGGGAAAGTAATAACCAAATTAAACTCATTATATATTATAAAAAATTCAAAATAATTAATCTCATAGTCTATAATAACCCAACAAGCACTAAACTAAATTCTCTACAAAAAACCAATGTAGTGTACCAGTTTACATGCCCATTCAGAGATTGCATCTCTGATACTAATAAAAAACCCAGTACATATATTGATTTTACTACACCCACGCTCTCCCGTAGACTTACATGTCATCTTTCTGATCAGAGTACTATTAAACAACATTTCTCTGAAAAACATAAACATGTAGGTAATATCAGACAGATTTTGATCAACAATACGGTGATCCTTACTCATACACACAGTAAGAGGAACCTACAGATATTGGAGGCCATGTACATCAAATCTAAACAACCAATACTCAATAAAATCAATTTTAAATCCGGATATAACATATTACATTGCATTTGACTACATGGTTTTGTTGTCATTTCGCGCTATCCCGCGGTGTGACGTCATAAAACCGCATCGCAAATTTAGGAACTGCGTTTATTATTATTTCTGGTAACTATTGCCGTTGCCAAGCGGAGTTTTATGTCAACACAAAATAAAATCGTCGGTGATGGTGGATGTTATAATTTTTCAGTCTTAACAACCTCTCTGAAGATGGCTCATGTGAGCCGAAAGCTTAGAAGAAAATCAATAAATAATTATCCAAATGTTGGAGAATTTTTGTCTTTATTTTCAACTGAAATTAAAGCAAAAATACGACGTTTAGAACGGCTCATGATTAAACATAATAGACATTCTTTGTCTCTTATATTTAACAGCATATGTTTAGAAAATTACTTGCGTCCTCGATACAATATATATATATATATATATATATATATATATATATATATATATATATATTTACGACCATATGATGCTGAAACACCGGTTCTCGCCTGATCAATAAAGTTATACAACGTCGATCCTGGTCAGTACTGAGTTGAGTGACTGCTCGTGGATCCCACGAATGTGCGGGTGGTTTAATAGCTAACTACTCGAAATTAGAAATCGAAGACCCGCGTTCCAACTTTTGTCAAGTTTGTTATTTTCACTTATGCGCAAAGAACCTTTGGAAAGTGATGAATCCATCACTTTTCCCTATAACTAAGGGTTAATTAGTAGAACTTGTATCAGTAAAAGATTATTATCTCCCCTAATTTTGTCCGATCAAAGTATATTTCCTAGCTATAAATAACGTGCAAAAGTTTAACAGTCTGTAATAAAATAAATATCTATCTATCTATCTATATGAGAGAGAGAGAGAGAGAGAGAGAGAGAGAGAGAGAGAGAGAGAGAGAGAGAGAAAGAGAAAGAGAGAGAGAGAGAGAGAGTTGGTTGGTTGGTTGGTTGGTTGGTTGGTTTTGTTTGGCTGCATATCAATCTCTATGAATTTTTTAATGCCGAAATTATATTTTTATGGCTTCAACTAAATGTATTTTGAATGCCATTGTATGCCTTCAACTACAGAAAATGTAATGTTGGTAATTTTTATATAAAAATTTATTGCTTGTATTTTTATATTTCCTAGTCTTTTGTTTGGAAGTCTCACTATTTGTCTATAGCCGGGACTCTAACAGAATATTTTGGAAAACCGTTTGATGTAAGAAATTGTAGGATATGTGGATATGTGATGCCACGAAAAAGTTTTTTTCATGTTGGTTTGGTTGGCTTCTTTATTTTGTTCGGCGGTATATGAAACTCTATGGGTAATTTAATGCCAAAATCTAAATATTTTGTATGTAATTTTAACTATAGATATTTTGTACATAATTCTTTGTTTTCAGAGTAAAGGCATGTTTATAGATACATATTTTATAGATGATAAAATGTATTGTTGGTAATTTTATTATAAAATATATTTTATATTTTTGTAGTTTTTAATTTATTGACATATTTCTATAAAAACGTTGATCATTTTATTATAAAAATGTACTGCTGATTTTTATTTGTGGGTGTTGGGGTCACTATTTTTTTCGTATCTAGGACTCTAACAGGTGTTACCACCACGGATCAGGTGGTCCTGGGAACCACAGCAATTAAGAGGAGGTTTCACGCTCTTCAAAACCTCCAATATCCCGATCAGAGGCTTTGCTGCCAGTTGTAGTTTATCGCCATAGCCAAGTCGGGACGGTATATGAGAGAGAGAGAGAGAGAGAGAGAGAGAGAGAGAGAGAAAGAGAGAGAGAGAGAGCTACAGACAGACAGACAGACAGAGATAGAGAGATAGAGTATGAGTCTGTGTGTGTGTTCTTGCGTGTGTTTGAAAGTGTGAGTCAGCTTCTTTGTAAATATGCTACATTAGGATTTTAGTTTTTCCTACATTTGAGGAAAGCCCATTAAAGTTGAAGTCTGCATAACAAAAAATAACAAAACCTGGTAGTAGCTATGTATAATGACGAAAGAATATTTTCAATATTAAAAAGCTATCATGTGATGGGTAAAATCTAGTGATATGAATAAATAACAAATCATCGCCAATTTGTGATGCTTAAACAGTATTTTTCTTCATCATCTAATATACTCAGCTGTAAGAATGACTATAGTTACCCGTTCAACACATTCCCACTGAGATTATAATTCTGTAGGGGCTTTTATTTTAATTCTAATTTTTTTGGGGGGTGGTTAGCGTTTACTTTTAAACATGAATTCATCCCTTTCTTTTTCTATGTGCGGTGTCCTTTGAAGACATGGGCGAACATGGTTCTCCATATCTTCCTGTTCTTTGCAACTCCTAGTAGAGTTTCTCATTTTGCTATCTCTCCTAATCTCTGTTCTGCCAAACATTTAGCTCGTTAGGGAGGTTATTCTCTGCTTTCTTCTGACTCTGTTGCCTTCAGGGTGCCTTGTGAGTGTAAAATTTTCCAAGCAGTCTTTCCTGATTATGTGCTATAAAAATTTCAATCGTCTTTTTCTAATTCTAACTATGTGTCCTTTTTGCTTCTATTTTCTTTAAAATTTCGACGTTTCTCACATTCTCAACCCTGGTATTCTCAGCATCCTTCTGTAGAACAGCATTTCTTTTGCATCAAGTCTCTTCTCCTTTAGTGAACAGATTGTCCAGTATTCATTGTCATATAAAAGGATCGATTTTTACATAACAGTCAAATCATTTTTTTTTTGTTTTTAGCAAAATTTTGCTGCTTCTTTTGCTTAAAATTTGAAAGGCATATTTCACTATTTTGATGTGCCTTCGGATTTCGGTATCACATATATCTAGGATGTGCATTGAGGTGTAATGGATATCGGCTCGGAATGAGAAATCGGAGTGCCGAGTTCGAACTCCAGTCGAATTCATTTCATTCACTTACGCACAAATACCCTTCAGTATTGTATCAATCCATCTTTTCTCCCTCCATTTATCGGTAAATAGCACGACAGATTTGATTCTTTTATCGGCAACCAGTCTACTGCAGAAAAAATGGCAACCTATTGCGAAAAAAAACTTTCTACATAGTCAGAATCGAAAGAGACGTGATCGCCCAAGCGTGTATCACTTATGGTAGTTAACTGATAGACTGATATATCTAGGAAGATAAATTACTTAAAACACTTCCTAGATATTAAATTGTTGTAGCTGCTTGATTTTCGTGTTTTCAATTCGTAGTTCGCCTCTTGGGTTATTCCTTCACTTGTGTTAGAAAAAATATCTTCTAGGATCAAGCAGACGCTTTTGAAAGAACAAAAAGGCTTACATTACGTTTATGCCTTTGATTTTATTAATAAAATGTCAATAAAGAATCCAATCAAAATAAATAAATAAATGCAGACGCAGTAATCTCAATTGTTACTCGTTTTCGTGTGAGAACAAATACAAATTCAGCATTCAGCTCCCCAACAAAAATATGCATTGAAATTAGGAAGTTACTTGTTTTGGTTCCGTATTTGTTTGATGTTCTATTTTGGGGAATAAATCTCAATCCGTCTCCCGTTTGCCGCTGTCTATAAAAATGTTGCGGAAAGAACTACGTCTCATTTAGCAAAGCTAATTCTTAAAACACACACACACACACACACACACACACACACACATGTATATATAGAAAGAAAGAGAGAGAGAGTTCGCCCAAAATTTATATACACTCTTCAGGAAATAAAAAACTTATATACATATTGTAATATAAGTTTATTCAGACATTACAAATTAACTTTGGACTCTACAATCACAAGAGTTTCTCAAAATGGTGGCCTTTCGCATCTAGACATGTATTAGTGCGGCGATCTACTGCTTGGGTAAAGTTTGGCAAAATGTCCGCATAAATTGCTATAGACGCATTTTCAATTTCTTTTTAAGGGACACATTTGAAGTCAGTTTTCTGCGATATCCAACATCCTACAGTAAACAGCGTTATCGCAATTTGCAAAAAATTTAAATTTAAATTTTTCTTCCCTAAAGTGTTTATACATTTTCAGGACACCCCACCACACACACACTCTCTCTCTCTCTCTCTCTGTCTCTCTCTCTCTCTCTCTCTCTCTATATATATATATATATATATATATATATATATATATATATTTAGTATATCGAGGCAGCAAGTAATTTTCTAAACATATGCTGTTAAATATAAGAGACAAAGAATGTCTATTATGTTTAATCATGAGCCGTTCCAAACGTCGTATTTTTGCTTTAATTTCAGTTGAAAATAAAGACAAAAATTCTCCAACATTTGGATAATTATTTATTGGTTTTCTTCTAAGCTTAATTAATAATATATATATATATATATATATATATATATATATATATATATATGTGTGTGTGTGTGTGTGTGTGTGTGTGTCTGTTAACAACTTCCGGTGGAAGGCAAATATAGATCTATACAGATAATCTATCCAGCCCAATCTTCCCCATGAATAACAAGAAGAATTAACTAATTTACACTGGTATTTCTGTAGGAGAATTTGAATAACGATACTACACTCACTTTCTAACACCAATCTCAGATTACAAACATTCATTTCCCGAAGATTTTGGGAAATGAAAGAAGAGGGACTAAACCCCATAGTAATTTAGAGAATTATAAATTCAGCCCACACACCAAGAAACCTTATGATAGATGCAATCTATGTTTTGTTGAAAAAATTAAAATAATAAAGCATCCGAAACAAAATCAACTCTTAAATTTACGTAAGGAATTTCCAAGCAAATGCTGTCATAAATCTAAACTTTAAAATTTTAAATTTTAAATTTTAAATTGTAATGTAAAGCCACCTAAATGGAATCCAAAACTTATTTATTTTCGAAAGAAACTTTCTTATCTCTTTTTAATCAGTGTAGTAGTAACTAAAACAACCATATGCATCAAGCTATTTTATTCTATACCTTTTTTATCCTATCAATTGTGTAGTAACTCAGCATAGATCATAAATGTTATTTTTTTAATCTCCGAATTACTTCCTCTAACATAATATATAACACAACTTGTTTTTTATTTTACTACTTAACAGCTCCCGATTCCCAAAGCCCTAATTCTTAAATTCCTAATTCTTTTACTGAAACCTTAAGCTTTTCCTTCCAATTCATTATTTATTAACCAATTTCGTTATCTATAAATGTGTATGTATATGTATATATATATGTATGCATGTTTGGGTGTATATGTACATATGCATATGCAAGTAAATGTATGTATGTGTATATGTGAATATATATGGGGTGCTTGAGCAGGTATGCATGTATGTACGTAGGTTCGTGCATACTTATGTGCGTTTGTGTATATATATATATATATATATATTGTGTGTGTGTGTGTGTGTGTGTGTGTGTGTGTGTGTCTATTTCTACATTTTTTGCATATTTGTTAAGTTACATATAATATTTTATGCCTGTATTTATTATTTTTATTTTTTAATCTTTAATAACAATTTTAATTATAATCTCTTAAATATCAAAATTAAATTTTATTGTTCCAAATTCTTGAGTCAAAGATCATTCCCCTCTTATCAGTAATAATCTCTTACGTTCGTTTATTTCTATATACGTATATATATGGGTATGTGAGTGGGGGAAGTTTTATGGATGTGTACATGTGTGTGTGGAGATGTATATATGTGTATATATGAATATTTATGTATGTATATATATATATATATATATATATATATATATATGCATGTACGTATGTGTGCATGCATGTGTCTATATATATACATATATGTGTATGATATTGCATGTGGTATGTATGGATGTAACGATATATGCTTATGTGCGTATTTTTTAGTATAATATATGGTAGATTATTATATTTTATTATTTATTTTATTATATAACTTAAAATTTTCTTCCTTATACTTTATTCTATACTAAATCTTATTTTTGGCTGTATTTTTGTTTTTATTTTTATTTTATTTTCATTATATTATATATTTTTATGATTTAATTTTGATTTTATATATATAAATATATATATATTTTGATTTTAAATATATATATATTTTGATTTTATATATATATATATATATATATATATATATAGATGTGTATATATACACATATACATACACACATATAAAATTGAACATTTTCTAAATATATATATATACATATATATATTTTAAAAAATTCAGTTGTTAATTTGCTTCACTTATATACTTTACTGATATATTTGGACGGCTTAGTGCAAAAGCCAAGAAGTTAGGATAATAATGGGGGACTTAAATGAAAAGGTAGGTAAAGATAGAGAAGGAGACACGAACGGCAACTTCGGACTAGGAGAGCGCAACGAAAGAGGAGAAAAATGGATCCAATGGTGCTCAGCCAATGACCAGGTCATTACTAACACCTGGTTCCAAGAACACCCACGACGTTTATGGACATTGAGAAGCCCAGGAGGGGACACGAAGAACCAAATAGATTATATAACTATAAACAAGAGATTCAGGAACGCAGTAGTCCAATGCAAAACATACCCAGGTGCTGACTGCGAAAGTGACCACGTCCCAGTCATCTGCGAACTAAAAGTGAAACTCCGAAGACTGAAGAAGCCCAGCATATCACCAAGACTGCAATACGACACACTAGAGGACGATCTCACCCTGCAGAAAGAATATAATAACAGCGTGAGAAAGAAATATGAAGAACAAATTGGAAAAGGATACTCAAAATGGGATTCACTAAAAGAAGCGATGGTGACCTCAGCGAACAACATAGCCCCAAAGGAAGTCAGACGCAGAAGAAAAAATGAGTGGATGACCGAAGAGATCCTCCACATGATGCAAAGGAGACAAAAAATAACGCCAAGACACGGAGCAGAGTACAAAAAACTTCACAGGGAGATAAGGAACAAATGCAGACAAGCCAAAGAGGAATGGCTCAACAACAAATGTGCAGAAGTAGAGAGACTGAGCAGGAACAATAAAGCAGAGATGCATAAAGAGATAAGAGAACTGACAGGACAAAAAACCTGCTCCTCAACAGGATGCATAAAATCCAAGGAAGGGACAATCATATGAGAGAAAGAGGAAATACTCCAGAGATGGGAAGAATGCATAAAGGATCTCTTCTGCGACAAGAGAGAACAACCGAGAATACACAAGGAGATGGATGGACCGGAAATACTAAAATCCGAAGTGGAAGCTGCAATGGCCAAAATGAACAGAAACAAAGCACCTGGCCCAGATGGCATAGTGATAGAGCTGCTGACAGCCTTAGAAGAATATGGCATAGAAAAGATTACCGACATAATAAACGAAATTTATAGCAGCGGAATAATACCAGACGACCTATGCAAGTCGATATTTATAGCGCTGCCGAAGAAACCTGGTGCAAACGAGTGCGAACTACACAGAACTATCAGCTTAATGAGTCACATTACAAAACTGATTGTCAGAATCCTGATGAATAGAGCGAGAAGCAGAATCAGGCCAGAGATAGGGCAGGAACAGTGCGGGTTCGTCAAGGACACTGGAACAAGGAACGCCATATTCATGATTAGGATGCTCTCTGAAAGGGCATTACAAATGAAGAAAGACTTGTACATATGCTTCATTGATTACGCGAAAGCATTCGACAAAATACGACACAAAGAATTGATGGAAATGCTAGGCAACCTCGACATTTTCGGCAAAGACAAAAGAATAATCAAGAATCTCTACTGGCAGCAAACGGGCAGCAAACGGCCTGCATACGGACAGGTAACGACCTCAGTAGATACACAAAGATAGAAAAAGGCGTAAAACAAGGATGTGTCTTTTCACCGGATCTGTTCAACCTATACAGCGAGAATATTTTGAGGACCCTAGATGACACACCAGGATTTGTTATTGGAGGCCACAACCTGAACAACATAAGATACGCGGACGATACAGTACTGATTGCGGGCACGGAAAGGAAACTGCAAGATCTCATACAGAAAGTAGCAGTGGAGAGTGACAAGAAGGGACTACAAATAAACTTTAAGAAAACTGAGTGCATGGTCATCAGCAAAAGATACAACCCAAAATGTCAAATACAGGTGGGGGATAACAGAATCAAACAAGTACAAGAATTTAAGTACCTAGGAAGTGTTTTAACAGGAGATGGAAAGTGCGACACGGAGATCCGAAGGCGAATTGGCATGGCAAAGAACGCGTTCCAGAAGATGAGCAAAATACTAACACACAAGAAGATCTCAATAGAAACGAAGAAAAGAGTGCTAGACTGCTACGTGATGTCAGTTCTTCAATACGGCTGTGAATGCTGGACAATATCATCGAAAATGAGGACAAAACTAGAAGCGGCCGAAATGTGGTTCTACAGAAGGATGCTACGGATATCGTGGACTGAGCATACAAGCAACGACGAAGTGTTAGAAAGAATGGCAACAAAAAGGAAATTGATGCTGAGCATCAGGAAGAGACAACTGAAGTTCCTGGGACATGCAATGAGGAAGGAGAGCCTGGAGAACCTGATACTGACTGGACAGATAGAAGGAAGGAGAGACAGAGGAAGGCAGCGGATAATATATTTGCAGGGTCTGATCAGGTGGATGACGGAACGGGGGTTACCAGGAGCAACAGGAGCAAACATACTAAGAGCCACAAGGGATAGGGAGACGTGGAGATCCATGATCGCCTACGTCCTGAAGGGACAGGGCACATAGAAGAAGAAGAAGAAGAATAGTACTATAATCTACTTTACAACCATCTATATCTTTATGATTCCTTAAAACAGATAATTTCTCGGTCTTAGGTATAGTTTCCTTTTCTTGTTTATATACTTTTATATATTATTTTTTTTATTTTTTTATTTATACCCTCTACCAAATTTTATTTTTCTGTTCTTTCCTTTTATTCCTGTGGTAGATTTTAAAGAAAATTTATTTGATCTCAACAATAGTCAGACCCTATTTTATTTTAAACGTAAAAAAAAAAATTGCAAAACTTTCGGCAACGCCAAATATTACGTTATGTGATCTATTTTCTCTATTTCTCATTTCCCCATTTTTTCTTTTTCCTTTTTTCTACCCCTTTCTTTCCACTCCCTTGGCTAACAATTGTCACGTCTGCTCATCCAACATACGTTTTTCTTATTTCTCTCATTTTCCATTTATCTTTTTTTCTCCTCTCTCTCCTATAACTTCCCCTACTCCCCTTTTTTCGTTTTGCTCCCCCACCTCATTCCCCGTTATTTTTTTATTTCTTTACACATAAGCAATCTTTAAATGTCCTTTTCAAAGATCGAGTGTGAATCCATTTCGCCATCTTTCTGTTTTAACTCCCCTCCCACTTTTCTTGCTTGTTTCTTTCCTTTTCTTTCTTTTTAAGTGAACTTCTGGTGTACGAATTTGTTTTTTAATTTTTCATAATAAACGGTCGTTGATGAAGCGAATTTTGTTCGCAGAAATGATCTCACGACACATGTGATTTTTGAAGTTTTATTTGTGATATATATATATATATATAGTAGATACGCGTGTTTGAGTAGGCATCTCAGGTTTTTTCTTTGCTGAAACAACGTAATATCGCTTAGGATATTTGAACGTCTTGATAAATAAATTGTACCTTTCGGCAGAGTTTCTTTATTAAAAATCTCTTTATTAAAAGAGTTTCTTTGTTAAATTTTTCTAATGCTCAAAGTGGTATGCATCAATTAATCTGATAAAAAGTAAAATATACAAGGATGTCTACTCAACCACATTTATCCTCTAAATATACGTTTATAGTAATAAGGACCAAGCGATTCTTCCGGAGAGCAATACACTACGCCTCCTCGGACTTACCCTGGAACCACTATATTGAATCCATAGCAAAATCTACTGCTAAGAAGGATGAGTCACTATGTCGATCCAGGATGTTTTTTTCCGCCTGAATCCATCCTGCATATATACAAGTCAACCATCCGTCCGTGCATGGAGTACTGCTGCCATTTATAGTTAGGCACCCCTGCCGTTCTCCTCAGCGTTCTTGACAGGCTCCAAAGGAGAGTTTGTAATGTGATAGGTGCTGATCTGGCGGCTCGACTGCAGCCACTTCCCCACCGTCGAAATGTGGCCTCCCTTTGTCTGTTCTATAAATACTTTCATGGCTTCTGCTCGGACGAACTTAAGTCACTGGTGCCTCCTCAACAGGTGTTTACTCGTGCAACCAGACTGGCAACTGGGTCCCACCCATTCACAGTCAGGTTAGCCAAAAGCAGACGACAATTCTACTCCTGCAGCTTCTTCTCTCGCACTTCCCGCCTGTGGAACTCGCTCCCGTATTCTTGCTTTCCTGACGGCTACAACCCCCAGAAGTTTAAATGCTGAGTCAATACTCATCTACTAACCACTGACTCTAGCTCTCTCCCCACTCCCGTATAACGTTCCCTTCTCTCCACCTATGCATCTGTCATCGCACCTGCATTCTCAGCTTTCTCTTGCTCCTTTCTAACTAGTTTGTACTTCTCACTCTTTTCTAATTAATCTTTTTACAGTTATGTAGCCCCCTGCACATCAGTGGCATTTCCGCCTTGCTCGGGGTGAAATGATTAAAAAAAAAGTACCAATGCTGAATTATAAAAAATCCATTTATTCCTCAAACACACACACATATACACACACACTCGCATACATATATGTATATGCAGGTTTCATTAAAAATAACAGACAAATTATATGGCTAAGATTTTAAATTATTTTTCATGTGATCATATCATATTTTTCTTTTAACTGAATGTGCATAATGTTTATGTATATGTTATACTGCGAACAGGGTAAGTATATTGTTGTGTTCGTAGTTTAATATTATTAAGTGTTCGATATTTCACATTTATTAATAATGCTTCCATAATTCTTAGCTATTTTTGCATGTGGATGATGCATCTATAGTTGTATTATTAACGAATATATTACAGTTAGAGTTTGGCAGGTCTCAATGTGCGTTTAAATTAATATATATATTCCTCATTTCACATACACCTATATATATATATATATATATATATATATATATATATATATATATACTCTTCATCTAATATATATATACAGATATATATACTTTTCAATATTTACGCTCTCACACCTTGATTGAGCACTCTGGAAAAATAGTAGACTTTGATAAACAATAGCTACTCTGGCATGTACGCATCGCTTATTCAGTGAAATGAATTAGAGCACATTAGCTATTGGGCGCGTATAATGATATGCGCTATAAAGTCTGCCTACTTCCACCGAACGCCCATAGCCCAGGGATAGAGTCGCCGACTGACGCCATTTCGGTCGGGTTTCAATCCCGGGTAAGAAAGCAATCGGAGTCTAACCGTACTGATGAGCTGTGATACGGCGAAACAGATCTGTCTGCGGATGACTATATATATAGTAATAATTTTATTATATAAAAATCAGAGGGGACTGCAACAAAAGAGCCGTTGTGTTTCGGTACTAGTTTGTTAGCATCTCGTCAGGCAGTAAAATATTTTTTCTGTTAGGAATCATTATATATATAAATTTAAAAAAAGCACAATTGTTATCATATCCAGTCAATTCAGAGAGGTGTCGTGGAATTCTGGAGGGTTTGGCTCGATTAATCAATAGAAGGTAAGGTCATGATGAGTAGGGGGGATTTGGGTAGAGGGATAGAGAATTAAATACGATTTTTTTTCTATTATAATATAACTTGATCCAATAATCTATAATCTAACCCCACTCATAAATATTTAAATTCTCCCATTTTTTGTTAATTATTTTATTCAATTAACTGATATATCACCTACTAGGTTTACTACATATGTTTGACGTACATTATATTATAACCCCTTTCCGTTCTTATAACAATTCCACCGCTTTAAGTGAGAACAACTTTAAAGAATTCTCTAAAGTTTTCACGAACACACTCGATACCTTTGCAGACATGCTAGGATACAAATGTATACATCCTAATGTTTCATAACTGACACCAAAGAGTCTGGTCTTCCATGTCATCTTAATTCTCTACACCTCTTTCCTAATAATCTCATTTCCTTTATCCATTAGGACCTTGCTTTCTATTGGTTAATGGAGCGGAATTCTCCTGAATTTCATGACACTTTTCACTTATATATATATAAGGCAAAAGTTTTCAGTACATTTATTAAATCATCTATTGGTATTTCGTAGCGTAACTGTTATTGCTAATTAAAGCATGTAGACGTTTAGTGTAGTTCCCTACGAATTTCTTGCATGTTTCTTGGCTAATATTTTTCTATTCTTCATAAAAAAAAAGTCCTTTCGTTCATACAAGTTTTGCAGGTTCTTTTTTTTTGTATTTTCAGTTTCAGCTTTCTCCATAAATTTTCAATCGGATTGAGATCTGAAAATTGACTTGGCTATTTTAGAAAGTCTCTTCTATTTGAATTAAACAATGAATATCGCTTGCAGTATGGTAAGGGTTCTTATCTTAATGAGAGACTCAATTTGGTTTCAAGCCCAGCGAATTTGCACGCTGACCTAAGTTTTTCTCCAAAATATCCCAATAATATGCTTCATTCATCGTCTCTTCTATTATTTCAATATCCCCTACACCTTGAGCACTAAAGCAACCCCAGATAATGATTGATCCGCCTTCATATTTATGGCTGGGGTAGTATTCTTTGGTGAATATTTGGTACCCTTCATTTTGTAAACATTTGTCACAGCATTTCTGCCAAAGATTTCAATTTTCGTTTCGTCTGACCAAAGTAAATTTTCCTAAAATGCTGATGGTTTGACACAAGACTCGTTTGCAAAATCCACTCTAGCAAGAACATGTTTTTGCTTAATAAGTGTTTTTTTTTTCTTGGAGTCCTCGAAAAGATGTCATATCGAAAAAGTAAACGACTAATTGTATCCGTAACTCGGTGCTCGTTGCCAACTTTTTTTGCAAATAATCTCTGCTGTACGTTCCGTTACCTTTTTGGGACGACCAGAACTTTTCTGGAACGAATAAAATGACAGGTATTCCCGTGACGAACTATAGTAACAACTGAACTCAATGGCATATTTAAATGACTAGATATTTTCCTATAACCAAGTGTATTTGTATGAAAGTCAACAATATGTTTACGGGGGTCTTGGTAAATTATTTAGCTTTTCTCCATCTTGTCAATGTTTAAAGGGTGGTTGACAAATAAAGAATGACGCAATACTTTAATCATTCCTAAAATTATTCATAATATTAATATGGAACATCCAAAAAACAAAACTATCTTATCCTAATTTGGAACATTCTAGTAAACTTTGAACAATTTTTATAAAAAAAAAAAAAAAAAGCTTTCATAAATAAAAAATGTGTTTTAAACTTTTGAGTTGCTAAATACCAGTTTTTCTTTGTGGGATACTTTTTTTAAGTTTTTTTTTTATAAATCTTATTGTCTTTCCTTCGGGAGAAATGATAAAGAAATTACTACTTAGGAAGATGTCCGATTTTGTTGTTGTTGTTGTTTTCTTCTTTATGTTTCCTTTTTCCTTTTCTTCTGTCGGTTTTTCTCTTGGTTGTTGTATTTTGTTAGTTGTTGATTTTACTTTTATTAGTTTTTTCTTTGTACAGATATCAGCCTTCACCAATATTTTGGGGTTTTGTGATTATATATATAAAACTTAACTTTTGATTTTTTTCATACAGACGTAATGTAAAGTCTTCTAATATCGAGTCATGAATCTCTGTTTCTGCTTTTCCCTTTTTCTTGTGTCTGGCCGACAAATTTAAATATTTTTTTTCTTTCTTAATCCCACCCACCTTTCTTTTTTAACTTCCTGTGAATGGATATGTTTTTGGGCTTCTTCCGGTATAGAAATTTTATACCATATTTGAATTAATAAATTAATTTTTTATTTTCAATCGTTGCTGATGAAGCAAGAATTTTCTTGCTGAAATGGCCATTCAACGAATTTAAATTTCGGAGTTTTTTAACATACTACATATATTTGGCTCTATAAATAGATAATACTATTTACATCGAGCCCTTCACCTTGATCAATTTTAATATTAATAAAATTAATATTAATAGGATCGGGTTTTGGAGTTTTACCTTTTGCTCATCCTTTTTTGTTTTTATATATATATATTTATATATATTATGGTTCTTTAACGTTCACTTACAACTTAAACCTTAAACTCTGTTTCAGGTGTAAGTGAGCGTTAAAGATACATAATAACAGACTTGTGTTTAAACAATGTAAATTTAAGTGCGTTTCTGTGCGTTGTGGTGCAGTGGATATCGGCTCGGAACGAGATATCAGAAAGCCAAGTTCGAATTTTAGTTGAATTCCTTGCATTCACTTATGCGCAAATACGCTTGGGAAAGTTATTAATCCCTCCAACTATGAGGTTAAATAGCAGAACAGAGTCGGTTCTATAACCTTAGTTGGCAACCAATCTACCGCAGAAAGTAGTGACAAACTAATGAGGGAAAATTCTTCTTTCCAGTCAGCCATGTTTCTTTCGAAACATGAGCGCCCAAGCGTGTATCACTTATGGCACAACTGAAATTTAGACCGAGCAGAAATGTTATCTTTTGTAACTTTTTAAATGATTCATTACCATTCTAAGAGTTATTCGATTTATTGATCTTAACGATTTTGTTGCTGTCACGATAGATCGTCTAATTCATTCTACAGCTTCTTCCGGTGTACAGCCCATAAGGAAAAAAAAGAAGGTCTATTTTCATAAAACAAACTGAAAAACGTAGGTCCAAGTACTGGATTAAGACATTTCTGGGGAACAGATTCCTCAGTCACCATGCTTCTGATCTATTTTAGCCTACATCACCCAGAACGCAAAACAGTTTAAATGACATGACGAACGTCCCTTAGACTGGTGAAAAAAATAATTAAAGTCTGTCTGATTCTTTAAACTGTTGGCCTATTAACTATTAGTACTAGAGTCTTGGGAATTGGTTAAGATTCTCACCTTAAACTGTCTTCACAGAAGCAATATGCCTTTCACTTCTCTGTGTCAACTGTTGATATCTTAAAAATTATTGCTGAAGAATTGTGAAGCTCAGGTTGTTGCTTTAGATATCTCGAAGGCATTTGACAGGTTTTGGTACACTGATTTGCTTCCTAACTTTAAAGGTTAAGGTATTCCATAAGGAATGTTGGAACTGGTTTCTTATCAAATCGTGAAATGAAAGTTGTCTTGAATGCCCACTCTTTTAGATCTTTTTGTATCAATGCAGGTGTCCTTCATTTCTCTATCCTTGGATTTAAATTGTTTTAATTTTCATCAACGATCTTATTGATGGCTTTATTTCTTAACTTGTTATGCATACTGATGTTATCTGGAGCAAAGAATATCTCATTCATTTTAATGTCTCCAAAATGAAACTGCTCTCTATTAATCACCCAAAAGAGCCTTTTCTGCTTTCCATCAGCATAGCAAGTAGGAAAGTAACACGTTGCGCCTTCTTGGACTGACGTTTTCCGCTGACGTGAACTGTTTTAGCTAGAAGTCGTAAAAACGTTCTGCCCCCTCATCAAATAAATTCTGTAATTTACAAATATAATTGTAGCTGCGGTGCCAGTTACGTAAGTAGAACCACACAACGGCTTGACAGTAGAATCAAGCAGTATGTTCCCATGAAATTCAGGAACCATGTCTGGCAAGAAAATGAACTTATCCGTAACATGTATTATTACTCATATATTGCAATTTTGTTATTACAATGGTTTATAAAAGCATTATATCACTACACAAAAATATCATGTTTAGGGTGGTAATTTAAAAACAAATGGTGAAAATAATTTATTTTAGGAAATATAAAATTAATTCATGGTTATTCAGAAAGTTAAGGGGGGGTAGTTGGAGGAAGTTAAATAATATGATTATAGGTGTGTCTGTATAAAGAAGAATCTCCGATATCATTGGTCTTGACCTGGCATCTTGGCTTCAGTCATTTTTCCACCACCGTAATGTAGCTTTCCTGTGCCTATTCTATAAATACTTTCATGGTAATTGTTCTGATGTACTTTCTTATATAATATCTAGACTCTATGAATTTAAGCGTAGTAGTAAATTAGCGGCAAGTTCTCATCATTTTACAGTTGAAATGGCTAGATGTAACCGTAAGTTTTATGCTAACAGATTCTTATCTCGCATTTCGCCGGTTTCTTATTTTCCAGTAAAGTTTGATTTTGATTTTAAAGCAAAGATAATCGTCACGCCTTGTCTTATTTTCTGGTTCTTTTATTGTGCTTGCTCCTTTATATTGTTTTCTTTTTCTCTTTTACATTTAGTAAGTAACTCCTTAGTAACGTCTTAGTGGCTTTGTTGCCTTGCTTGGGGTGAAATGATTAAAAGATTATTTCTAAAGACTTATAGAATTTATTATTATTCCGACATTTTCATTACTTCAAACGTTATTATGATAAGCACTTCGTAGTTAGGGCGTCTATTTTAAATACGAAGTGTCCACTATATAGATAACAGCCACATTTGCGAAACGTTATTCGCATAGTAGAAAATAATGATCGATAAATTTAATACATACAGAATCTCTCTTCATTTTAATAAGGCATGTTTACATCAACAATTACTGCCAATATATATATATATATATATATATATATATATATATATATATATATATAATCATTCAATGACTTAGTTTTTGGTCATAACGAAATTAGTTATGTACACAGTTGTATTGAAAAGTGTTCAATACAATTATATTGTAGAACATTTGAATATTTTTCATTTGTAAACGAGTTATATTAGGCAACTCAGGTTTCTACGATCTTCAGGCGATTTATAATAACTGATTTTTACCGCTTTTTTAAGAAAACTCAAGGTACAGGGATTTTTTCATGAACGCGCAATTTTCAAAATTAGAACTTATAACGTTTTTTCCATGGTTGCATGATCATAATAGGTATTTTTTGGTATGGATACACATGGTCATCATTTCTGTTTTTTAATTGAGTAATTCCTTTTTGTTTGGGAATAACATAATAGCTAACTTTTCTTCCTGGCACAGTCTACATATTTTGCCTCCATTGTAAGGCTTGCTGTTTTCATTATACTCCACATTATGTCTGGGTCTTTAGCCAATTTTGTATAATTTTTAAAGTTTTCTAGGTGTGTAGGTGGGTGTGTGGGCGTGTGTGGGTGTGTGGTTTTGTCAGTTATCTGATTGATGTTACCTTCAGCATCCTGATTTCACAAGTTTGTAGACGGACCACCCAAGAATCACTCCGCCTACTCGTCAGGGTATCAACAATTAACTGCTTATACTTTTTTTCTTTTTCTTTTTATATGCACTTTACATTCGTGCAGTTTTTATTTATTTTATAGTGTATGTGTGCGTGCGAGTGTACGTTTGTGCGTATGCGCCCGTTTGTGCGTATGTGCGTACGTGTAGAATGTTGTTATTTGTTCTTTTCGTCGTTTTTCACTCACCCCTTATTGTCTTTTTAACTTTTATCTCATTTTTCTTATATATATATATAATTTTCACCCCAAACTATCGCCCGGTTCACACTCCACCCACGTCTATTGTACAGGTGTAGAGGCTCATCCCTTGTTCCCTGTTTAGGATATGGTTTCCGGCTTTCTCTTTTCCAATCTTTTCACTTCTCTTTTTTTATTTCTTTTTCTTTTTATTTATTTATTTATTTTTTTCAATTCGAGTAGATAGACTAAACTATCGCCCGGTTCACAATCCACCCACGTCTATTGTACAGGTGTAGAGGCTCATCCCTTGTTCCCTGTTTAGGATGTGGTTTCTGGCTTTCTCTTTTCCAAATCTTTTCACTCCTACGTAGCCCCCTGCACATCAGTGGCGTTACCGCCTTGCTCGGGGTGATATGATTAAAAAAAAAAGCAAGGCAATACTACTGCTGGTGTGCAGGGGGCTCCATAAGAGGAGAGAGGAGAGGTTACATAAGAGGGAAGCGAAGAGAAAGAGGAACCGGGTACAGGGGGTATTAGATGGGAATTCTGATGTGAAGAAAGTTACGTGAGAGAGTGAAAATGGAGAACAAGTTTGAGTGAGAGAGAGTGAGAGATCAACAGATAGAGAGGAGTGAGTTAAGTGAGAAAGAAGAAAGAGAGAGTTAGTCTGGTACTGCATGAAATATTTTCTTTAGTAGCTCAAATTAATAAATTTCAATATATAATTCATGAATACTTACATGTGATAGCTTGTTCATCAATCTAGTTTGCTAATCAAATATTGATTACCCATGCTAAGCAATGTCCATCGCCGAAAGCGTATTCAATGGACATTGAGTATCTGAATTGGACCTTGTATCATTATAAGAAGGTCGACTTGTCCGATTAGCATCGTTTTCTGCATAATGTGGGCGGTATATGTGGGCGTTGTTATCCTGGGAAATCGGCAGGAGGAGAATTCACTGTGGGAAAACAATAAACCGTGGGAGGAAGAATCATAATTTTGCAAATATTCTTCTCTGAATTACTTGGTCCTATCATTCGTATGGGAAGCACTTTGTCATTTACAATCAACTCCCACATCATTGAAGACGAGATACACGCGTTTATTGCAACATCTTCTCCGATGACAGTTCAATATTTCAGAGTATTCATAATACGCGTGCTATTAGACTGGCATCAAGGTCCCACCCTTTTACCGCCGAAATAGTTAAATGTAACCGCCTCTTATACTCTAAAAGTTTCTTTTCTCGCACTTAACGTTTATGGAACTCCTTTCCGTTTGCTTGCTTCTATGACAGTTACAATCTCCGAAAGTTTAAATGTAACATCAATTCCCATCATCTATCTCCTTGATTCCCATCCTTCTCTTATCCTTTCTTCGACATCACTGCACCTTTTTCTCTCACTGTAACCCCCTGCGCATCAGTGGCGATCCCGCCTTGCTTGGGGTTAAATGATTATAAAAAAATAAATAAATAAGGACAATGCACCCTGCTACATCGCACGAGTTGTACTAGAATGTCTCTTCCCTTGTAATTTTTTCATATCTCTTCGAAGTAACATTATAATGATTTTTGTTCTTGCCATCTTTGTTTTATGCCTTCACTGTTGCCGTAAAGAAAATTTTTATGCCCTAAGTCACAAACCAGTGATGTCTTATTGCCTGTTAATTTTTGTGCTTTAAAATGTTGGCTCAGGATAAATGACAAAGCAATTTGTCTGGCCTTCTGTGAAACTCGCGTCATTTAAAAAACACCAAATTAATTTTCTTTAGAGGTTTATGTTTCACAAAATTGTAACGGTTGCCTACAGAATTAGTGAGTCGACCACACAGTTACTGGGCTCCATCGGCGTCTACCATACAATGTTCTAGCAGCCATGTTAACGAATAGCTGCTAGTTTGTGTGTCATTCTCTTTTTATTGACATTTCAAACAAAGTATATAAATCACTACAATTTCTTATTTCTGAAACATGACCCACGACGCATTCCTTTTGTCAGGTGCTCAGATTATATCCCACCACACCTGACAGTCTGTAGATTCCAAATTTAATTTCGAATGTGCACTTGATTTTAAACAAAATAATAAACTTTTCAGATAATAAGTTAAAATAAATGATGAAAATGATCATTTTCACCATTTATTTTAACTTATCAGCTGAAGAACAGTTTTGTTCTGAAACATGAAACATTTTGATTAGCGGTATTATGCTTTCATAAACCAATGTAATAACAAAATTACAATATTAAGCTCGACTCTCTATCGAGCAGTCTTTATAAAAGTAAATGCTTGTACAGTGGGTTTTTAATCTATGTGTTCTTTCACTTTTTTGTAATATATATATATATATATATATATATATATATATATATATATATACATGGATTCTGGCAATGAGTGGCCTATGGAGGCTGTTACGCCGTTGAACAAAATCAACCAACGAACCAATCAACCGGAATTATTATTAATCTTTCTACCGCCATGTTCCCCTGAAACAAAAACCTCTTGCCGTCTCGTTGGGACATAGATGAAGCCTGTCGTATCTCTTTGGGAGATAGATGAATTCGGCCCCTCCAAATCTGGAATCATAACAATGGCCGAACAGAAGTACCTTCAAGTTTTATGTAAGACTTTTTCCTTTTGTTCCTTCTTATACTTTGCTTTGCGTTAGATATAATAAATATGTATTTCTCCACGTGTGGACACCTGTTTGTATATATATATATATATATATATATATATATATATATTATTGTCTGTGTCATAATATATTAAAATCTTTTTAAGAACAAGCGTTCATTCATTCATTTCATTTTTCCATTCCGCCTTACCGTTACGTGGTGAGCCGTCTTAATAATATTTACTAACCCATGTGTGAATAGAAATAAGATATGTTTCTTCACTAAGGAAATAAGGCATGCCCTACACCTTTCTCACAAATAACTTGGTTCTGGGTATGACGATAAACTGTATCCGGCAGCTAGGCCTCTCGTTATGACGTTGTGAAGAGCATGGAACCACCTCTTAATTGCTTCTGTTCCCAGGTTGACTCGGGGGTGGAAGCACCTGTTATGGTCCCAGCTATGGGCAAATAGTTAACCCCCAAACTGTGGTTAAAACACTATGAAAGTATAAAAATACACTTTTATAATAAAAGTTCCAGACAAACACTTTTGAAGAAAAATATATTACCGGCAATATGCTTTTGAAGGAAAAACATATTACCAGCAATACATTTTTAAAGAAAAAAAAATACACACCAGCAATGCATCAGACTTTCAACAAAACCCACTGTACAAAAATACATCAATAAAATCTTATCTAAAAACTGATTTCTTACAAAGATACATATTATATTCATACAAATCTATTGTAAAAAATTTTCCAGCATTAAATAACCTGTTAAGATTGATATGCCATAAACCAAACAAAATCAAACAAATAACATTTGCTCAGTTTCTTTCAGTCTCAGTAAGCCCTTGTACCTTAGTGGCTTTATTGCCTTGCTTAGAGTGAAAGGATTAAAAAAGTATTTCTAAATCTAATATCATCAAACTACTGAAATTTACAAATAAATATCGTTTAGTTACCGAGGGTTATGGCCACATCTCGTTGAAGCACAAGTTCCCGTACGATCACTGAAGTTAAGCAACGTCGAACCTAGTCACTTACTTAGATGGGTGATCACTTGGGAATATCAGGTGTTTTAAGTTTAGATGTGTGGGCTGTGTTATGGATAATGGCTCAGTGTCGTTTATGGTCCGTTAGATCCGCCTATGCACAAATACGCTTGGTAGGGGTATGAATCCACCTATTCTACATCCAGTTGTGGATTAATCAGTAAGATTTGCATCACTAAATCATTATCTACCCCACAAAATTTTTACCATCAAAAAATATTTTCTGGTTTTAAATAACCTACAAAAGGTTGATAAACCATAGAAAATGAATGAATCGAGTCATCAATATTTCGTTAATGTATATTTTCTTTTAGATTTTGCGTAAATAGTGATAGATTTTAGTTCTACAATGTACGTTTATAATTTATCAAAATGTTGTTCTCTTGTTAAGACAGCCTTTAGTTTGTTTTTTTTTTGTATTTTTTTCAGACTCTGCAAAAACGATTAATTCTAAATCTTCAAATTACTTTGGTAACTTATGAAAAGAAGTATGTTGTTTGTTAACACAGTCTTCTTTTCTTTTAGATTCTGCATAGAAAAATATTTCTGAATTTTAACTCTACGATGTACTTTTGCAATTCATCAAAATGTTGTTCTTCTGGTAAAACAGCCTTTATTTTCTTTCGAGTTCTGCAAAAAATATTTCTACTTGAATCGATCATTTTCATGCCCACTTGCTAACACATTTCGTAAACATCTTTTTATAACATTAGAAACAGGAACCAGAATATTATTCATAGGCGTAGTTGTCATAGAATTTGCAGAAATTATCGTAAAAGATAAGAGATCAATACACAAAGCAACAGCTGTGATTGAGATGAGGCAACAGCTGCTAGGAAAAAATAAAGATCAAAATTTTATTGCTACCTTACGGGAATAACAGATTTTATAAACACAATTTCATGTTCGTGTGATCTTTAAACAAAGAATATCAAAAGTTCAATAATTTATGCAAAGCTGCCGATGGCTAAGTTTTTTGCGCTACGAAGGGAGTGGATACTATAATTTCAAACAGTGTTTAATATGACGACATATTTGCGAAGTTTGCAACACCGAACTGGTGTGAATATCCACTTTTTATGATATCTTTGTTTAAATAATAACAATAATGAAGATTAACGAGATAATCTGATTAAAAAGAGAATACTTAATTCTTTATTGTTTAGTTTTAACATATAAAGATCAACAGTAATATAATGAGTAATGATACAAAGACAGATAACGGCGTTGTTCTTATCGATGACAAAGTTTCCTATTCATTAGGGTAGGTCGATTTTAGAACCGTAATTTTGCACTCAGTTGAAAAGTTTGGGTTTGACATTATAAATAAGAACAAAAGATTTTTTAAAATCGTTATCGTTTTTTGAGGAAATGAGTTTGGGTTCAAAATTGGAGCGTTGTAATTTCATTCTGGTGATCAGTGGAATGGATGTGCGTCGTGGTGCAGTGGATATCGGCTTGGAACGAGAAATCGGGGAACCGAGTTCAAATTCCAGTAAAATTCCTTGCATTCACTTACGTGCAAATACCCTTGGGAAAGGTATTAATCCGTCTCTTCCCTCCAGTTATGAGTTAAATAACATGATAGCCTGGGTTCTATAGCCTTGGTCAGCAACCAGTCTACCGCAGAAAGTAATGGCAACCTACTGCGAGATAATCTTCTGCCCAGTCATTCATGTCTGTTTCTAGACATGATCGCCTAAGCGTATACCACGTATGGCACTTAACTGACTGACTGATTGAGTGACTCATCAGCGAAAGACTTATAGCACAACCTTAAAAAAATTATAATTTCCTGAAGCTTTACAAGATGCATTTTGCAAGCAGATTATTAAGTCATTTTGCCATCAAATAAGACTTTCATTTACTTCAAATGGAAGTTATACTGAACAATTTAGCTATATTACAATGTATTATGTCATACAGTGCATTTATTTGAGTGCGATTTTCAATAAGTAATACAAATTTTAAATATTTTGTCTCATGTTTTGAGCCCAGCAGTATTATGGTGTTATATATACTTTTATCAATTTTTTTATTATGATTTAACAAAATTATCTAACAGATCTCATTCATTGAGTAGCCTTTTTGTCATCTTTTCAACTTTTTTTACTCGGTTTTTATTTATCGAATGCAGAAAAAAAAACGTTGCTTATTTTACTTGCTGTGATTCATAATAAGAATTCTTATGTGAATATATTTTGTATTCAATGTATCTAATACAAAAGATATCAGTTTTATATGGATTTATTCTTGAAATAGTAAAACTTTAAAGTTAGTTTGTAAGCAAAATCTGCAGAAATGATGTATTTCTCCACATCTTTATACGATCTATAAAGCTAAATGCTCAAAATTTGGTAACAGTTATGAAACTAATGTTTGATTTCGTTACTTAACACATCAAACCCTGACTTTTCTATTGAGTGCAAAGTTGATTTTCTGAAAACGTGAAAAATCAACTAGCTCTAATCTTAATATTTACTGTATTTTTTATATTACCACGGCTACTGAGTGATTGTTGCTACCCATTTTCTTGTTTGTCATCCTGCATATTCTTAATCGCCGTTATATATCTCTAGTGCTATTATAATTTAAAAGAAAACTGTTACGCAAGATTTAACAACTTATTTTTCATTCTTTGATCCTGGCTTATAGCATTCTGGAGGAGACTTCCCTTCATACCAACTCAAAGTGACGAGGAAAGTCAATTGATTCTGGTCCTTATCATGCACAACAAGCTTACTGTTCTCACCCACATTTTACTGACGCTCACGGGATCGAATCTTTTCCTGTCATAAATATTCTTTAACTGCAGATGATGTTCTGGCCCTCCGTTATTAAATGTTTTATAATTCCCATTTCATCTGTAAGAAAGAAAATCTACCATGAATCTATCATAAAAATCTAGAATGTGGAATTGCTAAATACTTAAAACTTCAGATACATCAGTTTATGGATCAGCTATGACCAATTACCTCTAGAGCAGAAAAATTGGACATAGAATAGGCTGCGTTATAAGTAGTTTCGCCCAATACCACACATTGCTACAAAACCAAAACATCAACCTGAAAACTTGAGACATGTTTTTAAAAGCCTCGAAAGATCTAGACTTTGATATAAATGTCAGGTATGCGCTAAACCCGTGCAGAAATATCTAAACTGTCAGCAGATCAAGTTTAATAAAATACCTTTTTGAGTGAGTAAAGTCTGAGGATCATTGCAAGTATCGTCTTTTTTAACATTGTCGACTGGTGTTATGTCGTGAGTAAGAATAAATAACTCAACAACAGGAATAGGTTAATTTGATGTATTCCGTGAAAATAGTATTTACAAAGGTTATTAGTATCCAATACAAGAATAAGGGTTAATCGTCTCAACCGTCGTAAGACGTAGTATGAGCAATGGGTACTTCCGGGTCGTCACCGGAAGTCTACGACTAACTTGTCGTCTAACCCTGACTACTCGGCACACTCCCCTACGTAGATGCCACCATTACTTTACATAGTAATAGAATAGTCCATTATATCCGAATAGGCGCGGGCGTCCCAACAACTGGTGCTCCAGAATCACAAATAAATAACAGAAATCACAACACCCGAGTATTGCTAGCAACAGTAATAATTGAAATGGATAGCACGAAGATAAATTAATGGCATGATAAAGATGTTGACATTACACAATACTTCAGATAAAAGATCAGAAAAGAAACCTCCATCAGTGCTGAAAAGAGTGATATAAAACCCTTAGTGTAGAAACTTATTTTCCTGAAAAAAATGTTTCATGGTAAAATTGTAAATTTCAGCCGAAAGCGGCACTGGCTGCTCGATCACTGAATGCTAAATGCTTTCTTATAGGGAAGCAGCTAATATTACTATTACCATTCAGTCAGTTTATTCCAAAAACCTCTCCTGTATTGAACAAACTCCTGAGAGGGTGGTTACCTGGTCACTACGATCTTAACCTTTTTAAGTCTATGGTCAACCGTCAATAGTTAGACATCTATAAATATGAACGAGAATAGTCTACGCCAGTAAATTAAATAAAGATTTAATGTATTCGTTCCCTTGAGGTTACCGAGGTCTACAAAGTAACTGATGATGATCAGAGGGTACAACAATCGAAATATTGTGATAATAACAACAAAAATAGGACAATATTCAGCATATAAATAATGTAAATTATGTAAAACGTATTTCTTATTTCTTTTCTACTTTTGAAATGAATCTATATTCGTAGAACATAAAAACCATAAACAGATAACGATACGTAAACGGATCTGGCAAAAATTAAACAGATACGAGCAAAGAATGAGAGAAAATCAGTGACAAGAGTTAATAAATAACCTTTGTTATCAACATACGTGGAATTTCGACGGCTTCAGTTAGTTGTAAGTTTTATCAATTGATAACTGGACATTTTCCGGTTGATGACACGCTTAAATACGCAGATATCATATACAAGTTGGAGTCATAAATAATTCATGTTTTTGTTTGTTCATTTTATTATTAAAATAATAAAGTACAATTACTTTTTATTTTAATTATCTATTCATCCTTATTTGTAATGAGTTGTTGCCACAAAGAATAGCTCTTCGAAATCTTCTGCGTAAAATTCCCTAGGTTTTAATGTGAAAATGTTTTAAGGAACTGTCGAAGCTGGTTTTCATTAGATAATTTTCCCATCAGAGCATTTTTGGGCGATTGAAAATGATATTAATCGGTGAGTGCAACTTCATATGAATATGGCAGGTGGGGTAGAACAGGCCAACCAAGTTCCCTAATATTTACGGAGTTATTGTAAGAAAAACATAAATTATATTCTTGAATTCATTTAACAAATACGACGGTAACATGCGATCCTCGTTTGCATTATGCATTGTTCTAACAAACGAGTATATTTTGTCGACAAGAGATTAAAACAAAAAATAATAAGCCTTGCGCACAGCTCAATTACTTTAGCATATAAATGATGCTATTATCAATAATTCTAATTCAGGAAGTTATTGCAGAACAATATCAAAATTGCAACATCAATAACAGAGAATGTATAAACTATACAAGGTTATATCCAGAACGTATGCGTACATTTCGAAGTCTAGTTAGTAACAAAATCATAACTTCTCTCACTGTAATAAAACGAGTTAAAATACTTCTGTAAAATTTTCAGCTTTATCTTTTTGTTTCCCCGTTTGAATGCAATGATCATAATATTCACCGTTCCTTCCACTGTATATTATTCTACCTTAAAATATGTTATTTACGTTAGAATCTTTTTGTTTGCATGGGTCAGTGTTGTTCGGTTCATACAGATGGTAATTCTAGGTAATGTCAAACGGGTTAAAGGTCCCTATTTGGTAATAAAGAATCTTCAGGTTTTTTTCTTTTTGTATACATTTTTTCTGATTATATGAAATTAATAATAACACATCCCCATACATGTATTTCATGCCTGTAAATTTTTAATTTTGCAGCCAATACATTTTGTATGAATATCATGGACAAGTTCACAGAGCTGTGATTTAGTTAGATGCTCTCTCCAAGAGATGCTATGTATAGCTCTCAGCATTCGAGTGTAGATTCCATCAAGCTTACACTCTAGAATTTTAGTTGATGTCCAGGCAATGGCGCCATATATTAACACAGCCTCCTCAGTGGCTTGATAGGACGTCTGTTTGAGGTTGTCTGGCAGATCACATTTCCAGATTACACCTATTTGATTCAATGCCTGGGCTGGTTTTGGCTATGCAAATTTTTACTTCCTTTTCAATAGAATTTACCCCGCATCTTAGGTACGTAAAATATTCGACAAGTCTTATTCATTTATCTGAGATAGCTTTTATTGAGCCTTGCTGGTGGATGCCTATAAATTGAGTTTGAAAGTCATTGACATAGAGTCCAACACTATTGACAGCATTTTCTAGATTATGTAGAACTATGGCATTGGCAATGTTGTTTGCAGTGATAGCTAGGTCATCCGCATAGTCAATATCGGTCAACTTTTTTGCAGAATATCAACTTAAAAGAGTTGGTGATAAAGTAAAACCTAGATGATGATGCTTGTGGAGAGAAGTTCTCAATATCCTAACGCAGAATGCAGAACATTGCTAGCGAGTAAAGCAAGAGCTTAGGAGGGATCTACTACACTGGACGCCTATCCATGCCAAGACGGGTTGGTCGCCCAGCAATCACCTACATTGACCAGCACTGTTATGATACAGAATACCACCGTAATAACCTTCTGGCCGTGATGCAGGACAGTGATGGTTTGTGTGATAGACTCTTGAATATCCGAACTTCTTCTATGTGCCTTGTCCTTTCAGGACATAGGCGATCATGACCTTCCACTTTTCCCTATCCCTGGTGGTTCTGAGCACGCCTTCTGTTACACCATTCAATCCTCGTTCTGTCACCCACCTGATTAGGTCCTTCAAATATGTTATCCGTTGCTTTCCCCTGTCTCTTTTTCCCTCTATCTGGGCCTGTTAGTATCAGATTCTCTAAGCCCCCTTCCGCATTGCTGTCTCTTCCTGATGCTCAGTATTAATTTCCTTTTTGTTTCCATCATTTCCAAGACCTCATCACATGCTCGATCCATGATATTCGCAGCATCTTTCCGAACTAGCTCGACTGAATAAAATAATAGTGACAATGGATATTTAAAACTTTTAATAGAAATACATGGCTGATGACACACTGAGTCTTCATCAACCAAGTATAAATATTGTACAATCTTGCCAAAATTATTTGTCTATATTTCTGAAAGGAAGTAGTGTTCACACTATTTACATTATTCGGACTATTGTTCTTATCTCTGTTGCCATTTGTACGACGTTTCTGCCGTTGTACGCTACGGCCTTCAGATGCTATGCATTTCGAACCGAACCCTTTATACATAACTCATGATTACCAAAAGAGGCTTCGCACAAAGAATGAGAATGATATACCTCAGTGATCATAATAAAGGATTCTGTTAGAAATTGCTAGCACATGAAGAAAGTCGGAGCGTAAAACGGCCGAAACGTCGTACAAATGGCAACAAAGATGAGAACAATAGTCCGAATAATGTCAGTCAGTTGAGTACCATACGTGATACACGCTTTGGACGATCATGTCTCGAAAGAGACATAACTGACTGTGCAGAAGATTATCCCGCAGTAGGTTGCCATTGCTTTCTGCGGTAGACTGGTTGCCAGTCAAGGCTATAGAACCCAAAATGTCCTATTATTTAACCCATAACTGGAGGGAAGAGACGGATTAATACCTTTCCCAAGGGTATTTGTGCGTAACTGAATGCAAGGAATTCAACTGGAATTCGAACTCGGCTCACCGATTTGTCGTTCCGAGTTCGAATTCCAGTTGAATAATGTAAATAATTAAAAAGTAACGTTAAAAACTTTGTTAACTCTGAAAAACATTTTCTAAAGATTCATTAGTATCATTGATAAGGTGCTAGTTGAAAATTGGCTGCAAAATTAAAAATTTACAGGTATGGAATACATTTATGGGATGTGTGAGTTGAATGTAACTTGAAAATTTTGACAGAATCAGTGCTTGAAGTTTGACAATGATATTTGTTTGATTTGGGTGGCATTTTGTTCTTTGCATGTTGTAGGGATTGATTAGCGGCAACAAAATTTCAAGAATATATCGCTATACCACTTGTATGCAAAGGCTATATCTAGTGTCCGTTTCACAGTACTGAGTGCAATGGATAAATTATCTAAATTACGCAGAACTTAAAATAACACTAACATCTCATTTTAACAGATATATTTACCAAAATTACATACAAATATCTTGAAAAACTAGAGAGCAAATTTATTAAATGAAATCGGCATTGCCTTCAACCATGGCCTCCAGACGAGGTCGGAATCTTCTGCGAATTTTCTGGACGGTCTCATTTAATTTGGTGAAATCTGCCATAATCCTTGTCCTACGTTTATCTTTGGTGTTACAAGTAGTTTTGTTGGTCTCTCGCTCAAATGCACCCCACATATAATAATAAAAGAGGTTGCAGTCTGGAGGGTTAGGTGGCCAGATGTAAGGGATGATGTGGTCACAGTAATTGTCTGATAGTCATGACTAGGTTCTCTTGCTTGTGTTATATGGTTCAGAATCCTGTTGCAGGACATAAGGACTTTCAGCAACCACCTTCTTGACCCAAGTAGTTTTCTTGGTTACACTACTTCCTCAAAGTACATGATGTAGACCTCCTCAAAGCACTTGATGTAGGCCTTCACGTTGAGTCTAAGTCCCTCATCAACAAATCTGGGAGTTCTTTTTCTATCAGAACAGAGTGAATTTTCCAAGGTGCCTTACTTTCGTAATCATCATTAGACTCATCCAACTCTTTCCGAATCCCCTGCACTGTTCTCAGATTGACTTCCAAACTATCTGAAATGTTCCTACCAGAGCTTCCAATGCGAATACCAAGTTGTACAGCATACCGTTTCCAAAATTTCTGGCGGCGTGAAGTGCGTCATGGTGTTCTATTTTCTCACAGACGGTACCCAACTGACCCTACTATAACTTTCAGTCAACAAAAACAAAAACAAAGAAAGTGACACGCGTCCGACTAATGAGAAACCAAACAAAATTGAAAATATCAGAGTTTCTGTCTCTTTGTTTGTTCTATCTCGATCTCTGACGAAGCTTTATTAAAAGTGAAACATGTTAGATTAGTATACGTTTCCTGTTTGTTCTTTATTTTATCATATATATATATATATTTGTGTGTGTTACATATGTGTGCACAAATATACTAAGTAATCTACCAATTAGCAGTTTTTCTACAGTAATTTCTTTATTTTATTTTATTTAAAATTCTATCAAAATTAAGACATGAGCATCATCACACCTAGACTCTCTTTACTTTCGTCATAACAGCTAAATAAAAAGACCTTGCGCAAAATGATTGTGTTTTTTCTGCACTTATTACATTAAAAGCCTTATTTCTTGCATGACCAGGAAAATATATTGAACTAAATGAAGAACGACATAAGCAACGTTCACAGAATCTTGTTATTTCTATACAGAAACTTTGGTTTCGAAATCTATATGATCCAAATTTCTAAATTTAGTTATCCTCTTATTACATAGATTGATACAAAAGAAACCCGGGCTTTTGTAATTATAGTTCCTTTCTTTACGGTGTTTTATGACACTGATCAGAAAAAAAGAAAAAATTGATTATGTCGCAAGCAGTCCTATAGAAATTCTTTTTTGTTCAAATTACTATTTTAGCGATTAGAGCCATTTATAAATGATGCCATTAAAATACGAGAAATGATAGCATCATATTCCGAAGACATCGATAAAGTATTTTAAAATAGCTGCTAACTACGTTGTCGTCATGATGACGTCAATCAGTTTTCACATTTTATGTTTTTCTTCCAATGGCGTTTAGCGTAAACTTTTGGTGCAATCAGAGAACTGATTGCAGATTAGGAAAAGACTAAAATAAAATTAAAATAACTAAGAGGCAAACAGAGAATGTCATAAGATAAATGAGAATTGCTTATACGTAATATTTGACGACGGGAGCCAATCAACATGAGTGTTTGAGGCTTCTGGGAAGAACCATAATAATAATAGACAAATAAAATAACTTGGGCGTCATATTTAGCTACTTTGGAAGATGTACAATCGGAAACTGCAAAGGACTTGTTTACTCGACCTGAAATTATTTCTAACTGAGCCTGTCAGTATATGCGCAGCTTTTATCAAAAGTTATCACTATATCGCAGACACGTGATGCATGTACTTGGTATGATGTGGTCACAGTAATTGTCTGACGGCCATGACTAGGTTCTCTTGCTTGTGTTATATGGTTCAGAATCCTGTTGCAGGACATAAGGACTTCCAGCAACCACCTTCTTGACCCAAGTAGTGTTCTTGGTAACACTACTTCCTCAAAGCACTTGATGTAGGCCTCCTCAAGGCACTTGATGTAGGCCTTCACGTTGAGTCTAAGTCCCTCATCAACAAATTTGGGTGTTCTTTTTCAAACTGGGTGTCGTCATGGGTGCATTGAGCTTCGTATATTAGTACCCCAGTGTCACTTTGTTGGTGTGCTACTCTCTCAATAATAATAATAATAGTAATAATATAGAGCGGTCCAATATCTACACAGGAAAATATGTAAATTTTAAGGTAAGAAAACTGCAAGAAACTTGTATGAACATCACCTAGACCAAGTTTCAAGAACATAACCTGTGACAATTTTATGGAACTTTGAAATACACACAGTCATAACAATAAAAGCTAATCGCACAGATATCATGATCAGAGATAGCAAACACAAACTGTGCCTTTTTATTGACATGGCAATCTCTGCAGATTGTAATTTATCTTTCAAAATCTTCAAAAAGAAAAAAACACTATCAAAATACAAGAACCTTGAAGTAAAAATCTCAAAAGTGTAGCACATGAGGACATCAACAATTCCAGTTGTAGTTGAAGCCCTCAGATTGATTGGAAAAGGGCCCAGCAGACCCATTGAAGGGATTCCTGCTAGCCCAAGACTTGAATAAATAAAAAATGTACTCACAAGTACAGCTCACAAATTAATTCTTTTACCTGAGATCAAACGCCGATTGAATGGAATTGTTTAATGTCAACGACGATAGAATATGCGATGAGTTAAAATTTGGTGATGGATTAGGGTTATGAGATTATGATAATGAGTGGGTGCTAAATTAAACAATTATGTAAATTAAACCCTTTAAAACATTTGTGCAAATGTTGAAGTGCTACTTCTAAGACCAGCAGTAAGAATGTCACACACACACATACATTCACACGTGTGTGTGTGTGTGTGTGTGTGTGTGTGTGTGTGTGTGTGTGTGTGTGTGTGTGTTCAAGTGCTGAATTTGTCATCTGCTATGCAAGCCCTCGTCTGGTTTGAAATCACACTCGCTATAAATATCCAGAATCGGGGTCGTCTTCGGACGCTTCTGATTCGGAAACATAAAGTCTCAAATGCTCACTCTGCAGCCTGTTATGCAAATCTAAGGCAGGCTTGATAGGGCACTTAAGACAGAAACATAAAACTTGATGTTGTATATACCAAATGAATTGAACCCTCATACATCGAAATCGACGGGAGGGCCCATCATATACAAGGTGTCCATAAAGCCTGTGTGCACTTTAAAAAAATTTATAACTTTATTTGTATTTGTGATAGAAACAATCTGTAAAAATGAGCTTGAACAATTATAGTTGAAAGATAATACAATGTTTCAACAAGATGGAGCTCCTTGTCACTTTGCTCTGCGTCTAAGACAGTTTCTAAATCAGGAATTTTCTAATAGATGGATCGGAAGGGGTAGACCATTTTATTGGCTTCTACGTTCACCAGATTTGACTCCATTAGATTTTTTTATGGGGACATATGAAAACAATTGTGTATGCAACCAAACCTAGTTCATTAGAAGATTTGAAAGCTATAATAACTAATGTGATTTCAGGCATTACTGTAAACCAGTGAACTTCAAAATCGTATAACCCTTTGTATTGCTAATGATGGAGGACACGTGGAAACTTAAATAAAATTTCAATAAAATCTTAAAAAATATAGATTTACTTCTTTTTAATCCTTTTACAAATTATTTCTATCGCAAATACAAATAAAGTTATAATTTTTTAAAATGCACATAAACTTTATGAACTCCCTGTATATATATATTGCTTAATCTATATTTATAAAAATGGACATGTCTGTGTGTGTGTGTGTGTGTGTGTGTGTGTGTGTGTGTGTGTGTGTGTGTGTGTGTCCATTCTAACGAACCCTACTCCTCCGAAATTCTTGATCTGATTTTTACCAAAATTGGTTCAAATCGTGTTACAGGGTACGGCAGAAATCACCGAAACTCTTAGAATTTACTAAATCTTTTCCTCCGACACACCATAAGCGAATTTAACCAAAAATCGAGTAACTTGCAGATGAAAGTCCGAAACTTTAGTGTATACAAACCTTTTTCGAATCAATGTACAGGGTTCGTCAAAAATCAACGACAAACTTAATTTCGGGTTGTTTTTGCTCACCTTTTTTAAAAATCGTATCACCTCGAGCAAGACGGTAACGCCACTGATGTGTAAGGGGTTACATAAAAGTAAAACAATAGGGGGCTACATAAGAGTAAAAAGATTAGATCGGAGGAGAGTGAAGAGAAAGACAAACCAGTTAGAAAGGAGCAAGAGAAGGAGAGAATACAGGTGTGATGACAGTTGCAAAGGTGGAGAGAAAGGAAAGGATATATAGGGTGGTGTAGAAAGAATTAGAGTCAAGTGGTTAAAAGATGAGTATTGACATTGCATTTAAATTCCTGGGGGTTGTAACGGTCGGAAAAGCAAGAATATGGAAGCGAGTTCCACGGGTGGGAAGTGCGAGAAAAGAAGTTGATGAGTAGAATTGTCGTCTGCATTTGGTTGATCTAACTGTGAATGGGAGAGAGCCAGCTGCCAGTCTGGTTGCACGAGTAAACACCTGTTGCAGAGGCACCAGTGACTTAAGTTCGTTGGAGCAGAAGCCATGAAAGTATTCATGGAGCAGTGAGGTTATGTTTGTCCGCCACGCCGGATTTCTTACTGATGCGAGAGTAAACTATGGTGTCATCTGCGTAGATACCTACTTGGCACTTGATCTTGTCTGGGAGATCATTTATGAAAATAAGGAAGAGCATTGGGCCTAGGATAGAACCCTGAGGGTCACCAGTGTTTGTACAGTAGGATGTGGAGGCATGCCCATTCAATACGACCTTCATTATGCGGTTATTTAGAAAAGACTGGATCAGATCAAGCAAGCGTCCGGTAATACCGTAACCTCGTAGCTTGAATAGAAGGCCAGCGTGCCAAACCCTGTCAAAGCCTTGGAGATGTCCAGAGCAACAGCACGAGCCTCGCTGGACTCCTCATGGACCTGAACATGTACTCCGTGCCTGTCAGAGAATAGTTTATGGGTAGTAAGATGTTGAACTATTTCAGCATTAATAATGACCTCGAACACTTTCCCGAAAATTGGTAGAAGACTGATAGGGCGATAGTTGGATGGGTCCGAGGGTTCACCAGAGTTCATAAATACAGGAACGACAGAAGAGGGCTTCCAGCATGCAGGAAAACAGGAAGCAGAAAGGCAGTAATTATAGAGTTTCGAGAGAACAGAGGAGAGTTCAGGGGTAGATTTCTTAAGGACAATCACCAGGATTGGCCTTATGGGGGTCAAGTTTTGACATTACTCAAGATACTACTGTCGGAGTAAAGTATACATCGTTCAGTTTAGCCTCAGTTCTAATAGGGAAGTCGGGTGCGGGTACTCCAGATGAGTCAAATGTGAAGTTGGATGAGAATCTGCGAGCAAGCCACTCGGCCTTGTCCGCTGATGCTGTGAGGACCTCAAATTCATTGATTAAGGGAGGGATAGAGGATTTGCTATTGTTCAGCATCCGTTTGCATAACCGCCAATAGTCCTTGGAGCCGAACTTGCGGTCAGCTATGCGCTGTCTCATTCTCTCAGCAAACAACCGCTTGGCGTCATTCAGGATTCTCTTGCACTCATTACGAGCAGACGTGGATAGGCGCCTATTTTGGTCAGATGAACATCTCCAAAATAGTCGGAAGTAGTGGTTTCTGTGGATAATGGTGGTCGAACAGGCAGGAGAAAACCGAGAGGAGGAATGAGATTTGAGACGAAACTTCCTGGTAGGTATGAAGGCATCAATGCCAGCTTTCACCCAGGAAGAAATCTCAGAAACACAGTCATCAACTGGGAGAACGAACACTTTTCCTCAAAAGACGTCGCATAGAAAATCGCGAAAGGCGTTCCAGTCAGCTCTTTGGTAGCAGTAGGATGTCCCGTAGGCAGGAGGCTCCCCCTGGGTGGAGTGAGAGTGGAGAGAAATATTAAGAGAGAGAACAGCATGGTCGGAGTTGCCGAGAGGGCAAAGCTGCGAGACTTGGCAGGAGTCAGGTGCAGAGGTAAAACATAAATCTAGTAGAGAGGCGTGTCCAGAGGGAATGCTGAGAAAGCGTGTGGGAGAAGTCCACTACTTGCCTAAGGGATTGGGAAATGGAAAAGTTCATGGCGTGGATGCCAGCTTAATCAGTAACAGTCTTTAAGCCACTCAGCATGATGGGCGTTATGATCTCCGAATACAAATATGTAAGCGAATGGGTGGGAGGAAGTAGCCTCATCTATATTGTCAGAAATGCTGTCTAGAATGGAGCAGTCGGGAGAGGGGGGGAACGGTAAAGGAAGAAAAGGTAGCTAACCGAACTGAGAAGTGACAAACGGAGACATACATATTGGTGGTCAGGGGATTCGAGCGATGTCACCCTAGCTACAGGGAAGTGTTCACTAACGTAGACCCACAGCCCATGCATATGGACAGTGGAATCCTTCCTTAAGAAGGAAAGATAATCAGGGATCGAGAAGTCAGAGGATGGAATTGATGAGCTGTGGTTAGTCTCACAGGGCGCGAAGATGTCAGGGGACTTTTCGTGGAGGAAAGCTTCTACACTACAAAAGTTAGTACGAATGTCCCGGATGTTAGTAAAAGAAATGTTAAGAGATTTTGGTGATTTGAGTTTGACTGGTTTAGGACTTTTTGTAATTTTGTTTTTCATAATAAGATTTGTTAGTATAGAGGGACTTTGAGTAGAGGATGCAGGCGGTCATTATCCACGATGTGCGCTGGCTCGGGCTGCATCAAAGTGTGGCCTCGGATTTGCCCACCGGAAACGCTTGCAGGGACAACTATTCATGCGCAACACGGCACTACAAGAACCCCGATATTATGTTAATCAGAGCAGCTACTCTTGATGCTACGCAAGAGTTAGGGCTCCTGATTACCAGTCGGAAGCAGCAACCAAGAAACTGCAACCAGGAAGCAGCAACCAGGAAACTGCCTTACAATGACGAGACGTTGCCACCAACCACACACATCGCAGGAAAATCACGGACGCACCAATACTGAGGTCTGAGGAGAGAAAAGAGAGAGCCAGAAACCACATCCTAAACAGGGCGCAAAGGATGAGCCTCTACACCTGTTCAATAGAGGTGGGTGTAGTGTGAACAGGGCGATAGCTTGGTCTATCTACTCCAATTTAAAAAAAATAAAATAAAACAAGAACAGTAAAATGCATTTCTCCAAGATGCTTCATTAAAATTCAACCAAAATCGAGCCATTGGTAGATCAAGTCTGATGCTTTGATATACAAAGACAAATTTCAATTGACACGCAGGGTGCGGCCAAAAATAATGGAAAACTTTTCTTTTTGAGATCTTTTATTTATCCGAAACGATTATTCCAAAAAAAGAAACACACATTATTTTCAAATAAGATATATTTTTGAGGAGTCAACATGTCACAAATAACTAAAATGATATTAACATAAGATAAATTTTAGAAAATAGCACCAAATATTATATTAGACCCACTCAAAGCAAAGAAAGACTTAAATTCTGGAAGACATTGGAATACAAGAGAAGCGGACAATATCAAGATATCTTTCTCCATAGGTGATCGTATATTGAAGTGTCTATGACTAAAAATATGCATAACAATTCAGTTTGATGTCATTAGCACTTCAACATATAAACTAGAAAGAGCAGTCAAAGACCGCAAACATCCGCCAAGGTAATACCGACATCATCACAGCGATTAACAAGTGATCATTATTAAAATGAGAAAAATGAACTTGACCGCTCTCAAAAGTGAAAATACAAAAAATGAACTCGACCGTTCCCAAAATTAAATGCACACTTAAAATGAAACAGGGGAGGTAATTCAGCATTTAAAATGATCCGGTGTGTATGCGGCATTTTGGCATTTTGTAAGGCAAAATTAAATTTTATTATAAAACTGGAAAAAACAAAAACAGAAACTTTATACCATACCAGATCGAACCCAAAACCTAATAAGTTTGTGCCAGTCACGAGGCCAATAATTCCTGAAAGTTTCATCCGAATCCATCCAGCGGGTCTTGAGATATCTTGACCACGGACAGACAGACAAACAGACAAACGTGACTGAATGCAATAGCTCCGCCTTAAGGCGGAGGTAAACATTTACTCGTAGATAAAATGAAATCTCCTAAAATTCACGTGTTCTTAATTATAAAACTAAATGTTCACGCAGGTATAAAATAGGTATTATAAAAACACTCTTTATCGTGCGAAAATGGCACATTTGTGAAATGGTCATTTGTGAAAAAATCGAACATTGTGTGTATAAGGCTTGATTTAACTTCGATTATACTGTGGAATCATTCTTGGTCGAGCGGTCTAAGATACACCAGATCTATTGGTGGCTTCCCTTATGTTGCTAAAGGTCGCAGGTTCGTATCCTACCAAATGGCACACATTTTCGTAACAAAATTTATCGTAAAAATCACGCCGGTAGAAATAAATATACTGTTTGATTAAAAACAGAATATCTACTCAAATACGATGATCGATAAAAAATTAATGTTCAAACACACAAATTAAATACGCCGGTTGTTTAATCCGTCTCGTTAATTTTCTGAATTTTTAGTAAAAACTTTTTGTCTCTTTAACGATGAGACTGAAGCAGACCAATTCCTTTTGTCCCTTAATAATATGCATCCAGCTTTTAAAAAATTACACAAGAGAATGAGATTAATTCTTCCCTTCCATTTCTTGATCTTTTGGTGAGCAGATATTCCTTAGGCTTTCTAACTTCAGTTTATCGAAAACCAACATTTACTGGTTTATATACCAGGTGGGATTTCTTTTGTTCCCAACAATGTTCAATTAATTTATCCTTGATAGCTTATTGATTTGTGTGTTTAAATGTAGTTGCGGATCGAACTACATAGGGAGAACTACACAAAGAACAGATTGTAGAATTAAACAGCACGTCCCCACAAAAATCCGGAATTTAAACTATTTCTCGTGTGATAAGCTGACCTATAAATACAGTTTTTTTGTTTTGTTTTGTTTTTGTTTTTTGCGGCACACTATAATTGTGCCGCTAACGAGAAGTAGAACCGGTGGACTGGGTTCAAGTTCTGCCCTTGCCTGTTGCGTTCTTTTTCACAATAATTTCTTTGGCACATACATGAATCAATCTCTTCTTATACATATTTCTTATACAAATATTCAAAAAGAATGGAGGCACTATAAATAGTCAGGGACAGACTGACCTCGGGCTCATCCTCAGGAGAACGCAGCAGTATACCACTAGATAACCTGATAGAAATGCTGACTTTCTGCACACAAACAACACACTTCGGAATGGGATCAGACATATATCGGCAGGATGAAGGCTTAGTAATGGTCTCGCCATTATCACCATCATTGGGTAACATATACATTGAATACTTTGATAAGATGGCATTAGAATCCACAGCACTAAAGCCAACTCTATGGTTGTGATACTTTGGCTTAAACATTTGAATGTTACCTACGTTGGCGGTATTCAAATTTTCAATTGGTCCATTGCTCAGTCCCTTACTCATATCGTGAATTTTTCGACTTGTTTTGCTAATAAATGTGAACAACATGCATCTTTATTTGATTTGTTCCTAACCTAGCTCTTGTCGAGCTTTGCATGACGGTCCCCGGACCACACGATTACTCTGTAGTATCTATCGATATTTCGTTCCAGGCATTTATTAGACCTCCTATTCATAAGAGCTTTTTCTGTTACCAGCATGCTGACTGGGATTTACTTCGTAACTTTCTTCAAAACGCCTTCTGGATTGATATTCTTAACCTTCCTATTGAGAAGTGTTTCTTCTTGGTTTCTTCTTGGGTCAAAGGCGATATAGAAGCTTTTATTCCTTCTCATAAATACCAGGTAAAACCTCAGCTTTTGCCATTGTTCTCACAAGCCTATTCTGCCGCTATAACCCACGTGAATCACTATTTGTGGCTATACTAGTTTGACATTTCCGATTACAACAGATGCTTATTTGTGGCCGCACATAATAAATGTAAACGTATCTTCGAAAGAGCTAAGTCTCTGTTTGACTCTCGTGATTAGTGTTGTATTAAATAAGATTTCTATTCCTTCACTCTTCAATCAATTTGAGGCGTTAACATCTAGTTATAAAGTAGAATATTTCGCCAGTAAGTTCTCTTTAAACTCTACTCTTGATTCATCTAGAGAACCTTTGCCTAACTGTTCACTTAGAACTGAGTCTCTGTTGAGTCATGTGCAAAGAAGTCCTTCCATGATTTCTACTATCATCTCTTATCTAGATCTCACAAAGCAGGCGGACCTGATGGCATCCCTGTGAGTCAGTTAAGTGTCATACATGATACACGCTTGGACTATGATATCTCTTTGCTTCTTTTTTGGGCAGAATTTTTTTATATTTCTTTTTTTGGGCAGATTTTCCCGTGCTAGGTTGCCATTACTTTCTGTGCTAGACTGGTTGCCAACCAAGGCTATAAAACCCAATCTGTCCTGTTATTTGAACCATAGCTGGAGGGAAGCTATGGATAATGGGGTATTTGCATGTAAGTGAATGCAACGAATTCAACTGAAATTCGAACTCGGCTCTCTAATTTTTCGTTATGAGCTGATATCCACTGCACCAAAACGCATATCCGGTATCTCTGTAATAGTCCTTAAGAAAAGTGTTATTCAACTTGTTTTTGTTCTTCCTAAAATATATAATAAATGCCTCAGTTTCTCTTGCTTTCCTGCTTGTTGTAAATCCTTATCTGTTGTTTCAGTCTTTAAGAACTTATGTGAACCGTCCAACCCTACCAAATATCAGCGTATTAACCTTTCAATTCTTTTCGGTAAATCCCTAGAAGCCCTAATCAATGCTGAATTAGTTAAGCATCTCACATCGCAGGCAAGCTATATGGTTTTCTCTTCTCTAGGTCAACGATTATTACTAAAAGAATATACCAAGCTTTAGTTAAGAATGGCGAAACTCAGGTTGTTGCTTTGGACACCTCGAACGCGTTTAGCATACCGGTCTTTTTTACAAATTGAAAAGTTATGATGTCTCTGGACGGATTTTTAACTTATTTAATTTTCTTATCTAATTGAGAAATGAAAGTGTCCTGAACGATCACTCTTCTAGATTCTTCCGTACTAATGCAGGTGTTGCCAAGGACTCTATCCTTGGACCTACTTTGTTTCTAATTTTCATTAACGCTCTTGATACATATGCTGATGACACAACCATTTATTCATGTTTCGAAAGTAAGTCCAATCAGTTCAATAAAGTCTGTTGTTAACTGGGGCAAAGAACGGCTTAATTTGAACCCACCCACAAGAAAACTGCTCTCTATTAATCAACTGAAAAACCTCTTTTCTACTTTCCTTCAGCATGGCTGATACTGACTTTCAGGAGAGTGACTCCTTACTTCTTCTCTGGATAACATTTTCTGCTGACACGAAGTGGAATGACTATATTGAAGCTGTGTCCTTTCCAGCTGTTCCGTCTCCGTGTGATCGAAGGTGTTGATGATCTGTCGAATCCTTCACACCCCCTGGCATGTTGTGATTTCAGAGGGGAGTTTCGCGTCTTAGTTTTCGAGCTGGACCATTTTTTTTTTCACCGCATCTCGAGCGGATCTCATTTTCTTTTCAAATCCTTGTGTCTTTTTGTTGAAAATCGTTTGATGTGGCGCGGTGGAGGGGTGGGATTAGCTGGCTGGAAATTCGGGTATTTTTCCCCAAAGTTTAATGTCAATTTTGTGTATTTGTTTTTAATCACACGTTACGATTTCGTGCTAACATCTGGTGGCCTGAATCCTTGGAGACAAAGGTTTGTTGAGTTTGTACATTCACATGTCACCGTAAATTATAATTCTCTTATCACGTGGGTGTTCCTTTTCGCTGCCAACCGATAAATCAACCCAAGTCAGTCCTCATTGCCTCTCCGAGGAGAAAGGGAAAGACAAGAAAAACAAAGAAGAAAGAAAGAGAAAGAGTCCTCTCTCCCTGGCTAGGCGGACCTCTCACCTGGTTAATGTTTATTTGCTTCCAAAAATCAATGTCATTTCTTGAATGCCTTGTGTCTCGCTTCTCTCTCTGTCGATCACCCTTAGCGCCTCTTCCTCTTTCTTTCCTTTTCAGGAACACTTAAAGTGTTACAAGCCAATGGTAGTTCAGCTGCTAAGAAAGTTGGTTCACTGTGTCATGCTAGACAAAAAATATCTAGAACCTATCCTACATATCTAAAAGTCTTTCATTTTTCCTTGCTTAGAATATTGCTGTCATATATGGTCCAGTACACCTGCTATATATTTAGAGATTCTTGATAAAAATCCAAATGAGAATCAGCAATATTACTATTATTGATCTGGCGTCTCGGCATCAGTCACTTTCTAGCCACGGTAAAGTTGCCTTTATGATAAATATTTTCATGGTAATTGTTCTGATAAACTCTTCTTTATGGTACCTACACTTTATGAATTCAACCGCAGTACTAGATTGGCAACAAGATCTCATCGATTTACAGTTGAAATTTTTAAATGAAACCGTAAGTTCTATGCTAGCAGTTTCTTTTCTGGCACGCTTTGCTTGTGGAATTCTTTTCCATGCTTTCCAGGTAACTTTGGTTTTTAAAAATTTAAATGCGATGTTAATGTTATCTACTGTCTTTCTTATTACTCTTCTATTTTATTCTTTCTTATTACTCTTCTATTTTATTCTTTCTTATTACTCTTCTATTTTATTCTTTCTTATTACTCTTCGATTTTATTCTTTCTTATTACTCTTCTATTTTATTCTTTCTTATTACTCTTCTATCTTATTCTTTCTTATTACTCTTCTATTTTATTCTTTCTTATTACTCTTCCATTTTTATTCTTTCTTATTACTCTTCCATTTTATTCTTTCTTCTCTTCTGTTTTATTCTTTCTTATTACTCTTCTATTTTATTCTTTCTTATTACTCTTCTATTTTATTCTTTCTTATTACTCTTCTATTTTATTCTTTCTTATTACTCTTCTATTTTATTCTTTTCTTATTACTCTTCTATATTTTATTCTTTCTTATTACTCTTCTATTTTATTCTTTCTTATTACTCTTCTATTTTATTCTTTCTTATTACTCTTCGATTTTATTCTTTCTTATTACTCTTCCATTTTATTCTTTCTTATTACTCTTCGATTTTATTCTTTCTTATTACTCTTCTATTTTATTCTTTCTTATTACTCTTCGATTTTTATTCTTTCTTATTACTCTTCTATTTTATTCTTTTTCTTATTACTCTTCTATTTTATTCTTTCTTATTACTCTTCCATTTTATTCTTTCTTATTACTCTTCCATTTTATTCTTTCTTATTACTCTTCTATTTTATTCTTTCTTATTACTCTTCGATTTTATTCTTTCTTATTACTCTTCTATTTTATTCTTTCTTATTACTCTTCGATTTTATTCTTTCTTATTACTCTTCGATTTTATTCTTTCTTATTACTCTTCCATTTTGTTCTTTCTTATTACTCTTCCATTTTTATTCTTTCTTATTACTCTTCCATTTTATTCTTTCTTATTACTCTTCTATTTTATTCTTTCTTATTTTATTCTTTACTTATTACTCTTCTATTTTATTCTTTCTTATTACTCTTCTATTTTATTCTTTCTTATTTCCTCCTCTTCGATTTTATTCTTTCTTATTTACTCTTCTATTTTATTCTTTCTTATTACTCTTCGATTTTATTCTTTCTTATTACTCTTCTATTTTATTCTTTCTTATTACTCTTCCATTTTATTCTTTCTTATTACTCTTCCATTTTATTCTTTCTTATTACTCTTCCATTTTATTCTTTCTTATTACTCTTCTATTTTATTCTTTTCTTATTACTCTTCTATTTTATTCTTTCTTATTACTCTTCTATTTTATTCTTTTCTTATTACTCTTCTATTTTATTCTTTCTTATTACTCTTCGATTTTATTCTTTCTTATTACTCTTCTATTTTATTCTTTCTTATTCTCTTCATTTTATTCTTTCTTATTACTCTTCTATTTTATTCTTTCTTATTACTCTTCGATTTTATTCTTTCTTATTACTCTTCTATTTTATTCTTTCTTATTCTCTTCTATTTTATTCTTTCTTATTACTCTTCTATTTCATTCTTTCTTATTACTCTTCTATTTTATTCTTTCTTATTACTCTTCTATTTTATTCTTTCTTATTACTCTTCTATTTTATTCTTTCTTATTACTCTTCGATTTTATTCTTTCTTATTACTCTTCCGATTTTATGCTGTTACTCTTCTATTTATTCTTTCTTATTACTCTTCTATTTTATTCTTTCTTATTACTCTTCGATTTTATTCTTTCTTATTACTCTTCTATTTTATTCTTTCTTATTACTCTTCTATTTTATTCTTTCTTATTACTCTTCGATTTTATTCTTTCTTATTACTCTTCGATTTTATTCTTTCTTATTTTCTTCTATTTTTATTCTTTCTGTACTCTTCGATTTTATTCTTTCTTATTACTCTTCCATTTTATTCTTTCTTATTACTCTTCTATTTTATTCTTTCTTATTACTCTTCTATTTTATTCTTTCTTATTACTCTTCTATTTTATTCTTTCTTATTACTCTTCGATTTTATTCTTTCTCATTACTCTTCTATTTTATTCTTTCTTATTACTCTTCTATCGCATTCACTTCTTAGTATTTTTTCTGCTTTCTAATTCTTTCATACCCAGTAACCCTTTGGCTTTACAGTCTCACTTGGGGTAAATTCGATTTTTAATAGAAAATCCTTGTTTAAGATGAGAACATTTCAGCACTCCCACCTTTAATGAGGATTCACTAAAGCTACCTATCATTAAGAACAACTAATTAGTTTAATCTCTCATAAACAGGCAATGCTAATAATAAATGACATTAACGAATAGTGAAATGTAATTTTCTAGTTTCAATTTTAACGATTATTTATTTTCGATGACAAAATCATAGCTGATACGAGAACATGTTTAATTTCTGATATTCAGTTTTTCAAAAAGATACGAATTTCTTCCAATATTGAAGGGATTTTCCTCATCATCATCATAAAATAAACGCCATCCCGTAATTAAACACGTTTTGATTATGTTTTACACGTCTGACTAATTATCGCTTTTATGTAGATACATATTTGTATGTTGGAGCAAATTAATAAAGTTGTTAATGATTCTGAAAATAGAACCGGAATGACAAATTCATACAGACAGAATTTAATCATCCCTGTATTCTGTCCATCATCTATTCAATCGATGTATGCCGGTTTTACATGCTGCAATGATAATGCAGGAAAGCAGTGATTACATTACAACTCATTTATTTCTGTCTTCTTCTGACAATAGGTGTAAAGTGACATCTAATGATAATTATATTGAACGAAGCCTATGTAATTTACTTAAGCACGCTTCTTATTCTATGTGCCATGCACCGTCAGAACATAGACGTTCATGGCTCTCCACAAATTTTTATTTTGTGTGGCTCTTAGAAGATTTTCTCCATTTGCTAAGGCTATCCCCACCTCCACCGTTCCACTTTCCATTCACTCAAGCACGTCAGGTAAGTGGCTTGCTGCCTTTTTCTTTCTCTCTTTCCCTCAATATGCTTCGTGAAGGTTAAGTTTTCGTAGTACTCCTTCTTTATTATGTGTACAAGGAATTTCACCTGTCTTTTCCTGATCCTGAATAGAATCTTACTCGCTCTGACATAGTCCAGCATTCACTACCATATATCACACAGCAACCCAGTACTCTTTTATTTGTTTCTGGGCTAGTTCAATGCGTGTTTTGATCTCGGTGTCGCATTTAGGGCTTTTCCTTTCTCTTGCTGACGACCATTTTTTCTGTCTTCTTTCAGCTGATAGCTAATCCTTTTTTCTGATTTTTTTCTACTACCTTATCTAGGAGGTTATGTAGTAATCTGCGTATCTTATATTGTTAAGATTACGCCCACCAGTGATAGATTACGCTAGAGTTTCCCGTTCCTTTAGGACGGCATCGCTGTGAAGGTTGAATAAATCTATAGACGCATCCTTGTCTCACGCCCCTTTCTATTTTTTCAAAAAATATTCAATTAATCAATTCATTTTATATCCACATCCAGGCGGTTTCCTCCCAGTATAAGTTTGGGATTATTCTGACGTCCATTCCAAATAGATTTAGCTTTACCAGCAGTTCAAGTAGATGCATGTATCGTACTTTATCAAATCTTTTGCATAATCTATAAAACATATGTGCACATATTTTTGCGATGGTATTACCCTCTCTCTCTCTCTCTCTTTCTCTGTCTGTCTGTCTGTCTGTCTGTCTGTCTGTGTCTCTCTCTCTGATATCATTCTGATCATGCATATCGCATTTCTTCTTCCGGTGTTCTTGACAAAGCCGACATGTTGTAATCCTATTTTAGGTATAATTCTGCCTTGCGTTCTATTCATAAGGATTCGCATCAATAGTTTAGCTATGTGGCTCATTAAACATTTTATGGAGTTCGCATTCGTTTGCACCTGGATTCAGTGAGGTCAGCCGTGTGTGACCACGGTGGTATGTTACGTTTATTATTCGTCTAAGGCCGAGAATATTTCTGATACGATTCCTCCGGTGCTGATCTTACTTCGCTTTCTGTATTTCTAGCTTTTCTGTATTTTTAAGCTTAGGTTTCTCTCTTGCATTGGGAAAAAAGTTTTTTGATATATGCCACACTACCAAGATCAAATTTTAAACAAGTATTCTAGAATAGTGTTAATAGTGTTTTACAGTGAAACCGATAAAATGCAGCCGTAACTTCTACTCCAACAGTTTCTTTCCTCGCACTTCCCGACTGTGGAATTCTCTTCCAAACGATTGCTTCCCCGACGGCTACAATCTCCAGGAGTTTAAATGTAAGGTCAATAGACACCTCCTAACACACTAACCTGCTCCCATTCTATCAAACACTCTTCCCATCTGCCCAACCCTCATCCTCGCTATCCTTACTCATCTGTCACCTTAATCCTGACATTCCCTATGTCTAACCACTCCTTCTCTTTACCTTCCCCAATGTAGCCCCATGCGCAATAGTGGCAGTGGAATGCCTTGCTTGGGGTGAGATGATTAAAAAGAAAATATATATATATATATATTGGTTATTTTCACCACAGTATACAAGGTGCGATGGGTCAATTGTCGCCATTTTATATTTTTAATTTCTCGCATGCACTTTGTTTGTTTTTGCTTCTGTTGACTGCACACTATAGTAGAGTCAGTTGGGCACTGTCTGTCAGAAAAGGGGCACCATGATGCAGTTCAACCCGCCAAGAAATTTGGAAACGTTATTGCTTGGCATTCCTTACGAAAGATCTAATACGCACATTTCAGAGTGTTTGGGTGTCAAACTGAGGACAATGCAAAGGATTCGGAAAGAGTTGCATGAGTCTCATGGTGATTACGAAGGTGCTTGGAGTGATCACTAGTGGTGGAAATGTTATATTTCCATTTTCTCACAGGGGTTAAGACTCAACACGGAGGACAACATCAAGTGCTTTAAGGAAGTAGTGCTGTGCTGTCCTAGGTCGAGTGGGTAGCTGCTGAAAGACTCTAAGTCTGGCAACAGGACTTTGCACCATTTCACATAAGCAGGAGAATCCAATCATGACCGTCAAACAATTTCTGCGACAACACCACCCTTTACATCTGGCCACTTAACTCACCAGACTTCAGCCCGCTTGATTATTATGCATGAGGCGCAGTTGAGCGAGAGACGAAGAAAACTCCTTTTAACACCAAAGATGAACTGAAGGCAAGGATTATGGCAGCATTCACCAACTTAAACAAAGAGGCCGATCAAAAGAGTTGCAAGAGATTCCGAAGTCGTCTGGAGGCCGTGGTTGAAGCCAATAGCAATTTTATTGAATAAATTTACTTTTGAGTATTTCAAGAGAGTTTATGTAATTTTGGTAAATATATCTGTTAAAATGAGTTGTCAGCATTATTTTTATTTTTGCGTCATTTAGACGACAATTTATCCAACACACTGTGTTTACGCTCTATTTCTAACACTCTCCATATAAAGATTGGGGTCTTCTATTATCTTTGCCCAGGATTGCCAAAATTTATATCAGCAAGATAAATGTGTAAAACATTTATTTTGCTGCTATAAATTTAAGTTAAATGTGTACATATATTCGTCGCTTTAGCGTCTAAGAAATTAGTGTATTTCTAAAGCTCTCTCACGTATTATATGGTGTATAAAACTTACAACTGTATAAAACACGCCTAAAAGTGTCTTATAATACATTATTTAATAAGTTCCGGGCCTGACTTATATCTGGCGCCATTAATTAAAAAAATCCATGTGATTTTTTATAAAGTGCTGACCTTCAAATGGCACGTGACAAAATCTTGGCCCAATCGGATTATTAGTTTACAAATTACAGTTAAGTGAAGCTACTATTGCAAATTTTCAAAACAATGGAAAAATCTGAATTTCATATGTTGATAAAGCATTGCTTTCTGGTGGGGAAAATACTGTTCAAGCAAAGCAATGGCTTGATAAGTGTTATTCGGACTCTGCTCTATCGGAAACAACGGTTAAGAAGTGGCATGCTGATTCGGCCGTACAGACAGATGTTGAACACTTCAGTCGCCCAAAATCGTTGTCCCTGAAAACACTAATAAAATCAACAAACTCGTTTTGGCCGATCGTAATGGGAAGTTGCGTAAGATAGCAGAGAAATTGAACATATCAGAAGGCAGTGTATTCATCATTTTGCATGAACATTTACCAATAAGAAAGCTGTGTTCAAAGTGGGTGCCACATTTGCTCACAGTCGATTAAAAACAACAACGCGTCGACGATTCAGAGCGTTGTTTGTAACTGCTTCAACGCAACAAGAAGGAATTTTTGCGCAAATATGTGACAATGGATGAAACATGGATCCCCCACTTTATTCAGGAGTCAAATCGGCAGTCAGCTGAGTTGCCAGTAGCAGGTAAAAGCCGTCCATAGCGACCAAGGCACATACATCAGCAGACAAGGATTTGGTTTCCGTATTTTGGGATGCACAAGGTATTTTGTTTATCGATTACCTTGAGAAAGGAAGAACCATCAATAACGAATATTATATAGCATTATTGGTGCGTTTGAAGAAAGAAATTGCAAAAAAAAAAAAACGGCCACAAATAAAGAAAAAAAAATATCTTTCACAAAGACAACGTACCGTGTCACAAGTCGATTGCAACGATGGTAAAACTACATGAATTGCGCTTCGAATTGTTTCCACACCCATTCTTTTCTTCAGATATGGGCCTCGGTGACTACTGGCTGTTTGCAAAGTTCAAAACAATGCTCCAGGGAAAGAGATTTGGCTCTAACAAAGAAGTGATATCGGAAACCTTGGCGTATTTTAAGGCCAAAGACAAATCGCTCTACAGAAAAGGCATCAAATTGTTAAAGAAGCCTTAGAATAAGTGTAGGAGACTATGTTGATAAGTAAAGTCGAATTTTGCTTAAAAGTTGTTGTTTTATTAGTTAGGCCCGGAATTTATTGAGTGAGGTGTTATATATTAAAATAGAACTGGTCTTATGAGAAAGAATAGACATTTTATATCTATTGAATATGTTGATCATTTTTAATTGTACGCTCCGGCCTTCTTTAGTGTTAGTAATTTTTAACTGAACCCTTTATTTCATTCACTGTGGTATATCATTACGATTTTATGTGCGATGCCACTTCAGGATACCATGTAGTTATTTTCCTTTAATTCAACTCTCAAGTTATTTGTTTACCACTGCTGTCGCCAGATATTGAACCCAGGAATCTTTGGCTCAGGTCACTAAGACTAACTAACGCCTATATCCACTGAGACTAATCCACTCCTATATCAAGTGGCCATGTGTCCTTGAAGACAAATGGTCCAGTGGATATAGGCGTTAATTAGCACCTGAAGAAGGCCGGAGCGTAAAACGGTCCAAACGTTTAAACACAGCAATAAAGATGAGGACAACAGTCCGAACAATATAAATAATATACACTTATCCTAGTGTCTCTTCTTTCGGCAAAGTAATAGAAGCACAGATATTTCGAAAACAGAAGACAAGGCATAAGGTTATTTTTCAGTAACAACTGTGTTAGGTACTTTTTTCGAGAAATCGCTGCCTGCATACGTTCTCCTTAATTTCGTCAAAGGTCCTAACCCGCTTCTCTTTCAACATAATTTATGATAGCGATGGCAGCAATATTCATGATGAGCGTCATTCATGTATTTAGTCCACCTTCTTCCTTACCTGTGCCTGTACCTGTTTCGGTATTTACCCTGGTCAGGTTGAACCGACTTCTTCCCAAGCGATGGAAAAAGATTCGTTGGGATTTGTTTAAGGGCAGGGTCCCAAGTTCTACCGTGTATAGACATCAGGTACTTTTAATTATCCCGCAATAGGTTGCCCATACCTGCTGTGGTAGACTGGTTGCCAACCAAGGCTATAGGACCCAATCTGTCTTGTTATTTAACCCATACCTGGAAGGAAGGGACGGATTAATACCTTTACCAAGGGTAAAGGTAAGGAATGCAGAGCATTCAAGTGGAATTCGAACTCGTCTCCCCGATTTCTCTTCCCGAGCCGATATCCACTGCACCACAACGCACATTTGTCAAGAAACGCTTACAGCACCTGGTATTCCCAAGCGGTCACCCATCTAAGTACTGACCAGGCTCAACGTTGTTTAACTTCGGTGACCAGACGAGAAACGGTGTATTCAACGTGATATGACCTATGCTTTGTATTGATGTTTAACAGTTAGAAAGACGACTAGGACTATCTTTAAGAATGATTGGATGCATGCTTTGTTAAGTACGATTAAGACAAAAGTGATAATAGCCTGTAACAAAGTAAAAGTGACAATTAAATACGCTAATTTATGCCGGCATGCAATGTATAAATTGCTTCTTCTCTGTACCGCAAACCTTTTAATAAGGGAAAGATCATGGCAACCCACAATTGCCTGTTCTTTGAAGCTCTTAGAAAAATTTGTCTTTTTGCTATCTCTCCTAATCACTGTCTTTCCAACCATTTACGCAAGTTCATTAGGTAGCTTATGCGCTTATTTTCTTTGTTATCTTGCCTTCAGTAGGTATCGTGAATATTTAATTTTCTAAGCCTACTTTCCTCACGAGTTGTCATAGAAATTTCAACTGATTCTTTCTGATCTTAAATATAAGTATCTTTTTTTTTATTCCATTTTCCCTAAAACTTCGTTGTTGCTCACATTTTCAGTCGATTGTATTCTCAGTAACCTTCTGTAAAACTACATGCCTCAAGTGTTTTCTTTATCTATGAAGAGATTGTGATTGCAATTTGTCAACAACAGTGCTAACTTTATATAAACGAACACTTAGTGATTTATGTTCACTTTTTTAATGTTGTAGAGATACAAAAGGCGATTATCTCCCTTTGGTTGAGATGAAGTCGCGTGTGTTGCGTGTCGGTCATTTAGTGATGTCGCTTCATAGAGTGTTGAATATAGTCAAATCCGTCAGTCAAACTAGACCTTTGCTTTTTAGTACGGGCGAGGCTAAATCTGAATCGCCCGAGCAAGCTGCCAAAGGATCAGCTCATAAATCCATAGCGCCGTTTTCCTTTGAGACTAAATCTTCATCAGATATAGTAACTATTAACAGCTCGCAGTCCTCATGTTGGGAAACACTCGCGAATTGGTATTTCCTGTTTGAAAAATATAGTAGATAAATCCGGCTAACTAGAGTCTCCGTTGAAATCCCCAAAATGGCTTCTTCAGAAATACAAATATCCTCCAGTAGTTGATCATTTTTACAAGTAAGACGTTCTCTCTTCGTTACATTTTCACACTACTTGTAGATATATGTTATAGTTTCTCTGTGTGGGACGCGTGTAAATATATGTATATAATTTTGTATGTAGCTTAGCGACACAAAACTCTTTCTGCGAACGAAGCATGTTTTCCTTTCTTTTATTTTCAGCTACTCTGTTCCGTTTTTGAAGTAAGGTGTTATTATATCACGGATATGATAATGCCCATAATAGGGGAAATGAAAAACAGTGAGATTATTTCTTTCTTCCACAGCTCACCTATCATCTGGTGAGTTACCCGACGTGATATGATATTAACCTACATTAAAGTAATTGCATTTTTAAAACTAAATCGGCTTTGGCACACAACCAGATTCGTAACTGTGTCTGTAAATAATGCACCATTAACAAGTGTTTACAGGGTACGTAGGTTGACAGTTACTTAACGACAAATTCTTTTTTTATAAACCATTTCACCCCCAAGCAAGGTAGTACTGCCACTGGTGCATTATGGGTTACATAAGAGGAGAGTGATGAGAAACAGGAACAAGTTACAGAGGGTGTCAGAAAATGGGTAAGAGAAGGATAAGAACACAGGTGTGAAGAGAGCTGGATGAGAGTAGAGTGGACGGGGGAAAGAATATGATACAAGTGTTGTCAGAGAAAGACTGCTAGTCAATGAGATAGAAGATGGCGATTGACCTTACATTTAAATTCTTGGAGATTGTAGCTGTCAGGGAAGCAAGTATACGGAAGGGAATTCAACAGGCGGGAAGTGCGAGGAAAGAAGCTGATAAAGTGAAAGTTGAGGTTGCATTTGATTAGTATCACTGTAAAAGGGTGGGACCTAGTTGCTAGTCCAGTAGCTCGAGTAAATTCATGCAGAGTGGGCACGATGGAGCTAAGCTCATCAGAGTAGAAGCCATGAAAGTACTTGTAAAAGAGACAGAGGAAAGCCTCATTACGCCGGTGGGAAAGTGATTGGAACTGAGCTATCAGGTTGGGATTGCAGATTCCTCGTTGGATTTTGTCAAGAACTCCGAAATAAATAGCAGGAGCACCCGACCAGATGTGACAGAAGTATTCAATGCACGAGCGGATGGTAGATTTATATATGTTCAGGATGGATTAAGATGGGAAAACTTCCTGGCTCTACACAATGAACCGACCTTCCTAGCAACAGATTTAGCGATGGATTCAATATAGTCATTCCACTTGATGTTGGCTGAGAGAGTTAAGTCGAGAAAGCGCGGTGTTTTGCTTATAGGGAGACTAGCCTGATCCATTCTGATGGGGGAGAGGGTTGGAGCGATTGTTTATGATGGTTAAAAGCTAGTAGCTTCGTTTTGGAAGCATTAACATTCACGAGCCATTTCTTACCCTAGTTTACCACAGATTACAGGTCCTTTACCAGATCAGCAGCGATGCCCGCTTTTTCGGCCTCAGTAGATTTTTATCGAGGCGGGAGTAAATGGTCGTGTCGTCAGCGTTGATGCCTACTTGGGATCTGATTTTAACCCAAGGATATGGAAGCACAAACGAACAACAGGTAGAAGTGACGGGCTTGCTAAACATCACTAAGATACAACTTTATATATTAAGTTGATTCGCAAATAATTTCAGTTTTGTTTATCAGTTTTATTATTAAAAAAATAAAGTACAATTACATTTTATTCAATTATATATTAACCATTATTTGTAATAACCTGTTGCCACTTAACAGTCAGCTCTTTGATAAATTTTCAGTAAAGTTCCGCAAATTCCAAAGTTAAAAGTTTCCATCGAACTCTTGGATCTGGTTTTCATTAGAGAATGGTCAACTCATCAAACTGTTTTGCATTGATCGAAAAAGATAATAATCGTCAAGTCAGGTAAATGTTGTGGGACATGTAGAACAGGATAACCGAGTTCCCAAATCAGTTCCTGTGTCATCGTTGTCATGTAGGAGAACAACATTTTCCTATTGTCGAGTTCAGGGCGTTTTCCGACAAACATTTTATGGACACCTTTTAGATGCTGGATATTTAATGTGCATTTAGTGTTCCATTGCGTTTTCGCAACTCTCAACCAATAATACCAAAACGATCCAACTAGACGTATAATATCTACTTACTTCCATGTAGTTCATCTTTTGGGATCGGTTGCGGAGATTTATCCTGGTCAATCTATACCTTTTGCATTGTACATTGTCTTTTCAAATTCATTTTTCATCACTTGTCATGATATATTTAAGGAACGTAACTACAATTACTCAACCTAATAAAAACACTTGTGAGAACAAGAAACTAACTTCTCCAGTTGGTAATAATTTCTGCTCTTTCCAGTCTATGGAAGCTGCCATACTGCTACTTTCAACCAACTCCAAAGGAACTGAATTTTAATACTAAATTTACGCAAGTTCGATTATTGAGGCTATATATCAATTTAAAAAAAAAATTCTTGCAACGTAATGACATCGTTTACATTAAAGGAGAATGTGGGGAAAATAGAGAAAATATAGCATTGAGTATGGGAAAAAAAAGAATATCGATTTTTAGAAAACCATTAGAGAGTGAGAATTCGGGTGAAAAACCCAAACGAGCAAATAAAGAGTCAGGGCTTAGGATATAAAAACAGACGATCAAGATACATTTACGATTGGCACATATGTTTCTCAAAAGAGAGTGAAAAAGAAATTAAGTATTTTAGTTTTCTTTGATTGGAAGCAAAGATCAATTTTCGGGAATCAGCTGAAACTTTCTGAATTTTGTTTCATAAATTTATTTTTTTTAGTTAAAAAAATAAAAGCTTTGAACATTTGCAGTTAAAAATGAAATAGAATTTTTAAAAACTCCAGAAGTTCCTTTTGTAATCCTGATACCGTCCTTTCTGCTTTTCTTTCAATCTCTTTTCTTCATTCTCTCTCTCTCTCTCTCTCTCTCTCACACACACACACACACACACACACACACACACACACACACACACACACACACACACATGTTCTCCGCATGCACACAAAAGTATCTGTTCTAGAAAAAAGTGATTTTGCTTCGTCTTTTTCTATTTTCTTTCATCCCTTAAAACTATTTTGCTATTTTTTTCTATTTTACTTTGTTTCTTTATATTTTTAAAAATATTTATCCATTATAACTTCCGGCCAATTAACCTGCAAAATGTCCTCCAATCTGTCGCCACTATTTTGCATTTTGTTAGCAAGACGACTATAATGCCTCCGGGCCGCCTTGTGTTCGCCGAACGTAAGGGGCCTTTAGACATTTAGCATTTAACTCCTGCCGAGAGTCAAGACTCTGAGTCAAAGTACATTTCAAAACAGGTTTATTGAAACTCGGACAAGGTAAAAAAACTGAAAGAAAGAGAAAGACATTGTTTAGGAAAACAATATAACAACAAATGAATGGAAGGGTCGTAAAAGTTCAAGGAAGGAGAAAACATTCAAGTGGAGCTGAGTAACGGCGGGTTCAGAGAAGAAAAATGGAAAGTCTGCACGTGGGGGAAGATGAACACGGTTCGTTTAAACAAGGGGGAAATATTGCGAGATAAATTCAGTCTGTATTTGGGAAAGGAAAAAAGATAAAGCTTACCGGAGATGTCGAAGGGATTTAGTGTGACAGAAAGAAAGAAAGAAGGCGCATGCCGTCCGCACGCCGTCAGCGAAGCTGTCGAAAAGGCCAGGGCACCGGCGGAAGTAACCGGAGTAAGGTGAGAGAGACCCTTTGGATAGGAGGGCTGGAAGGGAGGTAAGCCGTAGCAGACTGGTAACATGATACTCCCCGCCTGACGTATGACACGTCATAAATAGTTATTCTTTGGCGCTGAGAAGGACAATTTCAGTGATGGGTCTAAGGAGGAGTCTAGCGCAATTCCCAGTGTAGATCTTGACCTCAACTTTACGTACTAGATTGTCCTCACTAGGGAAGACTCGGGTTATAAGTCCTAGAGGCCACTTGTTTCTGCTGGTTTGCTCGTCCCTGAGCAGCACCACGTTCCCCGGTTCAAGGTTGGGTACCTCCGACCTCCATTTGGAACGTTTTTGGATCGAGGATAGATATTCTCTTCTCCACCTGCTCCAAAAAATCTCGGCCAGATGCTGAACGAATTTCCACTGGCTTCTTAGGATGTCCTTGGGTCCGTATTCACGCTCGTGCGTGAAGGGAACACCTGTTTTTCGAGTGAGGAGGATAGCAGGGGTAAGTATCAGGGGTTGATCCGGATCTGACGACACAGGAATGAGGGGGCGGGCATTGATTATGTAAGAGACCTCCGCCAAAAATGTGGTGAGCGATTCATGGGTCATCCTATGCTTGTACTGCAAGAACATGGCATCTAATATTCTTTTTGCTATGCCGATCATCCTTTCCCAAGCTCCTCCCATATGTGGAGCATGGGGAGGGTTGAAAGACCAGGTGCACTCCTGCCCTGCCAAGTATCTAGAGACTGAGCTTATATCTATGGGAGACTCGATGCCCAGCTCCCTGCAAGCGCCTACAAAGTTGGTTCCGCAATCGGAGCGTATGTGCTTAGCGGGGCCGCGGATGGCGAAGAAGCGTCTGAGCGCGTTGATGAGGCTGGAGGCGGTCATTGATTCAATGACTTCAATGTGAACACCTCGAGTGCTCATACAAGTAAACATTACCGCCCACCTCTTGCTGTCGGCGAGTCCGCCTCTAGTTCGGCGTGAGGAGACTACCCAAGGACCAAACACATCTAAGCCGATGTTGGTGAAGGGAGGACTAGTGCTGAGACGGTCGGCAGGAAGGTCAGCCATCTTCTGTATCAGGGTGGGGTTCCTGAGTTTTTGGCGGGTGACGCAGCAGTGAATGTGCCGGCTCACGCATCTCTTCCCACCGATTATCCAAAATCCTGCTGCACGGATGGCTCCCTCGGTGAACAGGCGTCCCTGGTGTTTGGATTGCTCGTGGTAGTAGCCCACGATCAAAGATCCGACGTGGTGTCTCCCAGGGATGACAATAGGGTTTTTCTCTCTGGTTTCGATCTCTGCTTTGCCAGTGCGACCCCCAATCCTCAACAAGCCGTGATTGTCGATGAAAGGATTGAGGTCTTTAAGCGGGCTGCCTTTAGGGAGATCCTCCTTGCGTGCTATACTCAAGAGTTCTTCAGGGTAGACTTCTTCCTGCACCGATCGGATGATGGTATTTTTTGACTGTAAGAGTTCCTCGACAGTGCGTGTTTTGGGGCAATAATGCCACCCTCTACATTCACCTCTTGAGGTGGTATGAGCTTGGTGGAAGGTGCCAGCGATATGTATGAGGTTGGCTAGGGCTCTAGTCAACGACAGCCAAGTGGAAAACCTCTCAAAACGCAGCGTAGTGAGCTGTAGATTTGCCGAAGACGTAGCTAACGTGGACACTTGAGGACGGACGTCTGCGTCTCTTTCTGGATTTATTAGATCGTAGCCGGGGTCACCCTTGCCTCCTGGCAGAGGAAAGCTGGGGCCATTGAGCCAGGTGGTGGTTTGCAGGTGAGATGCGGGCACGGAACGAGTGCCGAGGTCGGCGGGGTTCAGGTCTGTGTGTATGTATCTCCATTGATCGGGGTGAGAGGATCTTCGTATCCGCAGTACTCGATTGCTAACATACACATAGAAACGTCTAGTTTCGTTGTGGATGTAGCCTAACACCACTTTGCTGTCAGTGTAGAAGGTGGTGGAATGAGGCTTCAGGTCAATCTCGGAAGAGATCAGCTCACTCAGTTCCGTTGCAAGGAGGGCCGCGCAGAGCTCTAGTCTTGGAATCGAGTGTTCGGGCCGAGGAGCTAGCTTTGCTTTCCCCATGACGAAGCCAACGTGGCTTTTTCCTTTACCGTCGATGACTCTGAGGTAGGCTACTGCAGCGATGGCTTTAGTGGATGCATCGGAAAAGATGTGCAGCTCTCTGCGTGCCGCTTTAGAGGGAGGTAGAGTTGTAAACATCCTAGGGATGAGAATCTCGTTTAGGGCCTTTAAGGAGTCTCTCCACAACGACCAAGGTTCGTACATCTCCTTGGGTAGGGGGGAGTCCCATTCGGCGTTCTTGTCCGTCAACTCCCTCAGGATGAATTTTCCCTCGATAACGACGGGGGCAGCAAATCCCAGAGGGTCGTACAGGCTGTTGAGCGTCGACAGGACACCTCTGCGTGTAAACGGCTCTTCTGATGTTGGCACGCTGAACGTGAACATGTCCTTCCCGATGTCCCACTCAAGCCCGAGGCTGCGCTGTCTAGGTAATTCATCTGTGCCCAAATCGAGGTTCTTCATAACGCTCGCATGGTCTGTGGAAGGGAAGGCGCCCATGACTCTTCTACTGTTGGAGGCTATTTTATGAAGCCTTAAATTAGACTGCGCCAAGATGTCCTGTGTGTTCTTGATTAAGGAAATGGCTTCTTCCTCGGTGGTGAAGGATCCCAAACAGTCATCAATGTAAAAGTTGTTATTGACCAATTGCTCGACTGCTGGGTCGTAGTTAGGCAGGCCCTTCTTAACCGCCTGCCGAAGGCAGTAGACGGCTATGGATGGGGATGGGCTATTTCCGAATACATGGACCCTCATCCTGTATTCCGTCATCTCCTTGCTAGGATCGTTTTCTAGGTACCAAAGGAACCTTAGGTAGTTCCTGTGCTCTTCCTTTACCAGGAAGCAGTGGAACATCTGTTCGATGTCTGCCATGACGGCGACAGGCTCCATTCGGAAACGACTGAGGACGCCAATCAATGAGTTGTTAAGGTCGGGTCCGCTTATTAACACATCGTTGAGGGATATTCCATCGTGCTTAGCGCTGGAGTCGAAGACTACCCGGATTTTGTCCGGTTTTTTAGGGTGGTACACGCCGAAGATGGGCAGGTACCAACATTCCTCATCTTGTTTGTGTGGAGGGGCCTTTTCCGCATGGTTGTTTTCGAACAGTCTCTCCATGAAGGAGAAGAAGTGCTTCTTCGTATCTGGCTTCTTTTCCAGGTTACGGACTAATCCGGTAAACCGTCTTTCGGCCAGTATCTTGTTTGGAGGGAGGCGGCGTCTTGGGGCTTTGAACGGCAAGGGAGCAACCCAGTTGTGGTCGGTGTCCCTCTCGACTTCTCGTTCCATGAGGTTGAGGAAAGCAATATCCTCAATGGAGGGGGCTACCTTTTCGTCATCACTGGTCCGTTGAAATATATAGCCATCGTTATCGGTGGAGTAAAGCCCGTTGCCGATGTAGTTCTCCTGAACTTTAAAGTTGTTCGGGCATAATTCGAAAAGGGTAGGGTGGCCTCCCTCGGATACATTTGTATGCATCGTTTTCACCACGGTGGGTGGGTGAAATCTCCCTAGGCAGACGTTGCCTACTATCACCCACCCCAGGTCCAGCCTTTGTGCGTAAGGGGCGTCATGGGGCCCGTTTATGTGTTCACGTACCTTGTGAACTCTCAGGATATCACGTCCTAGAAGGAGCATTATAGGGGTTTTAGGCTCCGGAGTAGGGATGAGGTGCGCTATCTTCTTCAAATGGGGATGGTGGAAGGCTGCCTCAGGTGTGGGAATGCTGGACCTGTCGTCGGGTATTCTGTTACATTCCACCAAGCTGGGAAGAGGAAGGCTGATCTTTCTGTCCAAGGATTCCACCTGGAAGCCTGTCGCTCTTCTTCCCATGGTTTGAGTTACTCCTGCGCAGGTTTTAAGGGAGTATGGGAAACTGGGCTCGTTGCTGTTGAATCTATCGAAGAAGCTTGAGTTTGCCAAAGACCGGTTGCTCTGCTCATCGATAATGGCGTACATCCTCACTGCCTTGTCGGGTTGATCTGCAGGGTAAACGTTGACGAGGCATATCTTGGAACAGGAATTCTCCGAGAGGTCGCCGCCACAGATTTGAGTGCACTGCGAAACTACTCCGGCAGCTGCAGGGGTTTTATCCTCCCCGCCGTCCTTAGTGGCGGGTTTAGTGCTGATGGTCTCTGGTGGTGGTCCAGGATGGAGAGCAGTGTTGTGATCTTTGCTGTTGCATTCATTGCATGTAACATCTGCTTTACAGAATCTTGCCACGTGCGCGGTGGAAGCACAGCACTTAAAACAGATGCCCCTGTTTCTGACGAAGGTCTTGCGCTCTGTCAATGCCTTTTCTCGGAAGGCCCGGCATTTCAGCAGTGGGTGGTGGGACTTCTCATGTAGCGGGCAGTACTGGGTCAAGTCCCTTGCTTCACTGTGGGGACGTGTGGTGTCGGAGGGCGTAGGAGATACCATGGTTTTGTGTACCGTTACAATTTTTTGTTTGTTTTCTTTACGGGAGAACCCGCTAGCTAGAAGATTGACTTTGAAACTAGGATCATTCCTGATCCTAGCTTGTCGTGATACAAAGCTCACGAATACCTCGAAGGGGGGAAACATGACTCGGTGTCGTTCCTTGTAGTCGGATCCGACTGATAGCCATTCATCTTGAAGCGAGGGTGGTAACTTGGCCACAAAGGGATGAAGGCCTCGAGCAGTGTCCAGGAAGGCAAGGCAGGGGAGATCTCCGTCCTCTTTAGCGGACAGAAGTTCTGTGGCCAAGTCGCTGAGTTCCCTCAGTCTGGGGAATTCATCGCTCGATAGTTTGGGAAAATTGTCGATTCTTCTGAAGAGGGCGTCTTCAATCATTTCAGGGGCGCCGTAACATTCCTCGAGTCGCTCCCATATTCTTTGGAGTCCCCTTTCAGGGTGGTTGAGGTGGGCTGACCTTAGCCTCTCGGCATGTTCCCGTGACTCTTTGCCGAGCCCTCTCACTAAAAGGTCCATCTCTTCATCACGTGTGAGTCTGAGGCGTCTTACGGCGCCTTGGAAGGACCGTTTCCACTTTTTATAATCTTCTGGTCTATCATTAAAAGGTGGCAAACCAGTGGTCATAAGTTCCCGCCGGGTTAGATACCTCATGAATTCCGTGGTTTGTTGAGGCTGGAGGATGTCCCTAGTGTGAGAGGGGTACCAGTTGTCGCGTGGTTCATTGCCCCCGATGTGTGAGTTGGGAGAATGGTAGCTTATGACGGGGGGTGTCGTTTGGACGGGTCTATCCAGATTAGCCAGTCTATGTGAGGCGAGCTGGCTTACCTGAGCGCTCTCTTCATTGGGAAGTGGTAGGGGTCCAGGCATCTCTTGTTTTGGTTGCTTCGCTTGGTCGGCTAAATACTCCCTGACCCGTGCGCTGGGGTCGACCGGAGCGGAGATAAGTTTCATGCGGTGATGGCTGGACCGTTCGCTTTCCTGTTCGGCAGCTTCCCTTAAGACTTCTGCTTTGGCTGCGGCTACAGCCGCTTCCTTTCTAGCTTTTATCCTCTCTAGCTCCATTTTAACCCTCAGTTCCTCATCAATGTAGGCCACGCGTGTTCTAGCAGCTTCCGCCTTCGCTTGGGCGGCAACAGCGGCGGCCGCTGTGGACGACCTTCGGGAAGTCCGAGAGCGGGTTGAGGAGTGGGTCCTCGAGCGACTCGACAAATTTTCTTCCATAGTTGGGGTGAGGGAGCAAAAGGTGGTGACCGTGTAGAGACACTACTCTAGTTGACCGTGACGCTCGAGTTCTGACGGTCCAGGACCGTTAAACAACTTTCCGTAAGGAGGGAAAACGTCTTTCTTTCACTGGAATTTCTACGGGACATCTATCTCCGTTTTTTTACTATAATGCCTCCGGGCCGCCTTGTGTTCGCCGAACGTAAGGGGCCTTTAGACATTTAGCATTTAACTCCTGCCGAGAGTCAAGACTCTGAGTCAAAGTACATTTCAAAACAGGTTTATTGAAACTCGGACAAGGTAAAAAAACTGAAAGAAAGAGAAAGACATTGTTTAGGAAAACAATATAACAACAAATGAATGGAAGGGTCGTAAAAGTTCAAGGAAGGAGAAAACATTCAAGTGGAGCTGAGTAACGGCGGGTTCAGAGAAGAAAAATGGAAAGTCTGCACGTGGGGGAAGATGAACACGGTTCGTTTAAACAAGGGGGAAATATTGCGAGATAAATTCAGTCTGTATTTGGGAAAGGAAAAAAGATAAAGCTTACCGGAGATGTCGAAGGGATTTAGTGTGACAGAAAGAAAGAAAGAAGGCGCATGCCGTCCGCACGCCGTCAGCGAAGCTGTCGAAAAGGCCAGGGCACCGGCGGAAGTAACCGGAGTAAGGTGAGAGAGACCCTTTGGATAGGAGGGCTGGAAGGGAGGTAAGCCGTAGCAGACTGGTAACATGATAACGACTAAAGTTTCGAAAAGATTCTTTTTACAAATTTATACTAATATTTCATTCTTTCTTATTAAATACGTATTTTATGATGTATCTGGTTAATGAAAAACTTTATTTTTGTCCTTAAAACTGAATATCATTACCACCGTCACCGTTAGTAGTATATACAAGTATAGCGGAGCATATATTGCAAGATGAATTAAATTCAATCGGCAAGATATGTCTGCTTAATTTCTTTTATTGTATTTCCAATTTTCGAATAATTTGTTGCACATTCAGATGAAAATTGTGCATGAACATTCTACAGTTCTTTTCATTCTGCTTTTGATCGAGTACCTTCGACTGTCTCAGTCATTATTAGGATGTAATTCCTATCAGTCTTGGTAGTAACAGTTGTTCGTTACATCCTGGCATTTCAGAAACGTTACATTTGATATTCAAATATACAAGTATTGTATAAGAGACGTCTTATGCAGAATGCATCCACAGAGATTGACAACACTGGAAACTGGTGCATTTTATGTGCAGTTTAATTATTTTATACGCATATAAAGTTATTGCTGAATAAAAGTATACTTATCATGGACGACAAATGAGGCTGAGTAAAATAATAAGGAGCTCAACCTTTATGGACACACATGTGTCTCCTAAAGCCTACAGTCATTTTGAAAATCTTTAGACAGGTGGAGACATTTTGCTCGAGTGGTTGAAGATCAATTGCCATATGTTCCTGTGAGTCGATAGCAAGGTCTGCTTTACTAGGTACGACAAAGCCACAGTGGCAGGCAAGGTTATTTTTCAGAGAGGCAGCATGCTGCCAACTTTGTTTAATAGTTGCACGCAGTTGATCCCGATTGATCGAACCTTTGTATAGATGAGAAGTAGTACAAGCGCCAGCCCCTTTGTTGGGACGCTTTGTTTCCACAGAAATAAAAGTGGGTGCTGCATCGCTTCAGATTGCTTTTGAATTTATCTTTGAAATGCAAGAGTAGGTGCTAGTTTGGCCATGAATTCGAAGAAATCTATCTGATTATGTGTTTCAAATATTTAAAGATTTTATCGCACTAAAACTAAATTTTGGAAAGACCAAATTCATAAGAACACAGATCTCCGTTCGCAAAAATATAAAAGTTAGACAGCAATGGGAAGAGTGTAAGAACGTGTATTGTGCAAGGATTCTGTAATAGATTATGCCGTTAAATTAAAGTATATAACAGGGTTATCAATTAGTCTGTAATCTGACGCGGAAGTGAATTTTGATCTGAAAATATTACTGTATAATGTTCTCACTATATGATTAATATTCACTGCTGAATTAAGAAGAATCTGCAATGTTCTCGGTCCCAACCTGGCATTTCAACTTCAATCACTCTCCAATGGCGTTATTTCCCTGTGCCTTTTCTATAAATATTTTTATGGCAATTATTCTGATAATCTCTAGTCTTTTGTACATCGACCTTATGAATTAAGCGTAATATTAGACCGGTTGGATAGCGTAAATCTGGTTTGGCGAAAGACGGACGAAGATGGAATGTGTCCTGGCATTGCGACTTGAAGGCAGGGCTTTCAAAATCTACCAACAGTCGAGTGAAGACAAGATGAGTGCATAAAACGCGCACTCATAAAGGTATTCGGGACCGACTCGTTCGTGGCGTACGGCCAGTTTGTTAACCGAACTCTCCTGCCAGGAGAAACACCGGAAGAGTTCCTGTCAGAGTTACAACGACTCGCCCTGTTGTTGGTAGAGCTCCTCCTGAAGAATGGATGGTTACCAGATCGCGTACAGGAGCTTCTCCGGGCATATGCAAGAATGGGTGAATTAACACTTTAAAAAATTGTAACCAGGGCTCGGGCTATTATGACTGATGATAGGAGACGAAGGCAACAAAATTGTAGCGGCGACCAAGTGTTCACACGCCAATACCCCGACCTCCACCCTGCTAAACACGACAACAATGTTGTCAGTTACAAATGCTTCGGTATCAACCACATTGCTAAAGATTGTCTGCATGGATGTCAATCAGCAACGAAAGATAGAGCACGGACATTGCCCAATAACATACATTGCCTCAGTGTCGAAAAAGCTGGACATTTTGCATCTGATTGAATCGAAGCCGGGGAAGTAATGTAATCGTCGATTTCTCCTCTAGCAATACGTTAACGGGACTCTTTGTTTTGCACTTCTCGACTCGGGATATTCCCGTAAGGGAGACATTGTGTTACACTTAGAGTCGGAGGAGCTGAACGGTGAAACTCAAGCTTGTTGTGGCATCGAGACAATTGAGATCTGCACTGAAATGGGCAATTCAGCCAAAGTGAATGAAATGGTGGTGAAGGAGAGACCATTGGACTTCGACATGCTGCTTGGGTACGACCCTATGAAAGCAGTAGGCAGTGTCTTTATAATACGAAACAGAGGCATACGGTTTCAGAGAACATCCCCAGCGTGTGCTGTACTGAATACAGACCAGCCTGACATCAGTGTTAAGTTTGATGAACAACAGAAGCACTGTCTCGCTTCATGGAAGTGGGCGTACGACAGATAACCGCCAAAGTTGCAAAATCGCTTTGCAGAATATCTTGTGCCGGAAAACATCAGGGCCGCGGACGAGCAGAAGCTCAAAGCTTCGATCAATGACACCTAGTTAATTTCGTACCCAGAGAAGAAACTCGGACCACCAAAAGGAAGGATCCCTTTGATGGCAGCTGTTCAACAGCACAAGGATTAAGTACAGCTAGTGCTGGACTACTGCGAACTTAATCAGCATGTAGAAACATTTACCGCTAATGCCGATTTGTGCGCCGCCAAGTTGCGAGAGTGGCGTTAACAAGGGTCAAATGTGTCTCTGTTGGACCTAAAATAAAGCCTATCTGCAGATCAGGGTCGATAAGTTTTTATGGCCATTTCTGACCGTAATATTCCACGGCAGAAGGTGCTGCTTGACAAGGCTGGGTTTTGAGCTGAATGTTGCGCTTTAATAATGAAGACCATTGTCAACGCAGTGCTGACTCGGGAGGTGATTGACGAGGCCACGTCGGTATATGTTGACGACATTTATGTGAATGAAGATGTCGCGTCATTGCATATGCAAACAAAACTATCCGAGTTTGGCCTGATCTGCAGTGCTGAGTCTGGAGGTTAAAAAGGAGTAGGACAATTTCCAAGTAGGAGAAACAGCCGCAATTCTGGACGTTAGGGGCATCATCATTTTCTCCATTTGCCGGAAACTTGAGGGGTATATACCGGTATGCCGACGGCTTTCTTTTACAGTAGAGGTTATGAAGCACAGAGCCAACGCAGTAAAGAAAGGGTGGGATGGTGAGACTGCAGATATCCCCCTTAGCGCGTGTGAATAGCAATGATCTCGCGAGAGAAGACTATTGCGTAAACATGGAGGAGATAGTTGCATGGGTTGACGTCAGTTCTTTAGAAATTGGTGTAGGGCTGGTGAAAGACTGCAGTACACTAGAAGATGTGTGTAGGCTGCGACCCGCCTATGACGCATCATGCATGAACTTGGCAGAGCTGGACACCGTAGTAAAAGATGTCAACCTGGCGCTTCAGTGGAAGGCGAAGAATGTTCATCTAAAAACAAACTCCATGTGCGTGTACCATTGGGTATCAGATTCTCTGAGCAGCAAAGCTAGGTTCCGAACCAAGTAGCGAGTGAGATGTTAATCCGAAAAAGGTTAGATACCATCAAAAAGCTGGTGACAGAATATATGACAATAGACGTGTCGTTAGTGATGTCGAGTTTTAACGTCGCAGATCAATTGATCCGAGTATCACAAGGATGGTACAACGCCATGAAAGAAGACGTTAGACCAGTCTCGATGACTCGTGCCGCAGCAAAAGACGGCCCAGATGCAAGTCAATCATAGCAATACATCACAACAATGGCCATCCCGAGATTAAAAGAATTTGTTGCTTTGTGTGACTAGTATACCCGTCTACGTCCAAGGGCGATGTGAGAACAGTAGTGAAAACCTGCCAAATATGCCAGTTGATCGTCCCCGCACCAACGCATTGGAAGAGAGAAAAGTTGTTAATTGATTCTATCTGTGGAAGAGTCGCTATGGACTCTAGTGATCAACACTATCTAGCACTTATAGATTACGGACCCACTCGATTTTGAACAGTTTTTTTCAAGCTTTAATACGTGCATGACCATGGCATTACATTACAAAAAAATTCCATAGTGGATAATTTTCACGTTCTAACGAACGCTACGCATAACTCAAGTGTTTAATTTAAAAAATTGATAAATAAAATCAACTTCAAGGGTTAAGCGCATTTCTCACATCATTTGATGATAGTACAGGGAAAGTTATTCGTGAATATGAAAGTATTTTGTTAAAAACTCAGCAGACATAATGTTTGCAGTTAATTTAATCAGACAAGCCTAAAATAGAATTTGCTACCTAAATACACAAATTTTAAATATATATATCACCCACGTCTATTGAACAGGTTAAGAGGCTCATCCCTTGTTCCCTGTTTAGGATGTGGTTTCCGGCTTTCTCTTTTCCAATCTTCTCACTTTGTTTGTTTTTTTTTCAATTGGAGTAGATAGCTCTATCTATCGCCCGGTTCACTCTCCACCCACGTCTATTGAACAGGTTAAGAGGCTCATCCCTTGTTCCCTGTTTAGGATGTGGTTTCCGGCTTTCTCTTTTCTAATCTTTTCACTATTACGTAGCCCCCTGCACATCAGTGGCGTTACCGCCTTGCTCGGGGTGATACGATTAAAAATATATATATATATATATATATATATATATATATATATATATATATCGTTCATTCAGTCATGAAACTGAATACTCTCAGCAACTGGACTGTATTTACATTGTGTATATAACACTCTAAAATCTGCCTTCCTTCATCGAGCATTTTTAGAGGTAGAATCGCCGACAGACGTTCAATCGGTTGGGTTTCAATCCTTGCTGGAAGCAATCGGATGTTCAACCGTACTGAAGAGCTATTATACAGCGAAGCAGGACTGTCTGCGGATGAATATATATTTATATATATATATAAATTTTGTCAATTATCTTATTGGTATTACCTTCAGCATTCCTAATCTAAATTATTCGTAGACACTCCGTTCACTTGTTATCAACAACTTACCGTTTATATTTACCGTTTTTATGTTATAAACTAGGTCTAGAGATTATATGCAAAAGAGGTATTGCCAAATATTTTATGTAAAATTCATAAATATGTGTTATCCAATGAAATAATTTGTACTATTATGTATGGCAAGTAAGCATGAAAGCAATTATGTCCCAATTTTTAATTTCAGATTGATATTTAGTATTTTTTCAGTAATTATAACAATTTGCAGTGTCAAGAGATTTGCAAGAACTAGAATTTAGTATTATGACTCGTAAAAAATAACTAACAATGAATGAAAAGAACTATATAATCAAAGAAATTAGCAAAGGAAAGTTTTCGCTTCGAATTTCTAAGGATTTGAAAAGGGATCATCGAACAATGAAGAAAATATGTCAAATGGGAATTCAACCAAGGAAAATAGTTTCAGAGTGAATTCCGGAATTTAACAAAGCGAGATCTTCTCACATATCCGAAGAGAATTAATAACAAACCCAAATGCATTAAGTGCGTTCATATTTGGAGCTCCTATAGTATTAAGAAAAACAAGGTCTTAAAGCATTAAGGAAGTTTGCTGATGTAAAAAATCAAATAAAGAAACCCATTTTAACAAAAAAACATAAGGGTTGCAGTGGGTAAAAAAAAATACATGATTTCAGTAAAGTGCTTTTTACAGACGAATCTAGGATCACCCTCGATGGGCCCGATGGATAGGCTCGAGGATGGATTTGCAAGCAACATGACCCAAGAAAATCTTTTAAACACCAACAAGGCGGCGGTGGGATCATGATATGGGCTGGGATCATTGGTAATAAGCTCCTGGGTTCATTTAAATTGAAAGACGGGTTTAAAATGAATTCCAAAAGTTACTGTGATTTTCTAGAGCAATATTTCTTTGAATGGCTTGATAACCAGTCTTTAGCCAAGCGTAGGTCTATGATCTTTATGCAAGACAACGCACCAAGTCATGCATCAAAGCTTACTAAATCCTGGTTGAAAGAAAAGGGATTTGTTGAAGATTTTCTTATGGACTGGCCTTCAAATAGCTGTGACTTGAATCCCATTGAGAACCTGTGGAGCATCCTCAAGAGAGATATTTATACTAATGGAAGGCAATTCAACAGCAAGTGTGACCTCTGGAAGGCAGTTAAAGTTGCTGCAAACAACTTACCAGCCGCTAAAATTGCAAATCTAACATCAGATGTTGACAATAGGCTGCTAAGAGTTATTGAAAAGAAAGAAGCATTTGTGCAATTAATTTTAGAAGGTTCTTATTATTTTTTGTTAATATACCTTTTATTTTTAAAATAAAATGTTTTTATATGTTCTTCCTTTAAGAAATTGACGAATTTGTTCTAAAATCTTTTCATATTATTTTTTACATTAGTTTTACAAGGTATAATAATGTAAAAGTATCAAAATAAATAGTTGCAAATAAACTACTGACAGTCAAATAAGCCTGTTTTGTTAACTTAGTAAATTTTTTCCAACCAAAAACAATAGTTTTCTCTATTACTATATATCTAAGCTAATAATATTGAGTAGAATCTAAACATCATAATAGGACTTTTAACATTAAAGACCCAACTCTTTATACCAATTCACAACTTGCATATAATCTCTAGACGCAGTTTAGATTCAGTTTTCATTGGTGTATGGTTGATTTTTACGCTTTCATTGTGTGTGTGTGTGTGTGTGTGTGTGTGTGTGTGTGTGTGTGTGTGTGTGTGTGTGTGTAATAGCAGCTGAAGAGATAAAAATGTCGAATGATAAAATATATTCATTACTTCTTAAGAAACTGCTTTGATTAAATTTCGTAGATGAAAAGGATGCGAAAAATAGAACATTGCGTGTTGTGACGTCCTTCGTGATTGAGCAAAAAAGCCTGCCGAATAAAACGCTAGTTTTTCCCCTACAAATGCGGACGTAGGTTCGGTTCTTACCAGAGAATAAATTGTCTTTCCTGAGATTTCTCAATTACTAACTGATAGAACTTACCAATCTTCAGTCCTACGTTTTTTCTCTATCTTTTTTATACCAACTTCACAATGATGGTTATCATCATTATCAGAATCTTGATTAACAAGTTCATTAAGTAGCGCTTAACCGCGAGCAATTGACACCGTGCTGACATTACCAGTCTTCCTGCATTTGTCACTCATAAGGTATTCCAATTATATCAACTCTGAATATTACCCTCGCTTAACCACACAGTACACGAGATTGATCCCTTATCGTTGGGGTCAGGAAGAACATTTTCTATCATGTTTCATCGTTTTCTTTTTCCTTTATCATCGCACAACCTTCGCTTATTGACATTTTTTTTTATTTTGACATTGACAGTTTTATATAATCAACATGATTCATTTGTTTGTGTTTTTTTTTTATTGAATAAATCAATATTTTAGTTTTTTGCAATTTTAAACGATGTAAATATAATTACATGCCCTGACATATCACGTTACACGTGAAAACCATACACGCGCGAGGAAATAAAACTCGCCAGTCCGTTACGAAAACAAGAGTTGCTTTTATTTATTTATTTATTTATTTATTTATTTATTTATTGCATCAGGTAATATCAGCTGATACACCGGTGGTGTAGTGGATGGTAGCCCAGAATGAGAAATCGAAGAGACGAGTTCGCTAAAATCGCTTACGCTCAAATAACCTTGGAAAAGGTATGAATTAATCTCTTCTCTCCCAAGCTATGGGTTAAATCAAAGGAAAGAATGATACAAAATAAAGACATTGATATTCAAATAAAAAAAAGGAGGATGAACCATGTTCATTTTTTTTGTTTACACAAACACACACACACACACACACACAAATATATATATGCACACACACATACATATATATATATTTTCTTTCAAACATACACACCATAATGGGGGCGCTAGAGGGTGTCGTCAGTGATGTCATCGCGAGGATCACTAGGGGGTTTCGGGTCTTTCAACATCATACTCCCCTCACCGCGCCGACCCAACCAGATATGATCAGCCTCCGGCCCACCCTCGATAAGCGCTTTCAGACACTGGAAAATTACGTTTAGGCCCGGTACGAAACCCTGCAAATGCTTCCGATTGGCGACAGTCAGAGCCACTTTCCATTTAGAGGCGAACCGCACATGAGCTCGTTTCGGGGAATTTTAGCTAACAATTTGGAATCCAGGCACTCTCTCTTTTGATCCATAACCAATTAGCTGTTCTTTCCGCTGTTTCGGTTATGGACTTGAGTGCTTTCCTTTTCTTTTCTTTTTTTTACCCCCACTATCCCAATATCTGTTAAGGTTTTGCATAAGGACCTTGCTGCAAATCCTCTAGTCCCCACTTCTATAGAAGTGCAGCTAGCCCTCCAGCCTTTAACCCTGCAACTCTCCAGCAGTTCGTCATATTTTAACTTCTTCCTTTCATGAGATTCCTCTGCGTTTTCTTCCCAGGGGACCGTCAGTTCCCACAAGACTATCTTCTTCAATTTATGAGAAGAAAACTATATCCGGGCGAAGTTTTGTGATTACAATTTGCTCTGGGAATTTCAATCTTGAGCCTATATCGGCCCTTAGTTCCCAGTCTGTTGCAGGAGATAGGTTTGGATTTACCTTTAATATATATATATATATATATATATATATATATATATATATTGAGAGGATATATATATATATATATATATATTGAGAGGATATATATATATATATATATATATATACTGAGAGGAAACTCAACAAATACACGGTTATAAATCAGGATTTATTTCGACAATGTAACTTTACTTAAATTGTATCTTTCAGACCATTGAAAAATAAATAAATTCACTCAAAATATTTTAGAAAAAACGTTTTTAACAGAGAAAGTGAACCTTGTATTATTTAATCAGAAAATAAATTGATAACAGATACATAAGATCACACATATAACATAATACAAACAAAGAAATACATATACTTACTCACACATATACAAAGACAAATTTTATGAGAAAAGATATATATATATGCGTAAAAAAGTTTGAATTAAATAGCTGCAGAAAAGTGGGAACTGACAGATGTATATACTAAATCAAACAATTAAGTAAAAATGTAAAGAATATATACTCACACAAAATAAAGGAGAAAGATTTTAAGTGGACATTTAAGTCCACAGACATAAACGACTAAAAAGACAAAAAGAGGGGAGAGATATAAAAAAAGGAAAAAGGGAGACGAAAATACACTACAGTCACAAATAATAATTTACACACAAAATTAAAATATAAAAACTATCTTTACAGAAACCTTTTCAAAAGATTCTCTTTAAACATTTCGCTTTCTTTAAAAATATCTTCAAAAAAGTATTAAAATCTTCCTAAAATATTTTTTTAAAGCCGTTAAAAATTGGCCTCAAGAGAAAATATTATATAGTGATTGCAAATGCATAAAGTAGCAAATAATTACGAAAAAGTTAATGAGGTAAAAAAAGAATATAATCCCAAGATTACAAAAATAATATAATCCCAATAATTACAAAAACAAAGTCAATTTTCAGTCGACAAACACACGCACGCACGCACGCACACACACACACACACACACACACGCACACACACTTAAACTAAACGTCTTCTGGATTTAATAATTAGTAAGTTTCAATTTGTTGGTTTCACTAACACCAACTAAGCTAGAATACTGAAACTATTTAACACATTATTCAATTTTCCGATCCATGCTGTGTTTAACTTTTGGATCTAACATAACAGTTAGCAAAGTTACTTTAGATACCCTCAGAAGTAGAGGGTGACGAGCTCCAAGAACATTAAAGAAGTAGGTAACTTACAGAACGAACAACTGACTCAGCGGTGTATTTATAAAGGTGACATCTATCAGTTTGTGAGTTTGTATGTGTCAATTTTATCGACAACATATAAAAACCGTAATGCTCTGGTTTCCTCAAAAATTCAGTAAAATTCAGTAAAATTCCAATTTTTGTGACTTATCTCTGTGAAAAATATTATGATACAGTTGAAAAAATTAATTTTGCTTCAACTGAAAGAATTCATTATATATATATATATATATATATATATATATATATATATATATATATAGGTTAAGTTACCGCAAATTATAATTTGGCAGCCCTAAGATTATTATTAGCTAGCCAGATAGATTTAACAAAAGAGTTAAACTTTTAACTAAACTGTATGCAGTTCTGGTTTAATTTCGTTACTATTATTATTAAATGTACGATAAAATCCTTCAGGAAGAGAAAGTTTCTTTGGCTAAGTAAATTAAGTGATAAATTTGGTTCTGAAAGACCGTCAACTGTTAGGTGATATTTCAAAATCCACAGAATGAACTCATACAATTGGGTTTAGCGTATATATATATATATATATATATATATATATATATATATATATATATATTACGGAAATTAACGAAGATTAACAAAATTTGTTATAAACAACCGACAATTTGAAAATAGTTTGTTTTAACATTATTTTTGATCGATACTCGTAATTAAGTAGATATTCTGTTTATAATTAAACAGTATATATATTTATTTCTACCGGCCTGATTATTCACGATAAATTTTTGTTACGAAAAATACACTGCCGAATGACACACATTTCCCCCTACCTACCAATACTAACCCAATGGTCAAGCCACAAACCTCCCCCTATCCTAGAAGAAATTACTACTAATATTCCGCTAGCTTAACCCTATAAAAGCCAATATTCCCCAACCCCTTTCTTTACTAGACCAAGGATTCTGCATTTTTTCCTCATTTTTTGTTTAAATGGGATTAACAATAAATGTCTTAATCTGACACGTTGAAAATGGCTATTTCCCCTCTAAATTTTATCTGAATTTGCATATATATATATATATATATATATATATATATATATATATATATATATATATATAATTATTTTTTTATCAGAATTAAACAAGACCATTACACAGTTGTATTATAAAGTGTTTAATACATTCCTATTGACGTTTTGGGAAATAACTCATTTCCGAATCCGAATTATATATATATATATATATATATATATATATATATATATATATATATAGCGAAACGGGCTTGTATGTGCATGACTAATATATATATATATATATATATATATATATATATATATATATATATAATTGATTACTCTAATTTTGGTTATAAATGATAGAAAATGGCAACGTCAATTGCTATCTTCTATCTCCTTGATTGCCATCCATCTATTATCCTTTCTTTGACATAGCCTGCACCTTGTTTTTCTCTCACTAAAACCAGTGGTGGTCCAGCCTCGTTTCAGATGAAATGATTATAAAAAAAGAAGAAAAGAACTGCTAATGCGAAAAATTGATCTGTTTAATTTTCCACCTGTCGTGAGTCTATTTATGACGCAAGTTTGTTAGCGTTTGACTAAGGATAAACTTTAGGAATTTAATTTTCACAAAAAAATAAAATAAAATAAAATTCTATACTCATTTACTGTTTAGTCATTCAATCAGTCAATTTATTTATGTTCTTAGAAAATTAGAACTACTTTAATAGCATCTTTGTCCTTACTTCCCTTATAAATGCATTTTCCTAAGTTTTTTTACGTGCGTTTTTTTTATCACTTATCGACGACAGTTTTCTATAGAGAAAATCTGTTCTTTAGGAATCCATCTCCTCGAGACAAGATAAAAACTATAAAACATAAAATTAACAATAAATAATAGATAAAAAAGACTATTTCGATTTTTCTTCTGTTAGTGTCGCGTTTTGTTAAAATATCTGAATTGAATCACAAAAGCTATTTACATACACTAATTTTTTGTTTTTCTTGTTTGTGACCAAGAAATTTTGGGGGGCTTTGCGTGTGTAGAAATTGTATAAATGATTGCTCGTTTCGAGTGCTTTCGGCTACACTATTAGCCATTTTCAATGATTTGAGTTGTTCTATTGCAATTGACGTGTAAGTTGATAAAAGGTATCAACGATGAATACAGCTATATCTTATGGCTGTATTCGTTGTTCATGATAAGTTGTTTTTTTTTGTTTTTGTTTTTTTGTCTTTTGCTTCTTTTCTGTAGTTTACGATGATGGCTTCTATTATTTTTAGACGTTTTTGTAGCTACGAGCGTTGATTATATTTGTGTTTTTGACGGCAAATATGTTATATATCGAAGCTGGAATGTTTTCCTCTTGGTTTGAATGGTTCCTTATTGATCTATAATCTGAATGCAAGATCAATCCTCAGATAATTGAGTGATGGTATGGCCGATGTAATTATTCATGTTTTTTTCTTTTTGTTTTGTTTTTTTTTTAGGTTAGGATCACAGTTCTCTATGTATGGGACACTTAAATTCACAATAGAATAGGCTTGTTGTCTAAATACACAAACTGAATAAGGTCGACTCGGTTATGCATTTATATACACTGGATATCAAAAGAATTTTAAATTTTAATGTAATCTAAGCGTCATTTTAGTGTTTGCAATGTAAAATTGTAACCAACGTTTACTGTTTGTCTCCCATATCTGGATAGATATAAGTAACTTTTGCATTCATTCTAGCTACTCACAATATATTTTACTAATTTGCAATGCACAATATACAGATTTGGTGGCGAACCTTACGAAAATATTTTAGTGGATAAGAAATGCATAATTGAATCAAATATTTTTTCTTCTACGGTCAAAAATGTGTTTGAAGAAGTAAAAGTTTTATTTAAAACATTATATATCCGTTTGTTTGTCAGCATAAACTACAGACAAGTAAGACGATACAAAATAAAAAAAGCAGTTAAATCAGATGTTGAGAGTCGAGAGGCTAAATCAGATATTAAGTTTTAATGATTCTGAATTCTCTATATATATACATATGTATTTACATACTTCTCTCATAAAATGAACATATCTAGACATATCATTCTATGATAAACATCTTTTTTATTTTGATTTTTAATATTCTTCTTTTCTTCCACTTATAATTTTTTTCGAGAATAAGACATAAAACTTTTGTGCATATAATATCCAAAATTTTAAAAGATAATGTTTCGGAAAAAAAAATGAAAAATACTGTTTTTTTTATATTGAAAATTATTAGTGATAATGATTTTCTAAAATGAGAGAGTTCAGCTGAATAGTTTTGTCATAGACTGAAATTAAGAGGAAAAATATGAGCAACGGTAAGATTTTGGAGAGAATGTAGAGGAAAGTTATACTTAGCATCAGAAAGCGACACCTGAGGTTTCTGGGACGCGTAATGAAAAAAGACGTTTAGAAAATCTAATAGTCACAGAACGGATAGGGGGGAAAAGAGAGGAGAAAGCAGCGTGAGACATCCTTGATGAGCTTGAGCAACTAGATAGCGGAGCGGGACTTGGGAGAGATCTGTGTACTAACACACAGGAACATTTCACTAGAAACAAAGAAAAGAGTGCTGGATTGCTATGTGTTGTCAGTTCTTCAATACAGCAGTGAATGCTGGACAATATCATTAAAAATGAGGACAAAACTGGAAGCAGCGGAAATTTGGTTCTACAGAAGGATGCTGCGGATATCGTGGACTGAGCATGCAAGCAACAATGAGGTGTTGGAAAGAATGGCAACAAAAAGGAAATTAATACTGAGCATCAGGAAGAGACAACTGAAGTTCCTGAGACACGCAATGAGGAAGGAGAGCTTGAAGAAACTGGCCAGATAGAAGGAAAGAGAGGCAGAGGAAGGCAGCGAATAAAATATTTGCAGGGCCTGATCAGGTGGATGACGGAACGTGGGTTTCCAGGAGTAACAGGAGCAAACATACTAAGAGCCACAAGGGATAGGGAGACGTGGAGAACCATGATCGCCTACGTCCTGAAGGGACAGGTCACATAGAAGAAGAAGAACCTAGAGGAAAAGTGTTGAGAGTGACAAGGGATAGGGGAAAGTAGAAGTCCATGATCACCTACGTCCTGTAGGAAGACAGCACATAAAGAAAAAGAATTAGCTCGCATTTCTTGCATAAAGTGGGATGGGGATTGAATTCCCCTGGCCCAGCTACAGCGATGCGGATGAAATATTAAAAAAAAGGAAAGACCGTCTGAATGAATCATGTTTAATATTGTAATTAGTAAAAAAAAAAATATATATAAGAAGTAATTTTTCAGAATTCATTTCAGAAAGCTAAAGTTACTACACTGCAACCCTTGATTTTTATGACTTCTGATGTAATATATATACTCATGAAAGTGGAGTAATCATATCGATAGCATGGTGTGATTAAAGAAAAACACGACACGTAACCAACTAGGGACACTTATTGAAGACGATGTAGATTCAGCCAGGAACATATAAAAAATACTACCTGGACATATCTGGCTAGCCACCACTCTTATCTTCTTTTCCAACTTTTGATCGCGCTACTTTTCGTATGTGCGTTGTGATGCAGTGGATGTCGGCTCGGAACGAGAAATCGGGGAGCCGAGTTCGAATTCCAGCCGAATTCATTGCATTCACTCACTCGCAAATACCCTTGGGAAAGGTATTAATCCATCTCTTCCTTCCAGTTATGGGTTAAATAACAGGACAGATTGGGTTCTATAGCCTTGGTCGGCAACCAGTCTACCGCAGAAAGCAATGGCAACCTATTGCGGGATAATCTTCTGCCCAGTCAGCGATGTCCCTTTCGAGACATGATCGCCCAAGCGTGTTTCACGTATGGCACTTAACTGACTGACTGACTTTTCGTTGTAGTGGCCGCCCAACAATTCACACTGTTGAAGGTTATCAAACGAATTAAAATGAGAAAGTCTTGTTCACTCCAGATTTTAATTAAGAAAGCCTTTTCTCTTATTCGATCTCTCTTTCCCTTTTCTTTCTATAATCTGGTTAAAGCAGGCTAATATAAAAGGAAAAGCAACGTAAATGATTTTTACTAGAATTGGTTCTGCCTGTTAATTTTTTTTTTTTATTCCATGATAATAGAATGTACGAATTGGCGGGAGGCAAGCAGAGAGGATGAAACAAAAAAATTAAAGGATTGAAGAAACATTTGCGTAGAAACATAAGTAAAACGTAGGTACCCCATTATCAAAAAAGGCCTCAAACAAGATAAAAACAAAATTTTATCGTCATAATCCTTGTCTTTATTAAGATAAAAGACCAAAGTATTTTTATCTTTAATTATATTTTTAATCCTTTTTAGAACGTTCGAAATCCTGCTTAAATATCTTGGGGCTTTTTTCATGAACGAGGGAACCAAAGATTAGTATAAGAAATTTTACCGTCTTTTTTACAGTGAAAAACGCATTGATTTGAAAATTCTTGCAAAAATCAAATAATTCTCGAATTTTAATGAAACTTTCAGGAAATATTCACAAATGAATTAAATTATTTTAGTATTTTCTTTTTTTTTTTAGAAATCATGGTAATCTTTTACATCTGTGACCCCTCTACACACACCGACATATTTAATCTTATAAAATTTCGAAAAATTAAATTCTCTTCACATAATATTTATATTATTTAAAAGCAGATATTGGAGAATTTAAATCATCGATTTTTTTTGTAAACCAGATACAGCAGTTACCAAAAATCTGCTCTGAATCTTAAAATAAAAAGTGCAACAAAACTAAGATATTATTTAATTAGAAAAGATTTTAATTGTTTTGATAAATAAGATATATTAAGGACACTATTGTTTTCAGAAAAATATTTTTTCGATAAATAATGAATCTTTACAAGAATTGTTTTCTTTTTTAAAAGAATCTTAAAATAATTTATAAAGTTTCAAATCTTGTAAATTTTTGTATTCCTTTGAACTCGTTAGGTAATATTGTTATTAAGTAAAATTAAGTTATTGTTATTTACTAATCATCAATCAAAAAGCTTGTTCATACACGCCTCTCAGAAAATAAGAACGATAACTATAATAGATTTAAAGCCAAAGTATCTGAAATTCAATATAAGGTTACAAAGAATATTTTCCTAAATTTTTAAGATTATTGAGTAATTTCAAATTTTATAAATTTGGATTTTACAAAAAAAGGTGCTCACGCTATATTTTTCAATTGTTTTTACAGAAATAGCCACCTTAGAAAAATATTAGATAAACATCCATCTGTCATCAAGCTGTCAATAACTTAAATAAACAGCTACCACTGTGTTAAAAATGCATTTCTGCGATATTTTAAATCTAAAGTAAATAATTTATGTTTTAATTCAGATTAATTATACTTTAAACCAACTAATATTCCTAAAATAAAGTTTCAGAAATGTATATTTTATCTTTGGAAGATTATTTTAATCAAGATAATTACGTTACCTAAAGATGATGCTGACATTTTTAGCAAGACAAAAACTTCTAGTTAATCTAAATTTTGAAATCTAGCAAAGCATTTTGCTTATTAAAAATACTTAATTTAATTTATTAACTTGAAATTAAAGCTAAAAGCTTTAAGAAAGATTTTTTTCATTTTTAAACGCTAGATATCGAGAATCTGTGGAGATACCTAAATAAAGAGTTAGTTCACCGAAAGAAGAAAAAAAGCAATTAACAAATATAAGAAAGAAAAACTAGACAAAGAGTAAATACTAAAAGGACTGAAAGAATAAAAAATATTTAGAAAATGTGGGGAGGACAAAACAGAAAGAAAGGTTTTCGGAAGAATCATGCATTAAAATAGAACAAAAAGAAAAATAAGTAAAACGCGGATAATTGAAGGAACAACGAAGCAATATAGGAATAAATGAATGAACAGAAATTGAAAGAAATAATCTAGAGAAAGTTAAATGAATGAAAGAACAATAATAATGTACAAAATAGATTAAACGAAAAGAAAAATCTAAGCAGGAGCCTAGAAAAAGAACGAATTAATGGAAGAGGGAATTATATATAAACGGAAAAGACGGGAAGACTACAGAAAAAATAACAGAAAAAATATGATAGAGTATCAAGGCAAAAAAAAAAAAAAAATTGAAAGAAAAATGCGAAAATCAGAATTAATGAAAAATCAGACAAAGAAATAGTGGAATGAGAATAAATAAATAAAAAAAAGAAGCAGTATGAAAACTATTGATGATCGTCGCGTAAAGAGAAAGGAAATAGACAATTTTACTGAAATACGAGAGGAAACTAGCTTAGATACAACTTGATAGAATCGCAACCAACCTAAATGGGACGTGGACAATCAGCATGCACCACAAAAGCGAATTGATTCATTGATAATTTGGTTAGCATACAAATACCAAGAATGAAATTGACTGAGATTCAAGACGAAGCCACATCCGCCATTTTCTCATTTTCAGAACAGAAAATATTTGTGCGCCCAAAGCTTATTTTAAGACGAATACTTTGAGATGTGCAAAAGCTACAAACTTTGAAAAAAAAAAAACACATTTTAAATTTCAATTATTAAATTTGCTATTTAAGCTTGTCAGTTTGAACTGTTAATTTATTTTTTTCAAATTTATCTATGAAGTAAAGCAAAAACAACTGAATTATAAGGCTTAAGCATGACAGTAACAAAAAAACAAATTTAATTTCAATTAAATATTGTAATTGTATGTGAAAATATTCTTACAATAGGATTCTTTTCTTAGTGCTGACAGGAATTCGAGTTCAACTTATCTAATCTAAACTTATTTATAAATGGAACTTTG
>JBBBDQ010001904.1:340000-412500 GCA_037127315.1 Ascarosepion bandense | reverse complement strand
GTAGTTATTTTGACTTTAAGGCTTAAGTCTTTTTGTTATCTGTGGATTATTTTTCTAATACGGTCTACATTAATTTTTGCAGAATCTTAAACTATTAATAAGTCAACATCTCTAGATAAACCAATACTGTCAGTATCAACACAATCATAGACACTTAAATTATATAGAATACATAATCCCCTTATACACACACACACACACACACACACACACACACACACACACACAAGTAAATACACGATGGTCTTTATTACAATAGGGAGTATATATATATATATATATATATATATTATCCAAAGTCTATGGCATAACTCGGATATACATGCGTTATGCAATCATCAGGTGCATATTTCAAACTGACGGTTTAATAGATTAGAATTTATGTTCACTCGATGTTCATGGGGATTAAATCTTATAAAGTTAAGTTCCTGCTTTTTAATAACAAGATTAAAAATTTAAACATTCTAAGGTTACATGTAGATAAAAATTTAAAATTTAGATTTCAAATTTTAAATTAAAATAAAGAAATAAAAATAACAAATAAGAATAATAAAATTCTGAGAGAAGAAATCAAAGAGGCGTATATTTATTTATGTATATATATAATACGGCTATGTTCATACATTGAAAGTTTGCGTCATTATATATATATATATATATATATATATTCGTGTGTGTGTGTGTGTGTGTGTGTGTGTGTGTGTGTGTGTTCTTCACTACTCGACGGCATAATTATTGCAAAAAATAAAATAATAAAACACTGTTGAAGCAACAAGCGCTGATAGTAAAGTTTAATAACTGGTAGTAAAGAGAATGAACTGAGCCGACGCCGTCTCGCTATTGTCTCTCACTGCATGAGCTTGACAGGAGGGAAATATATATGTGTGTGTGTGGTGTGTGTGTGTGTGTGTGTGTGTGTGTGTGTGTGTGTGTGTGTGTGTGTGTGTGTGTGTGTGTGTGTGTGTGTGTGTGTGTGCAACGGTTTTTATTGTTATAGAGTGGATTGAGTGGAATGACATTTTAAATTCTGTCCTAATTAACAAATGAATATATTGAATACGCTTTGGCCAAACAACATGACCCCCGTTTCGAAAATTGACACATGCATCAATGCATATTAGCTATTGTGAATGAAACAAGTAAAAAATATTTATAGTTGTTGTCGGCACCCACTCGCATCCGAGCAAATGGATCGCCATCCTCTCTTATTCCCTTTCTCCCGTTTGGTGACGTTGGCGTTGACGGCTGCAAATGCCCAGCTTACTCCTTAAATGTTGGTAAAAAACTAAGTTAAAGAAAGTTTGACGAGGCCATTAGCTTGAACTTGATTTTGGTGGACAACTCTGCGCGGCGGTGAGAACGACACACTTGACCAGAAGCGCTTCCCTCGCGGCTCGAAGAAGATTGAAACAGGCGAGATATGCCAAACCTGGTTTCATCGGGCTGTCGGATGTTTGATCTGTCATCGTCCGCCTTGGTTACTCCAGCCCGACTGGCGATACCCTCTCCCGCCGGTCTGGTTGTATAGATTTTTTCTATTTCGCCATTGGAGTCTTCGGAGATTGGTCGTCATGTGTGACCCTACAGGAGTTGAAACTCCAGACAGCTTTGCTCTTGAGATCAACGGGACATGCGAGCTCTCTTCCATGACAAAAAAAATTAATTAATTAATATGGTCATGAGAATGTAAATAACTTTAATGGTGTAAATAAATGATAAACATTAATAAATGACAGTGGCATTCAATGACGCCATTTTGTAAGTGATGTAAAATTCAATTGAAGACCGAAAAAAAAGTCGCAGTTGTCATTCGCCTTCGATTTAACTTCAAAAGAGAGATGTCGGCTACGGAATATTTTCTCAAATCGTGGAAGAATGAGCACAAATGCACGACAGATTAATGTTATTATAACTGCCTGAAAGTGATATTTCAGTCTTTCTGACATCGGCTTGATATAACCATCAAATATAAGACTACATGACAGTCCATGCTCTCGCAGCTGTCATATCATCTTCTATGTGCCCTTTCACTCCAGGACGTGGACCATCATGACTCTTCACAACATCCTGTTCTATGTGGCTCTCAATATGGTTTCTCTTTTTAATATCCCTCCTCATCCTTGTTCTGTCAATCAGTTACACTAGTTCGTTAGGTAGATTGTTCGCTGGTTTCGCTGCCTCTCTTTCCTTCAATATGTCTTATGAGTAGTAGATTCTCCAAAACCTCTTTCTTCGTTATATCGCCAAAAAGTCTGAATTCTCTCTCTCTCTCCCTCTCCCTCTCTCTCTCTGATTCTAACTATAAGTGTTCTTATTTGTAAATCATATCTTCTCTCTCTCTCTCTCTCTCTCTCTCTCTCTCTCTCTCTCTCTCTCTCTCAGGGATTGTTCATATAAGCTATAAATTTAGAATTCTTAAAAATCTCTCTCTCTCTCTCTCTCTCTCTCTCTCTCTCTTGCTAGCTTTTAATTAGTAATAAAGAGAAAGAAAACAATACTCTGGTTTATCTCTTCATTACTTATTAAAAACTAGCTATAAAGAGAGATAGAAAAGATAGGATTTACAAAAGTGGACATTTATAGTTAAAACCAGAAAGAGACAATTGAGATTTCTTGGCGATATAACGAGGAAAAATGCTTTGGAGAATCTGATACACACACACACACACACACACACACACACACACACACACACACACACACACACACACATATATATATATATATATATATATATATATATATATGATTAATATCTTATATACAAACTCTTAAAATACGATATTCTGATCATTACAATATTCTAATTCATTATCTCTTGATTTCCTTTTTACGTTATGTAGTGTTTAACAAGCTTTTCTCGCTAGATCAATTATAATTGAGCTTCACTGGGTGCGCCATACTTGCAGCCTTGTGCCACATTTAAACTACACTTAGAAACTAACTGCACTGCATAAGAACTTACCCAAAGCGTAAATGATCGCTTTTTATGTTCGATCAGTAATCTCTTTTTAAAGAATTAGTAAAGAGTAAATTTGAGTTTCGATCTAGAAAATCGTCCACCTCTTTCTTAAATCATGAACTTCAGGCAAGATGATGTAGCCTATTCAGCAGGCGAGAAATGCATTCAATTTGTACCCTTAATTGGTAGGCGTGACTAGTCTGCGCTTTCATTTCATTTACCAAGGCATTCGCCCACCTCTACTTGGAACTTTCCCATAAAAGATTAATGATCTGAAAATGTCTAGCAGTGTTTGAAAGAATCGAATGAGAATTCTATTCTTGGAACTAAAAGGAGCAGTACACATCACTAATCAATGGTTGATGCAAGATCGAATTCATCAAATTTAAACAAGAACCCATTCATCAATAATTATTACCCCAAGCTCCATTGCTTAATGCAATTTGTGTATTGGTGAGCATTTCCAGTCAAGGACGAAATTTCGATTTTCTTGGACGAAGCCAAGATCAAATTTATCGTTGATTCACTGAGAACTAGACGACCATTCAATGAGTTTTTAGAGTCTATAATACTAATAATTATTGAACTATAATTGATGTCGGTATAATCCTTATTTAGCCTTAATTGTATCCCACCCACCTCATCAAAATGTTTATCGATCATATTACATTGAAATACTGAGATGAGAAAATTCTGACTCAAGATTATTTATATTAATAAAAAAAAAGGAAGAAGGTAGTATCAATTTTCAAAGATTGTTCATATAAGCCATAAATTTAGGATTCTTAAAACTTCATGCTGGAAGTAGTGAAGGAAAGTGAGAAGAAATGATTAAACATCAACTGGAAGAAGATAAAATGTATGATTGTTAGCAAAAACATGAGCCCAAAGTGCCAATTGCAAATCGGTGATACTAAAATCAAACGAGTGCTGAAATTTAAATATCTAGAAAGTGTTTTAACAGAGGACGGAAAATGTGACTGAAATCAGAAGGCGTATTGGGATACCCAAGGAAGCATTCCAAAATTCAAAAGCTAAGCAGAGTACTAAGAAATAAAAAAAAATCCGCTAGAAATAAAAAAAAATTCGCTAGAAACAGGGAAAAGAGTTCTAAACTGCTTTGTGATTTTTATCCTTCAGTATGGCAGTGATTGCTGAACGATCTCATCAAAAATGAAAAGGAAACTTATACAGAACTGTGTTTCTTCAGAAAAATGCTACGGATAACTGGGGATCGAACATGTGAGCAACGAAGAACTTTTGGAGAAAATGGAAAAAAAAAAGGAAATTAATATTGATTTTCTAGATATTCTTAGTTTTGGCACAAGAACGAAGGTGCCCCCTCCCCACAAAATTTGGAAACTAATACTTAACATCAGGAATAGATATTTGAGGTTTCTAGGACATATAATGAGGAAGTGTGGCTTGGAAAACCTAATACGATACACAGAGAGAGAAAAATTGACATAGAAAAACAAAATACATCCTTGTACAAAATAATTGAAACCGAACGAATAATGTTTTCTTTAGCTCTTTCACACTTTCCCTGATCACGTTTGCGTCGCCTCGCCTCTTGGCCTTGTTTTTCTCTTCCGACCGCATTTTCCTTTATGTTTTGGGCTGATGAGCCCAGTTTGTTTCTTCTGCTTTATCACACGACTGACAGTTAAAAGGTTGACACGAACAATATCCGCGATCTCTCTGTAAGGCTTGCCAATGTGTTCATGCAGCGTTACAAATTTCGTACTCTTCCTTAGAGTAACATCCATCGCAGGCAATGGCCGTAGGACAAATAATAGACAGTCGAGACAATAGTCTAGATAAAATAGATAAAAATAAAAATCTAATGCAGTCACGAATAACGCAATATTTTTCAAAACCAAACAAATTTCATCATATACCCCGAAAATAGATTCATATTACTATACACCGCTGCAAATGACGTAATCTGAGGAAAAATAAAAATCGATTACACCCTATAACCCCGGTGGATCCAAGACTTACCTATGGCGAAAAAAAGAAAACTAAAGTAGTTGTTTCAATTAATTTGCACAAGAGTGTATAACATAGTGAGCTTAAGTAAATGGATGGCGGAATAGAGCTTAAAATAAATAACACAAAGAGAAAGTTTATTAAGAGCTACAGAGGACAGGAAATTGATGAGAACCATGATCTCCTTCGTCCTGTGGGGACACGGCACATGAAGAAGAATTCAGGCCCAATCCTAATTTAACTCCTGTTGTCGACTTGAGTTCATTTCCTCCTTTTCGGATCGAAGGATTTTATAATGCATCTCGGAAAAAAAGTAGCGTGTTGATCTTGTGAATAACTAAGACGATATTTGATTCTGACGCCGCATGTTCTGCAAGTACGACATCATTGGTGCGTCTAGGGTAAGATAACCTGATGCAACTTATCTCTTTTCGATCTGTCCTTTCTCTTATACTATTTACCACACCAAGGCAAGAGAACTCAGACTTACTTTGCTATTTAACCCATAGCTTGAGGAAGGTTGATTCATACCTTTTTCAATGCCATTATCACGAAATGTCATGTAGACTCGCAGACTTGATAAATATTAATCGCACAATTCTCAGGCGGAGAAAGAAACAACAAATACTCAGTCAGAAAAGTGGTATTATTTAATTAAAAATATAATAAAATATAATAAAAACAGATAATAATAATAATAATAATAATAATAATAATAATAATAATAATAATAATAATTGTAATATATATCATTCAGCAATGAATTGAACACTGTTACGCCTTCCTATATATATATATATATATATATATATACCAAGAACAAAAGTTGAATGCTTTTATAAACCCATAGATAATATTATATTTCGCGGCTCTCTTATCACTGCTCGTCAGACCAAATTCATACAACAATGAATGGGTCAAATTTATCCAGAAAAAGTCAAGTGAAATAGAAAAAAGAAAAAAAGAAGATAAAAAGGAGAGAAAGAAATTCCTGTGAAATTTACCTTACCAAGTACCAATGATTTTACTTTATATATATATATATATATATATATATATATATATATTGACTTCAGTCACTTTATCAATGACATAAAGTGGAGTCCCTCTATCCTTTCTACAAATATTTTCATGGCAACTGCTTTGACGAGCTTTTTTCCTAGTACCTGTCTACATTAATTTAAGCGTGCTACTAGATTTTTAACTAGGTCCCACCGTTTTACTGCTGAACTATAGAATATTCTATTCTAACAGTCTTTCTTCTAGCACTTTCCACCACCCGCGGAACTCCCTTCCGTTTTCATGCTTCCTTTATAACTACAATTTCAAACATTTAAATGCAATGTTAATCGCCGCCTCTCATCTTGAACCCTGCGTTATAGTGACAATACAGCCTTGCATTGAGTAAAATGATTAAAACAAATATATTGGTTTATGACTTTTTGTAAAATAATTGATTTCCTGTATCATAATTCGATGAAGTTTTGTTAAAAATAATGAAAAAGGTCTAATTCATTTTTTTTAAATGTCACCCTAACAAAATATTTCGAAAATCGTATATAGGTTGTACTATGATTTTCTGTCGCCTTCTAAAATTTTATAGAATATTCGAGAGCTCGTTGTTTGTACGTTATGCTATAGGTATAGTCTGTTAAATGAGTTGAAAATACATAAGTACTATCCAATGACATCATTAGCAAATTGAAAAATAAAGCTCCTGAAATATTTTAATTTTTACAGTTATAGCGTATGTGACAAAATCGAATTTTCGCTTTGGAAGTGACCTTTTTGAAAAGCGAAAACAAATTGTTGCCTTTTTCATTACTTTTAAACATAAAAGTTCATCGAAAGTTCACAGGAACATAGGGAGTTACAAAAAAATCATAACCCTGATAATAAACGTCTTGTTAAATCCTCATAAGGTGTATGAATTTGGTCCTTTATTAAGGCTAACAGGCTATGAATATCGACGATTTCCAAATAGTCTCTCATCCAGTTTACATCATAAAATCGTTTTTTTGTGAGAGCAAGATGGCCTGAGTAGATCAGGAAGTACTTCTCCATATATAGTGCTTGATATGCTACACATACCGATGAGTATAAATGTATGATTTTTTTATGAGTAGTGGAATGCTTACTGTAAAGCGATAATTAATTTGAAAAAGATCTGCTGAAGCAAAACCGGTAATATAATAAATTTCATTGTCAGTTGATATCGCACTGATGAGTCTCCGCGTCAAACAAAAGCCTAAATGCTCACTTAGATAAAAATAAGTTTAGCATATATCTACGTCCACGGAGAAAAGGAATTCAAGTATAAAGATTATTATGAAAGCAATTATTCTCAGTAAACAAAGAATTCAGATTCCGCTAGGGACTATTATTTGTCTGAATTTCTGGAATGAGGTGTTAATATTCTCATCTTTGTTGTTTTCTCACAATACTTTAGTCTATGTACCCTTTGGCCATCTTCCTTTTTTCTGTGGCTTTTTTACTATCTCTCCTAATACCTGTTCTCGTTACGTAAGTTATTCACTGCTTTACTCCCTGTCACTTACCTTCAGTGTGTTCTGAGCGTGTCAAATTCTCTAAGACTCATTATGTTCCCTAAAAATGCCAATAGTTTCTTTCTGATTGTCTTTGCGTCTGTCGATTCGGGTTATCTTTTTTTAACTCATTTATTTATTTTACTGGCGTAGTACTGCTGTTCGCCCTGTTTCCGCTGAGTCAACGCCTGTGCTACTCAGCCCAGCGATTGAACTCACAATTATTCTGCCACAAAACCAAAAACCAACACTTTAATCCATCTCCGTGGTGATTGCACCAATTTTGGCACAATTCCGTATATACAGGTAATGCTTTGAGGTTAAATTTGTTAATAGTTTGAGAAAATTCTAATTTATAATCTTGAGCAGATTATAAATTAAAATTTTTGCCTTTGACCAAACGGAATATTTTTTCTAAAATGGAATGGTTTTCCAAAACAGCTGTCGAAACAAACTGTGGTTGTATCTTCAGTGATTTATTTTGAATTAAAAAATAAATTTATCCGCGTTTAATAATCTGCATGCTGAAATTAATCAACGAAAGCTTTTTGCCTTGAAAAAAAATCAATATCTATCGAAAGTAAATTTATTTAGATATTCGTTGAATTTAGCCATCATTGGCACAAATTGAATATCCAGTGAGAATTTATTTGTTCGTTAAAAAAATAAATAAATTCGCAAGTGAATTGAATTTAGTTTATACTGACAAATACTGCTAACAACTAATGGAAAAATACAATGTTTTATTTTTGGATTTTTGTTGCTTTTGTTTCCCTTTCAAGATAATGATATTGAACTCTTTACACTAACCTTTTACCTAATCTTGAAACATAAGCACTCGTCCGCAACAAACTCATTGAGGACGTCAAAATTCCTACTTTAATGCTTATATTTGGGCCCTTTATATACAAGACTTAATTACGCATGCGTTGTCTTCTTCTTTCGTTTCCTCCATTCTCGTACGGTTGCCGATAAATTACTATTCCATGCAGTAACAGTCAGCAACTCCTTTGCTTCCTTGAAGGATTTAAATAGATGCAGCCTAATATCTCTGTCTCTCTCTCTCTCTCTCTCTCACACACACACACACACACACACACACACACACACACACACACACACACACACACACACACTTCGCCTCCAGAAAATTCTTTATTGATTTTTTTTGTGATTAATTCTGTTTCACTGCCATTCTTGGGGCTTCTGCTTTAAACGATAAAACTGACTTTATAATGTCGACGCTTTCAGCGACGTCGTCGAAGTGGCAGCAATACTAGTATTAATAACACTTGTGTCAGTCACAGACTTGACAAACTGAGTTTTCGTTTTGCGAATATTTTTGTCTACATGCAGAAATAGTATGAATTTATTTTTTACTCTTCGGCCCAGAAGATTCAAAATGCCGTATACATTCTTTTTCTCGTTCGAGAAATCAAAATGTCATTAATGTTTAGTCAAGAAAAATATACATTTTTTATATTCTGTAATTCACCCAATACAAGCATCAAGAGACACTCAAGGTAGAAGATTACTGTGAAAATTATAATGAATAAGGTGCATGATACGAATGAAAGAGACAGTGGTAGGAAGTGAGCGTTATGAAGAGTATAACGACGATCAGCCTATCAGTTAAGTGCCATATTCTGAAATTTACACGAAATAAATACTAATAAAAAATGAATAATGGTTGACAATGCGATATTTAATAAAATTCAAGATAATACGACTAAAACTAGCCACTAATTTCAAATTCTTAAAATATAAATTTAAGTAATCGGGTAGCGGATACAATTTGTAGCTTAGTTTGTTGAAAACATTTCTGCATTTTGGAAATGCCAACATAGTTTTGTTTTGTTTTTTGTTTTTTTTGTTTTTTTTTAATCATATCACCCCGAGCAAGGCAGTAACGCCACTGATGTGCAGGGGGCTACGTAAGAGTGAAAAGATTGGAAAAGAGAAAGCCGGAAACCACATCCTAAACAAAGAACAAGGGATGAGCCTCTACACCTGTTCAATAGACGTGGGTGGAGTGTCAAACCGGGCGATAGTTTAGTCTATCTACTCCAATTGAAAAAAAAGAAAAAAGAAAAGAGTGAAAAAATTGGAAAAGAGAAAGCCGGAAACCACATCCTAAACAAAGAACAAGGGATGAGCCTCTACACCTGTTCAATAGACGTGGGTGGAGTGTCAAACCGGGCGATAGTTTAGTCTATCTACTCCAATTGAAAAAAAAAGAAAAAAGAAAAGAGTGAAAAAATTGGAAAAGAGAAAGCCGGAAACCACATCCTAAACAAAGAACAAGGGATGAGCCTCTACACCTGTTCAATAGACGTGGGTGGAGTGTCAAACCGGGCGATAGTTTAGTCTATCTACTCCAATTGAAAAAAAAGAAAAAAGAAAAGAGTGAAAAAATTGGAAAAGAGAAAGCCGGAAACCACATCCTAAACAAAGAACAAGGGATGAGCCTCTACACCTGTTCAATAGACGTGGGTGGAGTGTCAAACCGGGCGATAGTGTAAATATATCAAAATTATTTAACAAAAATACCTATCTCATCAATTGATTGATTGTTTTTGTTTGGCGGCACATCAACTATATGGGCTTTTGAATGCCGAAATCTACATATTTTGTACGGAATTTTTTTTGGAGGGGGGGATAATGAAGGTTAATAGTGATACAAGTCTTACTTAGCTCGGGCGAGAAGAGGTGAATTCAAAGTTGTTAGCACGTAATTGAATATAACGAACCCAATTGGAATTGGAACCCGGTTCTCCAATTATCATTTTCGAGCTGTTTACTGAAATCAAACCGGTACAGAAATTTAAATACCAGGGAAGTGTTCTGACAAAGGACAGAAGGTGCGATAGTGAGATCCGAATGCGCATTGACATGGTCAAAGATGCATTTCAAAAGCTAAATAGAGAAACAAAGAAAAGAGTACTTGACTGTAATGTGATATCTGTCCTCTGATATGGCAACGGATGCTAGACAATCTTATCAAAGATGAAGGAAAAACTCGACGCAACAGAAATGTGGTTCTACAGAAGGGTGCTAAGGATACTATGGAACGAACATGTGAGCAACGACAAGGTTTTGGAGAGGGTACAAACGAAAAGGAAACTTATATTTAACATCAAGAAAAGACAGCTGAAGATTCTGGAACACGTAATGAGGACAGGGGTCTTGGAGAATCTAATACTCACAGAACAATAGAAGAAAGAGAGACAGTGGAAAGCAACGCGAAGTATGCTTGATGGGTTTGAGCAAGGGGATGGCGGAGCAGGTTTTGGGAATCTCTCCCAAGAGAAAAACTGTTAAGAACGACGAGGGATAGAGGTAATTAGAAGCCCGTGATCGCCTACATCCTGAAAGGACATGGGACATAAAGAAGAAAATTATCCATTACACCAACCTTACAGCTTACAGCATCACGTATTCCCAAGCAGTCACCCATCTAGTTATTGACCAGAGTCAACATTCCTCAACTCCGGTGATCGTACAAAAATCGGAGTTTCAACATGATACGGCCGTAAGCTCTATCGCACCATGATTTATTTTCTAAACAATGCTGTTTTTTCAGCAGCAAGGAACATCGTTAATAAGATTAGTACGCTATCACATTGTGATAGATAATCCCTCTAACTCACTGTTGTAAATGCTACAATCACATGATTAAGCTAACATATTCATAATTTATAAAACGCAGCATTGGCTTAACGGTTAGTTTTCTTCTATGTGCCGTGTTCTTTCAGGACGTTGATGATCATGACTCTCCCCAATTTTCTGTAGCTTATAATAACTCTTATCATTTTTGCGTCTATTCTAAACTATGCTTTGCCATCCTTTCACTCAAACCAGTTGTGCGTTGCTTTCCTCTGACCTTCTTACCATCAATCTGTCTTATACGTATCAAATTTTCCAAGCCTTCTTTCCTTATTATTTCAACTGTGTCTTCTTGATGTTAAGCGTAAGTGTTCATTTTGTTGCCGTTGTTTATGATATTCTCATCATCCTTTTGTAGAATCGCATTTCTGTTGCTTCAAGTTAAACAAAAAAATTGAAATCAGAGAACAGAGCTCATATTCCGGCTAAAGTAGTTCGTGTTTAAGGTCCAACTCTCTAGTCAAAATCATGGACTACTGCTTCTACTATGTAACCCTTTTTATCTGTCTAAAGAAATGCTATAAGAGTTTTATTTGCGTAATAGCATATCAACAGCCTAAGGGTTGTTGAATTCCAAAACCTGATTCACTTGCAAATGCTTGATTACAATCAGAACAATTCAGCGTTCATATGCAATCATTTTCTCTTAATCACATTTTATCAGGCATAATTGCTTCGTGTCATTGTTCATATCAAGTCGCATTTGCTTTTCTTATCAATGTTCGGGTGAAAAAAAATTGATGTTAACAAACATGATGAAAACGACAGGAAGTGTCGTATAAATAACGCAAACCATAAGAATGTCATGTTTCAGAAGCGCTATGAATATAAGAAATAAACCCTATTTTCAACACAATTACTTTCCTACATACATACCATATTAAAACATGAGTATACTTTATTTTCTGCCTAATAACAGATAATATTTACAAATAGGCCAAAAAGATTCCACAATGTAATACGCACTGTTTAAATCAAAGTGTCTATTGGCTCAAATTTAACATTGCCATGTGAAATATATGGCGAATCAGAGAAAACTAAAACCGTTTTTTTTCTCGATACTATGCTTGGAAAAATCAATTCTTATAAAAATCAAATACGTTTCTTTCAGCGCGTGCTGAAAGAAACGTGTTGGCTACTTTAAACGAATCATCTCCAACAGGGAAGATCAGTGAATCTTCGATGATGATCAAAATATTTTCTTAATCATAGTTTTCTTTATATTGTGGATCAAGTACTTAAAAGAATTTTCTTAAATACAGCTTTGGCTGTAGAACAACTTCTCAAAAGTTTTTTTTCGACCACAGATTTTTACTATGGAATAACTATTAAAAGTCTTAACAAAACGTCTTTTGTCGACCGATTGCCCAAATATTTTAAAACAACTAAATACTATTTTATTCTTTCTCGACCATTTTGAATTAATGTACATATGTTTGTAAATACAAATGATTTATTTGACAGTCATCTCCATGTTTCTTTATTTTATTGTTGCTTGGAGTTCGAACCGAACTCTTATATATATATATATATATATATATATATATGTGTGTGTGTGTGTGTGTGTGTGTGTGTGTGTGTGTGAGAGAGAGAGAGAGAGAGAGAGAGAGAGAGAAAACCACAGAGTTAGGAGCCAATTCGCTTTCCGTTTGGGTAGACACATTATCATGAATTCTTTTCTGCCATGAAAAATATGAAAACTTTGGGCCTTGTACAAAGAGTTTTCGTGCTTGTTTCTGAAATCTGGTGTGCGTTGTGGTGCAGTGGATATCGGCTTGGAACGAGAAATCGGGGAGCCGAGTTCGAATTCCAGTTGAATTTCTTTGCATTCACTTACGCGCAAATACCCTTGGTAAAGGTATTAATCTGTCTCTTCACTCCAGTTATGGGTTAAATAACATGACAGATTGGGTTCTATAGCCTTGGTCGGCAACCAGCCTACCACAGAAAGTAATGGTAACCTACTGTGGGATAATCTTCTGCCCAGTCAGTCATGTCTTTTTCGAGACATGATCGTCTAAGCGTGTATCACGTATGGCACTTAACTGACTGACTTCTGAAATCTGGAGACAGTTAAAAATGGAGTTTTTGTTAGAAAGTTTTCACACACACTTAAATAAAATCAACAATGTTTTCATTTAGTTTTCTCATTTATCGACTGCTTTAATCATAGAAATGACATTTTTCAGAAGCATTGTGAACTTAATAACCAAGATAAAGACAATGGCCCGAGGCGTGTAAATAGAGCCAATAAAAATTCAACTTAGATGTTGGCAAATGTTAACTAAGTTTAGGACAGCATTCGGAATTATGTTCATTAGGTTATATAATTTATTAGATTAATGTTTATTAAGTTATATAATTAACTAGCAGTATAGCCCGGCGTTGCTCAGGTGTAATGAAAGCTTTGAAACTAATCCATGGTTCAAAATTTTTCCTGGAGTGCAGACTCTTTGGATGTTGGCACGAAAGACTAAGAAGCAATAGTTGTTTCCAGTCAAAGCGAAACCGTAGATTGAAAGAAAAATGAGTGGATGTAAGTCAAATTTTGATTTTTAGTATCGATGCCAAATAAAATTTCCGTCGCAAACTGAATTTTGAAGGCTAAATAAGTTCTCTGGGTAAATGGTATCATGGCTGGGACTAAGAAGCAAAAACCAAAATAAAAGGGCTGAAAACCTGATTTTGATCAGACCCGATAGGATATCGGGGTAGCGATTTCCAATATCGGTTAAATAAGTCATCCAAGGATAAACTAACCTAAATATGTCCGTGAAAACTTATCGTACCCATCGGGAGTAAAAATGGAGAAAAATGATCCATATTGATGACTGAATATCGGTTTTTGATCAGATTCGATAGAATATCGGGGGTATCAATTTCCGATATCGGAGAAAAGTTGTCTGAGAAAGTTGTTTGAGAAAGTTGAGACTAAAAACTATAATTTTACCAAGTTAGAGGAAATTCTGCAGCAAGAACCACGATAAAAGGGCTGAAATCCTGATCTTGATCACACCTAATCGGATATCGGGGTATCGATTTCCAGTATCGGGGGGGGGGGGAGAGAAATCGGAAAAAATAGGTAACCCATGACCTGACCGGAAGCCTAAATAATATTTGTGTGAAGTTTGGTGAGAATCGGATAAAAATTGTGGATTTGTATAAAGAACACACACACACACACATTTTGCCTTTTATATATATAAACGAATTTTAACGAAACTTGGTTATAAGCAACCGACAATTTGTAATGAATTATTTTGAACATTATTTTTACCGATACTCGTATTTAAGTAGATATTCTGTTTTTAATTAAACAGTATTTTATATTTATATCTACCGGCCTGATTATTTACGATAAATTTTTATTACGAAAATGTGTGCTATCCAGCAGGATTCGAACCTGCGACCCCTATTTACATAGGGGAAGCTACCATTTGATCTGGTAATGTCTTAGAACGCTCGACCATAGATAGCCTCCTGATCAGATGAGGTTTTTATCATGCTTATATAACACAATTTTCGATTCATCGTAAATAAACATATCTGCTCTGAAATGTATCGTAATGTCAACAAATGTAAACATGTTGCGGAAATTAGCGAATTTTAACGAAACTTGGTTATAAGCAACCGACAATTTGTAATGAATTATTTTGAACATCATATTAAATACGAGTATCGGTAAAAATAATGTTCAAAATAATATATATAGATAGATAGATAGATAGATAGATAGATAGATAGATAGATAGATAGATAGATAGATTAGATTAATGTTTATTAGACTATATAAGTTATTAGATTAATGTTTAATAATCTATATAAATTATTAAGTCAATTTTTATTATCCTATATAAGTTATCAGGTCTTTGTTCATTAAAATATATTTTTAAATATACCCCACTACCTTAAAAATGATACTGTAATGTCTACTTTGATATCTTCGAATAATTCTTTCAAATATTTGCTTTATAGGAGATAAACTGTGGCTCGATAAGTTCCAACATATAATCGGCTGAACACACACGAAATCAAGTGGACTCTAAGTGATATTATTGAAGTTGGTGTATTTAAAAAAAAATTATATTGTCTGGAATCTCAAAATTAAACTTTTTTTTTTAACTTTTCAATTTTTTGGCCATTATTGAGGGATCGACACATTTGTGAACACCAAATTATTGAGAACCGGATTAGTATCTTAATTTTTGGCTGTTGATTGCATCTTTCGTTTTTGTTTTCTTCAGTCTTTTTACATACCGGCGCGAACGCGAAGCGAAACAGAGCGTGGGGATTGATTTGCTTGTTGGTTTGGTTTGCATTTTTTTTCTTTTAATCATCTCACCCCAATCAAGGCATTCCACTGCCACTATTGCGCATGGGGCTACATAGGAGAAGGTAAAGAGAAGGAGTGGTTAGACATAGGGAATATCAGGAGGAAGGTGACAAATGAGTAAGGATACCGAGGATGAGCGTTGGGCAGAATGTTTGATAGAATGGGAGCAGGTTAGTGTGTTAGGAGGTGTCGATTGACCTTACATTTAAACTCCTGGAGATTGTATCCGTCGGGGAAGCAATCGTGTGGAAGAGAATTCCACAGTCGGGAAGTGCGAGGAAAGAAACTGTTGGAGTAGAAGTTGCGGTTGCATTTTATCAGTTTCACTGTAAAAGGGTGGGATCTAGTTGCTAATCTAGTATCTCGTGCAAATTCGTATTTAGGGGGCACCAGTGATCTAAGTTCATCGGGGCAGAAGCCGTGAAAGTATTTATAGAAGAGACACAGGGAAGCCACGTCGCGCCGGTGAGAGAGAGAGACTACAGGCGGTCTGCCAAGTCGGTATCTATCACATTACAGACCCTCCTCTGAACCTTATCGAGAAGCCCGAGGAGAATAGCAGGGGAACCCGACCAGATATGGCAGCAGTATTCAATGCACGGGCGGATGGTAGATTTATATATGTGCAGGATAGATTTAGACGGAAAAAACTTCCGGGCCCTACACAGAGAAACGACTTTCATAGCAGCGGATTTAGCAATGGATTCGATATAGTCATTCCATTTGAGGTCCGCTGAAAGTGTGAGACCAAGGAGGCGTAGTGTTTTACTCTCTGGGAGGCAAGCCTGGTCCATGCTAATGGGAGGGAGGTGAGATTGTCGATGATGGTTAATTGAGAGTAGCTTCGTTTTAGAAGCATTAAAATTTACTAGCCATTTCTTACCCCAGTCCAATATGGATTGGAGGTCTTTTTCAATCTCGGCTGCGAGGTTAGCTTTGACGCCTACACCAGAATTTTGTAGGAGGCGAGAGTAAAATGTGGTGTCATCGGCGTACTAACCTACTTGGGCTCTTATGGAATCAGGGAGATCATTAATGTATATCAGGAAGAGTGTAAGACCTAAGATGGAGCCTTGGGGGACACCTTTTGTTTAATGACATATCAACTCATCAACTCCTTATGGGCCATTTAATGCCGAAATTTAATTTTCTATGGAGATTTGTTTTTTTAACTATTAAAATCTGTTGCTGGTATTTTTACTTTAAAAATGTATTTTTATATTTTCTTAATTGATCCCACTTTGAGGTGCACACTATTTGCCCATAGCTGGGACCCTAAAAAAGTGCTACCACCCCAAGCAGGGAGGACCTGGGAACAATAGCAATTACGAGGTGGTTCCATGCTCATCAATAATGACGAGAGGCCTTACTGCTGGATGTAGTTTATTGTCATACTCAGGACAGGATTGATTTGTCGCTGAAAGACAAAGAAGAGCTTTTTGTATGTTCGCAAATCACCGCATTCACTGATTAAATGAATGCCGTAAAGGATCCAGCAGTTTACGCTTAAGATCTGATAAATCATGGGATAATACGATTTATTTTTATTACTTAAAATAATACCTATTTTCTTTTTGTTAGATAACGTATAACAAAACAAAAGTGCCACAGTAAACAAAGGTTGTCAGATTGGACAACTTTTGAAATTTAAACACTACAAAAAATTTGAATTTCGTTACTTGCGACTCTGGAGGCATCTTTTATGTGCCGTGTATCTTATAAATAGCTCTTCAAAACTTCTTAACTTTCGAAATTCTAAGCAATTTTTGTCCTCTTTTTATCCCTCCCAGTCCCGGTTCTGCCATCCATTTGCACAAACTCGTTGGGTATATTACTCACTGTTTCCCTCTGCCTCTCTTATCTTCAATATGTCAAGCGCGTGTCAAATTTTCCAAACCCTCTTTTTTCGCTTTCTGATTCTATATGCAAATCTTCTTTTCGTTTCCATTTTAATTAAAACTTTTTTGCTCCCCGTGTTCAGAGTATGGTATTCTCATCATCTTTCTGTAGAACTACATCGCTGTTGCATCAAGTCTGAGAATGATATATCCCAGTGATCGTAATGAAAGTTTCGGTTCGAAATTTCTAGTACTTGAACAAGGCCGGAGCGTCGGAAACATGGCAGTAAACATGTGGACAATAGTCCGAACAATGTAAATAGTGACATTTCAAGAGTTTGGAGCCACCGATTGTGATATTACATTTAACCTTCAAATACACTAATACAAATGTGAAACTTTATTATGATACCTTGCTCATCCCTTATAATCTAATCATCTCTCAGTTCCGTCTCTGTCCGCGACGTAGTTGAGAAAAAATACTCAGAGGTACCCGGTCCCGGGGAAACAAGTGCATGCTGCTGTACATCTGGAAAGAGAAAATCGGTAGTCATACCGATGCCAGCGCAACCGATGTTTGCGGGGGCTCGGCAATTTTTAGCCCTTGGCCGTGTGTACATGCTCAGGTTCCCCACATTTAACCCGATTTTGTGTCACAGGACGTCTCAATGGGGAGACGGGATAAATATTATTATATTAGGTATTATTTTATCCTAAAGGATGATTTTTGTGAAGATTAAATATTTTATTAAAATATATGACTTTGAATTAATTATTCGATACAAAGACATTAGAATAAATGCGATAGATGGAAAGGTAGATTATTTCAATCTTTAAAAAAGTAAACTGACATAGGACAGTTACGTAATATTAATCATACTCAAGTGAGATGTCTGTCTGCTTTTTATTTTATTCTTTTACTGTGTTTTTTAGAAATGTTTTTTAACTGAATATATATATATATATATATAGTCATCCGCAGACAGATCCGTTTCGCTGTATCACAGCTCATCAGTACGGTTAGATTCCGATTGCTTTTAACCCAGGATTGAAACCCGACCGAATTTGCGTCAGTCGGCGATTCTACCTCTCTCTCTCTCTCTCTCTATATATATATATATATATACCTCTCTTTCTCACTTTCTCTCTCTCTCTCTCTCTCTCTCTCTCTATATATATATATATATATATATATATATATATGTATATATATATGATTATTTAATTACTTAGTTTTTGGTCATAATTAAGAATAACCAGTACACACTTTTATTAAAAAGTGTTCAATACAATTATATTGTAGCACTTTTTAATATTTTCATACACATGAAAATGTTATAACTTCTAATTTTGAAAATTGCGCGTTCAAAACAAATTTCCGTTACGTGAGCTTTCTTTAAAAAAAAACGGTAAAAATCAGTTATTGCAAATCGCCTGAAAACACCACATGGTAGAAACTTATGTCACGTATTAACACGTATTAACACGTTTACAAATGAAATATACATATATATATATATATATATATATATATATATATCTTACCCCTATATATATAGATATATAATTTCTGAAGACGATCACCACGTTGTATCCGTGTTGATAGTTAATAATAATATCAATTATTAATGATGATAATGTCAACTATGAACGCAGATAAAACGTACTGACTTTTTGGGAAAAATAAAAAAAAACGCTCTATAGATACATGCATATATAAATCTATATATTCATTAAAAATCATCCTTAATAATACCTAAAAGACTAGCCCAAAACTATATAACATTCAGAGTCTTTTTTGCACATTCTGAAAAGAAAATACTTGTACAAATGCAAAAGAAATTGAATAAAAAGCTTAATAGCTGCGCTTTGTCAGTCGGCTTCAACGAAACTTGTATAAATTTCTTATTGTTATAAATGTTATTTTCACTGAGTACATGTGTTTGAGTTGCTATATATATGTCAGTCGGCTTCAACGAAACTTGTATAAATTTCAACGAATTTATAACTTGTATAAATTTATAACTTGTATAAATTTAATAATTTAATAATAATTTATTTAATAATAATTTAATTTATATAATAATAATTTATATAATAATTTATATATTAATATATATATAATATATTAATATATTATATATAATATATTAATAATAATATATTAATAATAATTTATATTATATTAATCCCATAATATATTAATATATTAATCTCATAATATATTATATATATTATTATATCATTGTTATCATATATATTATATATATTATATATTATATATAATATTATATATATTATTATATATATTATTATATATAATATTATATATATTATATATATATTATATATATTATTATATCCTAATATATTAATCCAATAATATATTAATAATAATTTATATAATAATTAAATAATAATTTATATAATAATACTTAATATAATAATAATTTATATAATAATAATTTAATAATAAGAATTTATAACTTGCATAAATTTCTTATTGTTATAAATGTTATTTTCACTGAGTACATGTGTTTGAGTTGCTATCCATGTTTTAATTTTTTTTTTTTGTTCTGTATTAAACAGTGAAATTAATAACAACCTGCCTAAATTGAGAAGTCCTACTAAATAAAATTTCTGCTTTCGTTGGCGTATTGTCGGATAAAAAAAAATCTTTCAAAAAAATTACTGTCGGTTAAGTTTTAAGTACAAAACTGAAGCTGGTAGATATAGATTCGTAGAAGTCTTCTTCTTCATGTACCGTGTCTTTTCAGGACGTAGGCGGTCATGGACTTCCACTAAGCCCTGTCACTTGTCGATCTCAATATTTTTCTCTTGGTATCCCGCTCCGCAATCCATTTGCTCAGACCCAACAAGTACGTCTCTCTCTGCTTTCCCGTGTCTCTCATTTCCCTTTATCCAACCTGTGAGTATTGAGTTCTCCAGGCCTTCCTTCCTTATTACGCGTCCCAGGAACCTCATTTATCTCTTCCTGATATTTAGTACAAGTTTTCTTCTCGTTTGCATTCTTTCAAACACCTCATCGTTGCACACATGCTTCCGTCCATGAAATCCTCAACATCCTTCTGTAAAACCACATTTCTGCTCCCTCAAGCCTCTACTTTATTCTTGATGAGACCGTCCAGCATTCACTTCCATACAGAAGGACATATATCACATAGCAATCCAGCACGCTTTTCTTTGTTTCTAATGAGATTTTCCTGTTTTTCACTACTCTGGTTAGCTTCTGAAATGCGTCTTTGGCCATGCCAATGCGTCTTTGAATCTCCATGTAGCACTTTCCATCCTCTGCCTGAACACTTCCCAGGTATTTTAATTTTTTTAACTGTTTTATTTTAGTTTCTCCGACTTGTAGTTGGCCTATTGGGCTCTTCTTTTTGCTGATGACCATACATTCAGTTTTCTTTAAGTTTATACTCAGTCCTTTTTCCTTCTTTCTTTTGCTACCTTCTGTAGAAGGTCCTGCATTTTGCTTTCCGTGTCTGCTATCAGCACCGTGTCATCTGCGTACCTGATATTGCTGAGATTGTGGCTGCTAATGACTAATCCTAGCAAGGCTTTTATTTATCTCATAATTGCTTCGCTGTACAGGTTGAAAAATTCCGGTGAGAAAACACATCCTTGTCTTACGCCCCTTTCTATTTTTGCATACTTCCTATACATACACAAGCGGTTTGCTGATAATATAAATTCTTGATTATCGTAACGTCTTTTCCGAAAATGTCGAGGATGTCGAGTATCTCTATCAAGTCCTTCTGTCGTACTTTGTTGAATGCCTTTGCGTAGTCTATAAAGCACAGATAAAGGTTCTTCTCCATTTGTATTGCTCGTTCATATAGCATTGTGAGCATGAATATCGCATTCCTCGTTCCCGTATCCTTTAATGAACCCCTATTGTTCTTGTCCTATCTCTGGGTCGATTCTGCTGCACTCTCTGTTCATCAGAATCCGTATGATGAGTTTTGTTATGTGGATCATCAAACTGATTCTTCGAAGGAGCTCACATTCCTTTGCTACCTGGCTTCTTAGGTAGTGTTATGAAGATTGACCTGCTTATTGCTGCTGTTGTAGATTTCGTTTATTATTTCTGTTAGTCTGTCTACACCAAAGCTTTAGAGGGACATCAACATCCCACCAGAAAATAGGCTTTCTTTAATCAGTAAACTCAACCTTGACCTGTCAGGCTGATCTCGCCACCCTTCTAAATAAAATGAATTGCTTATTTGACTGGAAAACAAACCTCATATTTTGTTCAGTTTCTCATTCTCTCCGGTCATCATTTTGAATAAACCGAGAACTTTCGATCTAAACGAATTATATTTCGAATTACAGTTTCTCACTTATTTGTTCTAGTCCAATATTAACGTAATTTTAGTCCATATTACTATTAACACTGCATATTTAGCAAACAGAAACATTAAAATTCCATTCAGAGCTGTTAGGTTTTATAACAACGAAAATGAATATATAATTGAATAGGAAGAGCTGATAAACTATTCCTGTATGTTTTTAACTATAAAGAATTTTCTTTTACATTTGTCGGAAATCAAAGTGCTTATTTTTAAATGTTCCGACATAGAAAATATTGTATTCTTCGTTGTATGTCTGACAAAAGAATTATTCCAACTTAAAATTAATGGGATGTAGCCTAGTAGATAAAGTGTTGTTTCTTTTTCTTCATCATTATCATAACAACAACAACTATTATTATTATTATTATTATTATTATTATTATTATTATTATTATTATTATTATTATTTTAGACTGAAATGAACCAGGTTTAAAATATGTGGAAAGAAATTTTGTTTCTTTTATTATTGTTTTTGTCATTCGATCAGTGGGAGTGATGACAGCAACAGACAGTCTTGGCATCAAAACGAAAATATGTCACACTTTAGGATTTGACGAGTTAAATTTAGATTATTCAAATGTAATTACTTTATCGATTTTGGCCTCAGAATTTAAAAACAGCAAAAGACATCAAGAAGGGTGCTTTAGCGTTTTTATTGCAGAACTCACTGGTTAACAACTTGATGAATTGTTACAAAAGGCAAATAGTGAGAAAAAGAAAATGACAGTAATGCCTGTAATAATAAGAACTGAAATCAATTTTATGAATGTGAAACAAAACAGAAAACCTGGTACTACTGAAGTTGACTGGTCCCACTCGTGAAAAAAGAGTGAGGAAAGGAATGGTTTGTAAATAATTTTTATATTTGGGAAGCAATTACGCCACGTTATACATAACACCACTTCCATTCTGTTACACATAAAATAACATTCATCCTCGAAAATGGTTAAAAGTATAACCGGAGGCGCTCGGATAAACAAAACATTTGAACATTTTTTATATTATATCTGTCCTCAAAAGAAATAAATAATAAGTTCCCATGACAAATTATATAAAAAATCTAAGCAATCACATCTTGTTTGTTATTTTTAATGAAACCTGCGTAAATAATTTTTGCAGATGAGCTTTTATTATACTTTCCTTAAGGCCCGAATTGAAAAATATAGATTTTTTATAATTTTATAAGAGCGGCTGTTTATAATATCGATATAGTGTTAAAAGAAAATATTTTCAACAAGCAATTGTTTGTCAGGTGAAATTAAAGAACAAACAGATATATATATATATATATATATATATATATATATATATATATACTGTTAAATATAAGAAACAATGAATGTCTATTATGTTTAATCATGAGCCGTTCTAAACGTCGTCATTTAATGCTGCGGCATCATGTAACTTAAATTTAGTATATCAAGGCATATATTAAATGACGACGTTTAGAACGGCTCATGATTAAACATAATAGACATTCATTGTCTCTTATATATATATATATATATATATATATATATATATATATATATATATATATATATGTGACTCTCCCATCTCTTATCTCTGGTACACAGTATGCCACAAACAACCCTCCGCAAGTTTTGAATTAAGAGTTAACCTTCTCCACCCTGCCTCCATATATATACATATATATATATAAAAGCAATTTTGTGTTAGTAATTTTGTTCTATTTAAAACTCAGTCCAGAAAACTTGATAAATTGAGGATCGATTTCGCACTTTGTCGTTATTATAAACAAAGACCCTTTCTAAAATGATGCGAACATTTTTTGTTCGATTCAGTTAAATGTCGTGCTTTGAGAAAGGTCTGATGAATGCTAATCTACAAAAAAATTTCGAAAATTTTTTCTTAACTTTTTACAAGTAGACCAGTCTATTTAAGTAGTATTGAAAACCTAAGTAAAATAGGAAATGTACAGAATACGGTATCAAAGTTTTAATATTAGCAAATATGGCAGAACATGGAAATTCTTCGAATCATTTGTCATTCTGGAAAAGTCATTGATTCGGTATTGACTTTTACTTAGTTTAAACCGGTAGACATAAATATATTTAAAATTATTAAGTATTTAGGTGTAAATGTGGCCCTAATGGTCCAAAATTGGAGCCTGGCTAGTACAAGCGAGAAGGTTTTTAGAGTGTGAGGATTGACATTTCAAAAATCTCGCTCATATTTTAATGTCCAAATAAAAGTAATTTATATAAAGGCCTCGATAAAAACTGGCCAAGAAAAAAAAAACAGAAAATACGTATTCTTTTGAGTAAATGTAGTCGTTTCTTTTTAGTCATTGGCGCGAGTCCTCCCCGTATTAAAATGGATAAATATTGAATTTACATAAGAAGGCTGATTAATAACCTATTGATTGAATCCATAGAAATTATTTCTATGTTTACATTCGTAAAATTCTAATAGTTATCATTTGATAACTAAATTAATTTAGAGCAATAAAACATTTAAGCCAATTTATGATTTAACATTCGCAATATAACAAGGAGTTACAAGAGTTAGTTAATGATTAAAAGACAAGTATAACAATAAACATTTAAATGACTTTAAACAGCAGAGCTCGTAAAGCGGCAGGCAGATGGGCAACAAGCCAAAACATTGTTATTATTTTCTTTTCAAAAGAAAACAATAACTGATAGAAAATACTCCAATCAAATTCAGTGTATCAGAGAAGCCATTAAAGTATTCTAATTAGTGGCAAACCATGTTTTAATCCTTACAAAACACATTAGCAATATATTTAAAATTGCGAAAATTAATAAAAATTCGTAAATTAAATTTTAGTGTTTTGGGAGGCGAATGTATTAGAAAAATTGATTTTCTCCATTTAAATGCAGACTGAATATTTCAGTGCTAGTTTGCCAATTAATGAGTTTGAAGAGATAGCTCAATGTTTAGCAGGTTGTACGAAAGGCTATATAATCTTATGTTTTTAAAATAATCCATTTAATATCAATATCTTAAGGAATTTAGCAATTTCGAAAATATAGGATATTTTAATGGATTAAATTGACATCCATCAATCATTGAAAAATATTTCTGATGTGCAAATTAAATCCTGTGATGCGTTTTAATGAACACAATCGCTTCAAACTTTAGCCAGTAAACGGGAAAAAAATCAAAGAAATTAAATTGAAAATTCATTAATAGTTAATGTGTTTCTGTTTTAATCTCGTAAGCGATCGAAGCTATGAATAATCGGTATAAAGAACAAAAGTAACAACCCATATAAAATATCCAGTATTGATTAAAAATTTCTTCCTTCTAAAAGCCGATGATGAGAACACAGTGGTTAAATCTCTAGATTGAATACCACAAGGTTTACGCTTCTTTACCAGCAGAAAAAAAAATGAGTGAGGCAAATATTTTTGTAAACTCTTCTTGGCAATTGTAACTTAATTTTTCTAGTTTCATTACGAATGCCAACCGAACTACATTACACTGTTTAATTCAGGGGTTTACTTGAGATGACAAAAGAATAATACCAATGTTTGCATCCAAGTTAATAATGCAAGTTGCATATATCACAGAGACTACTTTACTTTATTTTGAAGGAGGGCTTAACAAACTGACATAACATAACTAGTGCAAGCAGTTCTTCCTTATTAACTATCCCAAATTTGCGATCTTGTGCCAGTTTAAGATAAGCTTAGTGAATACTCATATTTCAGATTTCAGTACATATCTGAGTTCGAATCTCAGAATCTGATCTTTTCGACTACAAGAAGTAAATAGATTGTGAAATGATGGACATAATCTTTAAATTCCCTCAATTACAAATGAGGTGTTAGAAGGCTCTTTGTGAGTAATCAATTTTTGGGAATGTAAGACTGAAATATTATTGCATTAATACTAACTATTAATAAATGCTATATTTACTGTCCAATCAAAAACGTTGCCTAGGATCAATTTGCGTAATCCGAGCCTATCTTTTTAAATACAGCTAGTCTAATTAGTAGTGCCAATGGCCCCCAAGGATATTTCGCACTGTTACACTACCATCACTACTTCCGTTTCTGTGGCTGAGCGCCGATATAATCCCGGAATCAGTCAAGATTTCTCCGAGGGTGTCGAGTAGCCTTTCAGGGCCATTCTTCGGTTCAGTGACCTTTCACGGATTAGGAAACTATAGTATTGAAAATTAGTGAAAATGGTCGCGAAGGATCCCCACTGTGAGCGGCTAGGCTTGTCCAGGCGACTTATGGAGCGTTTCTGATTGGACGGTAAATATAGCGTTTTGCTGCTTATATTTAAGTTAAGAAAACAATGCCTTTGTACAGCCTATAAAAACTATTGAGATTCGACGTCCAGTTTTCAAGTAGTAAGTACAATCACTACATTCAAGAATAATTAACAATAAAAATTAACAAGACTAATTAACAATAAAGTTTAATATAACATCATGACTTTAGTCATAAAATTACTAGAACCATGACGTTCTATGCATTTTACACTTTCACATAAATGATGTTTATACAATAAAAGCAGGCTTGCAGCCACATGACGAACGATAACCAAAGTTAAGTAACATCAAGCCTGGTCAGTACCTGAATGAATGACCTCTTGTATTCCGGAGAGCGCATATTTTTCTAAGATTTCTTGAATATTCAGGACCGGTAAACGAAAATAAATAAATATAGTTTTTAATAAAAATAAACGGAGTGTCTATTCAAATACGAGTATCCACTCAAAATAGCGTTTAAGTAATTTCCAATATCTTTTCTAAAGGTTATGCAATGTTCTACATATGGTAACTGTCGACGATCCTAGTTCTGCTGAAAGCTTTCGATCGTTCGTGGTCCGCTTCTCTTTTAAATGTCGTAATTGACAACTGATGGTCGTTCGTTTCTGGATTGGCTTAAGAGGCAAAACAACTGCTTCAAAACGATTAAACAACTTTGGGGAACGATGGTAAGATGTTCTTTCATTTTCTTCCACTTCTAGAATCGAACTTCAATGACTTTGAAGCGTAGCTGAAAATAATGCCAGAAACTTTGTATTCACCATAATAACATCTGTTAAAAAAAGAGATTAATTAAATAGTACTAATATTAATTAAATAGTACTAATATTAATTAAATAGTACTAATATTATGTATTATTAAATAGTACTAATATTATGCCTCATTAGAGACCAGCGTCTCATTTTTGTGACAATGATCATTAATGAGTTAAAAGTAGAAATCTATAATATCGGATTTTTATTTTTATTTTAAGAATTTTATTAATATTATAACAAATTTTAGAGTGGGCAATGCAACAAAAATGTAACAGTTGCATAAGCCATTGGATGAACCCTTGCTCAAATCTTATTCAATAAGTTGTTTGTGATGAAGCACTCTGGTCGAAACATTACAGAGATTTTGCTTAAGTTATCTCTATCGCAGCCACGGGACTACGTATGGTTTTGAATTCAGAATTGTTCTATGATTAGAGAGCCCAGTCTATGCTGCTATTTAATCCATAGCTGAGACAGAATTGATGGATTCGTGCGTTTGCCAATGGTATCTACGTGTAAGTGAATGTAACAAAACATTTCCCATTCTAAGTTGCACATCCCTCCCTGTGGACATTAATGGGAGAAATCATTTAGATGAATTCATGAAATGAGATTTAAAGTACATGTCTATAAAAAATGTGAAATCATTTTAATACGTCCTAATAATTTAGCTCTTACGTATCGTTTAAATTATAGGTTGAAATTTATTAGACCAAGACATCTGGGCGGTTACCCCTGGTATTCATCTCGAGCTTCTAGACAAAATCCAACGGAAAATCTGCAATATAATTAATCCCGACCGGGTAGCTTTCAGGCACTTTCTCACAGACGTAATGTGGGTTCCCTTTGTCTCTTCTACAAATACTTTCACGGCTTCTGCTCCGAGGAGCTTAGGTCCCTGGTACCCTCTCTGCATGAATTTAGTCGAGCTAATAGACTAGAGGTTAAGGTCCCACCCTTTTAAAGTGAAAGAAATCAAATGTAACCGCAACTTTTTCTCTCAGTTTCTCTGTTCGCACTTCCCGCCTGTGGAATTTTCTTTTGTATACTCGCTTCCCTGACAGCTACCATCTCCAAGAATTTAAATTGACAACCCTTGTATCATGTTCTTCTTCCATTCCACTCTACTCCCGTTCGGCCCTCTTCACACCAGTGTTCTCATCCTTCTCTTACCCATTCTCTGACACAACTGTAACTTGTTCCTCTTTCTTATCACTCACCAGTGGCAGTTCTACCTTGCTTGGGGTGAAATGATTAGAAAAAATTTTGAAAATCCACATTTATTAAGATCCAAGCAGAGAATAAACTTACCGTTAGCGGCCTAGCACGCTAAACATTACATAGGGACAAGTATTTTTTAGTCCCTATCCCTAAGAAAATCATTTTGAAGTCACGCTTCAAGAATTGATCCAGAATGAATTTTATCGCTTCCCATGCAGTGTTTATCTATGTACCGGTAAATCTTCATGTTTTGGACAAATCGATAAACACGTCGAACATGAAACTCCAAATTTGATTGCGGACCTACCAGTTCGGAGTTGTCCTATCGATCGAGTACAAAATTCTTTCTAAGCTCAAGGTATCACGAATGCAAATAGACTTACTCTACAATCAACGCAGAAAAAAGTACGCATATATTATCAGTTAATGAATACATTTTCAACTTTTAACATCTCATCGAGCAAATACAGTGCAAAACACTGAGCGCGTTTATTATGTATAATCATTAAGAATTTAAATATATTATATAACACAGATTTATACTTTATATATTTATCGATCATTATATTACCTTTTTTGAGTTTGTTTTTTAATCGTTTCACCTCATGCAAGGCGGTACCGCCACTGGTGCGCAGAGGGCTACAAAAGAAAAAAAACGCTGATATCTACGTGACTATTTTGTGTACTTGCATAAATCTATGGAATGCTGATGATTGTTTACGTTTCTATAATATAACAATTTTTTTATTGGAAGAGTAAACATTTCAACCACTTGTGCGTTCTAAAACCTCTCCAAATTCCCTCATGTAACATGTGCGCACTTACAAAGTCAAATATACAATGGTTGAAATATTTATTCTTCCAGTACAAAGATCGTAATATTATAAAGACGTGAACAGAAGCAATCGATTAAGTTGTACAAGTACATTGGTACCTCGTTCATTCAAGTTCAAGCGAATATCTGTAGAAAGTCGATATATACACTTGTCATCCCTGTAACTTGAATGAATGAGTCATGAAATCAAGGGGCATTTGTCAGCAATCGGGACATCTATATCAGTAGCGATTTCGAGTAGTGATGCAATGGTTTGTATTGCTAGATCCATTATGACTGAGTAGTGAGTTCGATCCTCACTGGGTGTTTTATACTTTGAGCATTGTGCCACATCTAAGCTATGCTTAGTAAATTTCTATATTTATAGTGAGTTCTGGGGTCTCCATACTCGTGGCCTTTTGTTAAAACTTAGTAAATGACAAAAACAATAAATAAATAAAAAAGTTTTAATAACATCAGAAGCTACATAAAAATCTTTCTTCTTTTACAGTATGGTTCATCCTTAAAAAGTTTCGGGGGCCACTCGAGTTAGTGGGTTACAGTAAGAGGTAGTTTATATGAATAGGAGCGAAAGATAGCGGTTAACTCTAAATTTAAACAGGTTACGATTGTAGTGATCGCGGAAACATCTTCTTGGCAGTCTGTTCCACGGGGAAGTGGTTCACGGTAAGAAGTTGTTTGAGTGGAACAACTTTTTTTGTCTCTTACAGATATTTAAATTGGACAGACTCATATATCTCGACGTTTGTACGGGAGGAAGACGTTCATACGGAAATACTCGGGGGAAGGTTGCAGAATTAAAATCGTTTCAAGCATTGTGCACCCATCACATACTTTAGTGACGATGTATCAAAATTGTAAAGAACGCTGGAGAATCAAACCCAAGTTACATTAACAAAAATCGATATGACTACATTGCATACAATTCTGGGAAGTCGGACAAATTTTTCACAGCTAATTCCGGAACCGCTTCGACGATTTGATTTGATTTTTAACTGGCAATTGAGCAAAAGTAGTGATTTAATGCAAGGTTCTAGGGTAGCAGACAAGAGACAGTTCAAATACTTTTCAGCAATGATAGATTGTATATAAACTTGTTAAGAGGGGAAATCGTTAAGAGAGTAAAGCAAAAATGTCACCACATCAGTGTGTCAAATAACTAGACATATCTCGCAACGTAGATAGTCAGTTACTGAGGGAAGAAAACTACAGCTATGAACAAGAACTCCAGTACTGATAAACTGCCATCTGATAAAATAAGCACTTTCATATCTTTATTTATCTTAAGCGTTCGCTAACCGAAAGTTGTCAAATTTCAAATATATTTTTTCTATTTAAAATATAACATTTACTAGAAAATATATTCAATTTATTACATGAGAAGTCATAAAAATGACTTCAAAAAGCCTCACACTGGAATTAATATATACATACATACATTAATATATTAATATATACATACATAAATTAATACATACATTAATATAGTAATATATACATACATACATACGGACGCTTTCTGATGAAAGGCCGAGGCCGGTCTGAAATATCAAATATATATATATATTAATAATAGAAATAAATAAATACTGTCAAAAGAGACATTTTTAACTTACAACTTTTTAATAGTGTTTCCTATATATATATATATATATATATATATATATATATATATATATATATATAGTCGTTGCTTGACCACGTGGCGAAGGAAGGTATGTTTGTTTTCAATTTAACATGAACGGTTTAACAGTGTGCACTCGCCAGCTAGTCGTGCAAATGTCATATTTCATCTCTATGTATGTTACGATGGCCGCAGTATCGGAGTATAAACAAAATTAATTTATCGACTCTGTATTTCTCACAAAAGCGGGGTGGAGCAAAAGACCAATTTTACCATGGGGCTTTCCAAGCAAGTACGCATTTTGTACAATAGACATCTGTTTATATACATATCGATAGATCCGCTTTGAAAATACCGCTCGTTTCTCATTGACTGCCGGCCTTATGTCTTTGTTATAAATGATTTCTGATTGGGTGTCCAAACTCTCTATCCTTAGAAATAGGAAAATTTTGATCTTCTTGTTATTTGTTTGTTTCTTTTTTTACATTCCTGCTTGTGAAACTTTCTGAAGTGTTGGTCGAGCTATGGCATTGTTTGCTTCACGATTTTTATTATCCATCTATTTTTAGAGATGGTGAAATGTCGGTTTACTTGTTTCTTAATTTTGTTTATTTCTCTATCCTCACATACTATTGGTCGGTTACTGCGCAGTCTATAGGGGACAGTAATACCTGCCATCAGATCTTCCTGTTACACAGTGTAGATAGAAAAATATCAAATGTCCAATTCGTCTGATATCAACTGCCATGTATACTATTCGAACGTATAGCCGCCATTCACACTGGTTCATGAGATATCAGAACAAAGGGAAGCTGAGTGGATCAATTGATATGGGTCGACAATTTTTGAGTGAGCGTACTACATCTGCAAAAAGGGGTTTAGCATAAAGTTTCAAAAAGCAGAGAAACTGAATAGCACCCTGAAAACATGACCTAAACTTATACGCCATTTTAAAATTCAAAGCAATACTTCTCTGTGGTTAGAACGAAATTGTCAGTCATAGTGTAAATCCTGCGCAAGTATATTTTGGGGGTATAGCAACAATGTTTTAGCCAGTATTAATACCAATTCTTATTTCATTTACGTCATTTCAGCATAACACGTTGCCTCCCACACAACACACGTTGCCTCCCACACAACACACCAGAGGCTCGTTTTCCAATTTCTTTTCTATGATTATTATTGGGAGTGTGATGTTATGATTGATTGCTTATGTGATCATGGTACACCAGAACCATATCCACCCCACCAAAAAAAATGTTTTTTTAAATTTTTGCCTTTTATTTTGTTTTTCTTTTGGAATTTCTACTGTGTGGGATTTTGGTTTGTAAAATGAACTCAGACACCGAACGACACACCGGTGGGCTCTGGATAATAAATACTACCTATAATATCAGTGCCTAATATATGAAACAATGGTACAATTGCTTGTGCCATTTTTTTAATTGGTATGCAAGGCAGTAAGTCACTAAAATACAAGGGGTTTCAGGTTGAAGAAGAATTAAGAACAGAAACTTTAATAATGAGCGGGAAGATAAAAGTTTCGTCAGGAAGACAACAGATGGTGATTGACATTGCAGTTAAATTTTTGCAGATTAAAGTTGGCTGGAAGGCATGGAACAGGGGGAGATTTCCACAAGTGAGAAGTGCGAGAAAAGAAATTGTTAGCATAGAACTTACGGCTTCATCTAGCCAGCTCAACTAAACGCCACTCTAGTTCTGCGCTTAAATTCAAAAAGTCTAAGGAACCATAGCGAAGAGCTCATCCGAACAAATACCATGAAAGTGTTTAAAGACACAGAGGGTTGGAACCCTAGGTCAAAGGAAATAAAGCTTGAGAGCCAACATAAGAAAGCTTTCATAAGATAGGGGGTAGGCACCTGTATGCATTTATAATATTTTACGAATAAGATATTTCTAGATACTCAGTAACCTTTTCTTAGTTGACTTTTAATGAAGACAAGAATTATCGGACAGTCTGAGATTCGAAATAAGTATTAGTGGTCAGCAACTTGCTAAGTACTAGTGGTTAGCTAGCTAACCATTACCTCACGTTGAGGTCACCTAGTTAGCTTCTAAACGTAGCTTAATAATTTTTAACTAATATACATGTCGTCTTAATTTCCGTTTGTTTTCTTTCATTCTACGGTTATTATTAATTAAAAAAAAACACGGATCAGAAACAATTAATAAAATCATCTGAAATTCCTTTGAGAGAAATACTAGTCATAATCAATAATAACTGATAATGCTTCAACTAAAAATAAAATTGTGGATAAATTTAGTGTTAGTACAAAGCCATAAGTACAGGTCATTCGTGAGAATCTAATTCACAAATCCATATTAATGATCTTTGAAAGGAACTTATTATCCATTATCTTACAACGATGGCCCCAATAAGAAAATCACTTCCCTACATGAATAAGAACAGAACTGAAAAAATTTTTTAAAAAAAACATAATAATTTATTTTAGAAACAGAAAATTGTTTCTCAAAATAATCTTCTTTCTTGTCCATGCATTTAACCAAGCGCATCTCTATTATCTTAACCAGGCATATATTAATCTTATAACTTGAAAATTATACGATGAGGGTAACCTCATCTTGTCTGCCAAGAAGCCCGCTAGTTGGCATCCTGTTCAGGAATATAAAAGACATAACCCTATCTTCCTGCTGGGAAGGGGGTTATTTCCCGGTTTCTTTTAGCTAGTCCGTGGTATACCCACACATTTTGGCCAGCGCGTAGTACATCAATCACACGCATATATTTTATAACAGAAAAACCTACAAATTATTTTTCTGTCTTTTCAGTTGTATATACCAAATTATATTTTCTTTCTTCTTGAAATTAATATATATATATATATATATATATATATATATATATATATATATATTAATAAATATACATATTATCCTACGTCTATGGCACGATTCGGAGTTTCATGCGTTATGCAATTATCAGGTGCATATTTCAAACTGACAGTTTAATAGATTTGAATTTAAGTTCACTCGATGTTCATGGAAATTAAATCTTACAAAGATTACAAGATTAAAAATGTAAACATTATAAGGCTACATGTACATAAAAATCTAAAATTTAAATTTTAAATTTTAAATTAAAAAAAATAATAAAAAAATAAAAAATAGAAAATGCATATATATATATATAATGGAAGACTGCAAACCTTGTTTCGAATCAAAATAACCCTATCAAATCTAAACGAGTGATGGCTAATATAGTGTATGAATTTCAATTCCCAGTACAAAACTGTGTTTCGTGTCATAAATTATTACCTATACTGGACATACTACCACATACTATCAACCAAAGTGTAATAAAAAAACATTTCTTGACCTATAATTTACAAGAACCCTGAAGAAAATGTTTGATTGAAAATATAAAAATACTATTTAAATCACAATATCAAAAGCATCTCGCTGTAAGAGAGGCACTATATATCAAACAATTCTCTCCTACCATCAATCTTACGCAATGCCCAAGATTATATAATAGATTTTAAAAAATGTTCCTTTTCAAAAGCAAAATAAATTACATTACAATCAAAACACGAGGAAAAAAATAACAACATCGGAAAAACAACATTCTTGAAAATGGCCAGTGAAGTAACTGGAAAGTCAATAAATATGGAATATTTTTACATTCCTTATTTCTAGCAAAAAGGAATCATGTAAGAATACTGGAAAAATTAAATAAAAAATTAATAAAATCAGTCGTTTTTAACGAAATATGTTTAAAAGAAAAACTGCTGCCCAAGTATACATTAATATGTGTGTGTGTGTGTGTGTGTGTGTGTGTGTGTGTGTGTGTGTGTGTGTGTGTGAAGCACCGTTACAATAAAATGAAAACTTCAAATCAACGTTCAGCTAATAAATGTATCAAGCTGTTAACTTATTCCATTCCTATAATAGCCAGCTACTCGTTTTCCAAGTATACCGGTCTGCTAACCAATTTTCCTTGCAGGCACCTGCTCAGACACCTGCTGAGTGGGATTTAGTTACAGTTTATGGGAGAGAACGCATTATCTGGCGTGACCAACAGTCTGAGCGATGCCAGTACGCTCAAACCCTCGGTTAATTGAAAGAGCTCGTGTGTGTTTCATTAAGTAAGAATGTATAGATATATCCCAATACAAATATTTGAATAGGAGGTGGGTGCTGAAAAAGTTATTGAAGTGTCCTGATCGCAAAAATCCGAATTTTTAAGTCTTTTGAGCCGAGAACTTTTCACCACACTGCGAGCCTACGCCGATTTTAATGAAACAAACAATTTCATCGATTTGCATTACTTATAATTATGTCTCTTAAGTTGAATCTCTTTCTAATACCCGTAGCAACAAATTCTAAATATAAATGCTATTACGAGCAACTTCTATGTTGCTACATTATGAATAATATTTCATTATTTTAGATGGTCCACCATAAAAAATGCATTAACCCGACTGATAGATGTTCTTCTTCTTCTATGTGCCGTGTCCCTTCAGGACATAGGCGATCATGGTCCTCTACATCTCTCGGTCCCTTATAGCTCTTAACACCCCTTCTCCTGTTACTCCTTTCAAACCCTGCTCTGCCATCCATCAAGTACGTCACGCGTTGCTTTCCCCTGTCTCTCCTATCCGTCCTGTGAGTATCAGATTCTCGAAAAGCTCTCCATCGTCCCAGAAACTTCAGCTGTCTTTTCCTGATGTTAAGTATCAGATTCCTTTTCGTTTTCATCCTCTTCAAAACCTCGTCGTTGCTCACATATTCGGTCCATGATATCCTCAACATCTTTCTGTAGAACCACATTTTGGTTGCTTCCAGTCTTTCCCACATCTTTGATGAGATTGTCCAGCATGCAATACCATATTGAAGAACAGGCATCACATAACAATCCAGTACTCTCTTCTTTGTTTCCAGCAAAGTTTTCCTGTCTCTCAATACTCTACCCAGCTTCTAGAATGCATCCTTAACCACGTCAATAAATCTTCGGATCTCAGTGTCGCACTTATCGTCCTCTGTTAGAACACTTCTCAGTTATTTAAATTTCTGTACTTACTTAATTTTAGTATGCATAGCATTTTGGCATTTTGGGCTCCTTTTTTTTACTGATGACCATGAATTCAGTTTTCTTGTAATTTATACATAGCCCATTCTTTTCACTTTTTTTTAGACGTTAGTATTCCCGAATACAATAGTTCTAAAAGGTTTGAAAAGGCTTTACATATTTAGTGATAAGGAAAATTATCTCAGGTCAAGCTTTTGATAACGCTGTTATATACTTACAAAAGTCAAAATAACAAACAAGAAAGACATTGAAAAACTTAAGAGTTAAAGTAACATAATCAAATAAGACAATGCACAATCAAATCATACCTTCTAAAATAGCCATACATTGACCGATCGAAGCCAAATTTTGGCGAGAAGTGTAAACAGGTAATGGAGTACAAAGTACAGTTGGTTATACTATGGTACATAGCTAAGTACAATAAATTTTCATTCTTTTTTTTTAAATGGTTAAAAGTTTTATTATTTAACATAAAAAATACGCCCACTATTTTAAAATAATTTAATGATTAAAACAAATACTTATTTTAATAAAAAATGCAGTATTGTTTTTTGCATATCTTTTCTTTAGGTCTTTATATATATCCCTCTGGTAAAATATGATTCACAGTAGTAGCACTGTAAATATAAACACAGTAGGGAGAGTAGAGTTTGTAAATCTCGACACAAAATGTTAGCAATAAGTTCAACAAATACTGTTAGGATTCAACATGCTCGACCGTGTTACAAAAATAATTATTGTATATAAAATTGCCACACTCGTTCTTCACACACTCTAAAATAAAGTACATTGACTGACCAAAACCAAATTTTGGGAAGTACAAACAAATAAGGGGTTACAAAGTACAACTGGTTTTACTAGGTTTTTGTTAAAATATTTTTATTACACAAATCAACTTATTCAAATTTCATCGACTGGTTTGCGAAATTGAACGAAACGAAGACTTTAGTTAGCGAAAATTTCAACAATACTAAATATTGTGAGGGTTTCAGCAGCCACCAGCATGTTCCAAAAATTTCTAGTAACAAAAACAACGCACTTTGACATTTGTGATGGCCTTGCATTTTTAAAATTTTATATACTGAGTTATTCACGAACTATACGTATTACTTTCTGTTCTATGCATCAATAGGTTGGATTCGTAGATTTTAGGCCATTCACTCTCGAAATATTCATGAGTTGCGGTAAGACAATCTGTTCTGTAAGTCAGCATTATTCAGTTACGCAATGTTCTTGAAGCTTCCTGGAGATTGATAGAATTATTATGCTTCTTCTTCTTCTTCTATGCGCCGTGTCCCTTCAGGACGTTGGTAATTATGGTCATTCCCATCCTCCATCCTTAGTAGTTCTTAACACCCTTTTTCTTTTTATCCCATCCAAACACTGCTTTGCGATCCATTTGTTCAAGCCCATCAGGCATGTCATGAGTTGCTTTCCCTGGCTCTCTTTCACTCTATCCTGTGAGTATCAGATTCTCCAAGCCTTTCTTCCTCATTTCATGTCCGAAAAACTCCAGCTGTCTTCTCCTGATGTTAAGTACTTTTCGTTTCCATCCTCTCCAAAACCTCGTCGTTGCTCACATGCTCTGTTCATGATATCCTCAGCATCCTTCTGTATAACCACATTTCGATTGTTTCAAGTCTCCTCTTTATCTTTGAGAAGATTGTCCAGCATTCCCTGCCATATTGAAGAACAAATATCACATAGTAATCTAGTATTCATTTCTTTGTTTCCAGCGAAATTTTCCTGTCTCTCAATACTCTACTCAGTTTCAGGAATGTATCCTTGGCCATGCCAATTCGCCTTCAGATTATTATGCTATATGGATAATTTATAATAAACTTCGAAGAGAATATAATAAAATTGAACATAGAATAGACCTCATCAGAAGTAGTTTCTCCTAACACCGCAAGATACTGCAAAACTTATACATATTATCATTAAAATACATAAGTTTTATTATCTTCAAAAGTTTAAATGCAACGTCAATTACTATCTTCTATTTCTTTGAATCCCATCCATTTCTTATTCTTTCTTCGGCATCCCCTGTACCTCGTTTTTCTCTCACAGTAATTCCCTAGACACCAGTGGTGGTCTTTCCTTGCTTGGGTGAAACGATTATAAAAAAAAGTCAGTCCCATGACATGACGGGTTTGTGGTCGTAGGTTCGCTACACAAATGAGTATCTGGGCTTACGGTCACATCACATTGAAACAATGGCCCCTGTACGTCGACCGAAGTTACGCAACGTCGAGTCTAGTCACTACCTAGATGGGTGACAGCTTAGAAATACCAGGGGCTGTAAGTTTTGATATGAAAGTGGCTTAATGGATAGTAGCTTGGTATTGTTAATCAGTAAACCGAATTGCAATTCCCGTTGGGTTTATTATATTTACTTACACAAATGTCTCTGGGAAAGGCATGAATCCACTTATTCACCCCCGGAGATTAATTAGTAAAACTTGTATCACTAAACTATTATTTTCTCCTCAAAAAATTCTTACAATCTAAAATAATTTTTGGCTTTATAAGCTGCGAATGTTTAATAAACCGTAAAAAACGAATCAATTAAGCAATCAACTGAACATTTGATTAGTTCCTTCCCCATATCTGAGATGATAGCCAGAAAGATATCATGCCTAGTAGGTCCCATTTCCCTTCAGGTCAAACCACAACCGATATCCCTAACTTGAAAACTCGATTTGGTCATGGATATATGGCTATTGTTTTCATTGCAGGAACCCTACCCCTTAGCCGTTGCCTTCAGTCTAGAAAACCCTCCGCGCAGTAATGCAATGTGCCAACTGCACTGGCTGTTTACATCGCTAAAAAGTCCAGTCTACCTCAATACGTTAAATAGCTTTTGATCCTACAAGAAGATTACAAAAATGTAATCTATTTGCATAATTAATCGTACTTGTGACATCAGGCTAGACAGTTATTTTAAAATAAAACGTGATTGAATTGAGAATGAGAAGTTTTTAGAACTGGATAGTGAAAAGTTTATTTTGGCTGTAGCTGAAAACTGTTAGTAACAACGTAACTATGAAATTTCTGCTCTACAATGAAAGCAAAAATAACTTAATTCTGATGTGCTAAAAATACCTGCAATCAATCACCTCCAGAAACAAGTGAGTGTATTGTCTGAAAGATAATTTATTTTATCAAAGCAAATTTCCATTTACAAATGTAAAAGCTTTGAATAAAAATAGTTTCCAATTTATTTTGTTTACAATTTCTGGGTACAACCTGAAAATCGGAAGATTAATATTTTCGAAGAGAAGGAAAGAATTTAATGAAACGGCCAAATACGAAAACTTCCCACGGTGATCAAGCCTATTTCCATCAGATATACTCCATTGTTTAGATTTGGTTTATTTTTTTTTACGGACTATCAACCTCAATGTGTTATTTAATGCCGATAAAAATTTTGGGATAGGTTCATATGAATAAAATATGTATTTTTTGTCAAAAATGAGTTTGTAAATCAGGTTTCATTGACGTATTTTTGTCGAGAGTCACATGGACTACTAATAATTTTTTCTTTTTCAAAAATGCATTGATGGTAATATTTTTTTTACTTTTTTTCAAAAATGCACAGCTGGTAATTTTTTTTTTATTTAAAAAATTTATCACTAGTAATTTATTCTAAAAGTTAACAGCTGGTATTTTTACTATAAAAATCTATTATATTTCATAGTGTTTTGATTCCAGTTTAAAGATCAACTGAGAATTTTAACAGGTGCTACTACCCCGGGTCAGGGTGGACCTGGGAACAACAGCAATTAAGAGGTGGTTCTACTCCTCAAAACCTCCCAATCAGAGACCTTACTGCCAGATGTATTTTATCGCCATATCCAGGATGATTCATTGTTTAGTTTCAACCATGCTATTTTCACGGTGTCAAATCTCTTTAATTTCCTCTGTATTCCAAATCTAAGGAGAAAGATCCTCTCTGACAGATTCTCGCTCTCACCCTCAAGACCTGCAACTTTGTGGAACAAACACCCGCCTGAATTCTACATGAATCATTTCAAGTCAATGATTAATTGTTATCTATCTTCCTTATATTCATCATCACTTCCGCGCTTCTCCTGAACTTACTGCTATATCACGTTGAAACACCGGTCCTTGTACGTTTGGCTTTGTTTAGTTTTGTCGAGTCTGGTTAGTAGCATTGTGGGTGACTGATAACAAATTCCCGGTGCTGTAATCTTGGATGTGCGTGTGGTGTAATAGATTATAGCTCCGAATTGGAAATCAAAGAGCCGAGTTTCAATTCCAGTCGGATTCGTTATATTTACTTATACCCTTGGGAAAGTTATAAATCTACCACTTCTTACCCCAGTTATAGTTTAATTCCTAGATTTTGTATCAGTAATTTGTCTCAAGAAAAATCTTAGAACTTAAAATTATTTTCTGGTTTAAATAGCCTTTAAATATCAACCAATCAATCTTAGTACCTCCTCTTCCACTCATATCACAGATCATTCATTATCATCATTTTAACAGTAACTCTCTACCTTGAGTGGCTCTCGTGCTTTCTATTAGGTGAAATTTAATATAAGAGTAATATGCAGTAGTAACTTTCAAGTTATTTAAAAATTAAAATTTTATTCGATTACATAGATTCATTTCTGTAATTATATTGTCAATGTTAAATCAGTTAAAACCTTTAACCTTTTTTATCAGATTTTTCTTTCTTTTTTGTAAGTCGCACAGTATTCCAGTGCTAAAGAAAAGAAGCACCATCATTATTGACGGAGTGTACACATCCTTTGAAAAATAGTAATTACTCAGCATGCTCATCGACCGGCCTTTGGCCTTATTTTAGCAGACGAGAACTTCAAATTAAATGGCTGTCAATTCAGTCTCAGTTGGATGGCTGATTCTTTGTTCTTTTTTGGCGCAAACATATTTTCGTTCTTTTATAAAATTATTTCAAGAAACATTGATTGCTTAATGTCATATGAACAGAGAGTTGGTGATTTACTTCCATTTTTTTTTTCTTTTATGTCGGGACTTATACGTACAAGCAATTTACTTTCTTTAATTAATGTACACGCACTTATTGCGCATATGTACTCGTAGTAGTGATTATTAATATTTTAACTGCTTATTTCTCTGCATAAATACCATGGGACATCACAGATTTTAGAAGAAAACTAATTTACAGACAGAGAGAATAAGGTTGCGTAACGAGTTTTTTTCTACCTTGATAAATGTCAAGAGGCCGCGGGCTAAGTCTTTGCATTGATCCGAACAATGTATTTTTACATCTGAGACAAATTGCCTATTATTTCAGCCACAAAAGAGGTAATATTTTTCTCTGCGTTAACTTTCATGTGCCTCTTTTCAGAATGGTAGTAATATGTGTCGTGGTGCAGTGAATATCGTCTCGGAACGAGAAAATGGGGAGCTGAGTTCGAATTCCAATTGAATTCCTTGCATTTACTTACGCACAAATACTCTTGGAAAATATATTAATCCAACTCTTCCCTCCAGTTATGGGCTAAATAAAAGGACAGATTAGGTTCTATTGCCTTGGCTGGCAACCAGTCTACCACAGAAAGTAATGACAACTTAGTGCGGGATAATCATCTGCCCAATCAGTTATGTCTCTTTCGAGACCTGATCGCCCAAGCGTGTATCACGTATGGCATTTAACTGATTGAATATTCCATTCTAAGTTGATAAAATCTTAACATCAGAAAACAACAGAGGCATTAAAAGAGGAATATGATGTATTTAATATTTACACAAGACAATGCAATGAATATAACACAAAGCATTTATAACACTGCTTGCAGGCATTGTAAGAAGAATTCCATCATCCTTAAAATTGTAATATTGCATTTGGTTTTTAGATACAGGGGTGGACAAAATAATGGAAACATTAGTACCATAATAGCATAATTTGGATAATTTGATTAAACTGTCAAAAGCTTGTCTATTTTTATGTTGGTTGATTTGAGATCAGTAGTACATCATTTTTTTTTCTTGCTAAAATTCTTCTTTTTTTTTGTTTACAGATATTCTTTAAATAAGTTTATTAAAATCAACAGTCAGGACTATTTAAGAATTTTAAGTGAACAACTTCAGCCTATGGTTCAGAAACTATTTCCGGAGAGAAATGTCATTATTCATACTGCTAAAGTTGTAGCCGAATACCACGAGGAACATTCTAGCGAAGTAGAACATCTTACTGGCCACCTCAGTCCCTAGATTTCAACGTCATTAAACATTTTGGTTCATTTTAAAAACAAGTGAGGAGTCGATATCATCGACAATCATCATTGAAAGAATTGGCGATTATTTTAACTGAAAAATGAATAAAAATTCCTCTGGAAACAATTCAAACGTTGTACGAGTCGATCCCACGCTTAATTCAAGTGGTAATTAATACCAAAGGCGGCCCTACCTCATATTGAAATAAATTTGCTTGAAGTGTCAAGGTGTTTCTATTATTTTGTCCACACCTGTATTTTAGCTGTTGTATGAACGTTAGTTTCTTGTTGAGAATTATTCCCAATAACTTGTTAGCATCTACCCTTTGGGATTTCTGTCCCTTCAAGTTCTAATATTGGATCATATTGCAGTTTATTTTTATTGCAGAAACGAATGCATTTTGTTTTGTTTTCTAAAAATCTAAAAGCTTTATTTATTGCCCGTCTGTTGATCTTATTTATGCATAACTGCAGATTCCTTGCTAAGGTATGCAGGGCGATACAAATGAAAAAGGACGTTTACCTATGTTTTGTAGAATATGCCAAGGCGTTCTACAAAGTACGCCACAAAGAATTATTAGAAATGCTCAGCAACCTCGGTATATTTGGCAAAGACATCAGAGTAATCAAGAACCTCTACTGTCAGCAAACCACCTGCATACGGACATGAAATGAATTCAGCAGATACACAAAGATGGGAAGGGGTGTAAAACATGGATGTGTCTTTTCACCGGATCTATTTAACTTTAACAGCGAGACCATTCTAAGGACCCTAGAAGTTATGCCAGGATTTGTCATCGGCGGTCACAATCTGAACAACATAAGGTACGCAGATGATACTGTGCTGATAGCCGACACAGAAAGAAAACTTCAAGACCTCATAAAAAAGGTAGATGAAGAAAGTCGAAAGAATGGACTACAAATAAACTGCAAGAAAACTGAATGTATGGGCATCAGCAAACAGAGGAGCCCAAAATGTCAATTACAGGTTGGGGGTACTAAAATCAAACAAGTACAACAATTTAAGTACTTGGGAAGTGTTCTAGCAGAAGACGGAAAGTGCGACACAAAGATCCGAAGGCGAATTGGCATTCCAGAAGCTGAACAGAGTATTAAAAGATAGCAAAATTTTGCTAGAAACAAAGAAGAGAGTACTCGATTGCTATGCGATGCCTGTTCTTTAATATGACAGCGAATGCCGGATGATATAATCAAAGATGAAAGATAAACTTGAAGCAACTGAAATGTTGTTCTACAGAAGGATGCTGCGGATATCATGGATCGAGCGTGCAAGCATTGATGAGGTTTGAGGATGGAAACGAAAAGGAAATTAAAATACAGGTAACTTTCCTGGGACATGTGAGGAGGAAGGAAGGCCTGGAGAATCTGATACCCACAGTTCAGATAGAGGGAAAGGGAGGAAAGAAGCGGATAACATATATGACAGGCCTGATAAGGTGGATGGCAGAGCGAGGTTTGGGTGAGGTTGTAGGAAAAAACATGCTAAGAGCCATCAGGGATAGGGAGACGTGGAAGGCCATGACCGCCTACGTCCTGAAGGGACATACCACATTAAAGAAGAATAAGAAACTTACAGTAAAGTTATTTACATACAAAGATTAATTTATAACTTAGGCGAGTTCTTATGCAATTTGATTTATTTTAATACTGAACAGAGTCACTAAGAATATACTCTCTTATAGAAGAAAGTATATTCTTATACACCTTGATTTCTTCTTCTTCTTTTTTTTTTTTTTTTTTGATCAGACAGAAAAAATTCAACATGAACCTAAAAATTTCTATTCGAAAGAAAGTTATTGATAAATTCTGATAGTCTACCTTTCAGTCTGAGGCCATGTAGATCTCACATGATTCCATATTCCAGGGTAGTTTCGTAGACCTTTTACCAAGTTAAAGAATACAATAGCCACTTGTTCTTTTCTTATTAACGTTTCCGTACAAATCTTTCCAAATGAATCAGGTGGTCCATTATATTTCTCTTTTTTGCGATAGCCACATTACAGTCTGTCATTAATATGTTGGATTTCCAAGTACTAAATGAATCAATTATTTACCATTCTTCAAGATTTTACATAAACAGCTTGTGAGAGAAATCGGTCTATTATCCCCAGGGTTTGAATTTTATTTTCCTGGTTTGAGAATTTTCTGTAACGATTTCAATTACTTTTTTGGAAGTGGTTTTAAGAACCCGTAGTGGATATCATCCGGTCCTACGACTGAAGTATGTTAGCATTTAATGGAGTCTTGTAGTTCTGTCTGAGAGAATGGTTTGTTGTAACCTTCCAGGTTCTTTGTTTTAAAGTTTAATTTGTATTTTTCTGCATTGTTTTAAATTTTCGTATTGTTGTTAACAAGCATTTTTCAGAATGTTTCGGCCAATATATTTGTTATATCCTTTTTTTGTCTGTTATCGTGCTACTATTTATCGAGAGAAGTTTTACTGGTATACGTTGATGTTTCCGATTATTTTTTGTGATTATTTCCCAGACTGTTTTTGATTTTGTAACCGAATTTAATTTGCTGATATATTTTGCCAACAGTTTTTTTGGCTTCTTTTATTGCTTTACAGGAACTTGCTCGATTTAGTTTATAGTTTATGAGGTTGGAGATTGTTGGTTCTTTGCTGAATGTGGTAGGTGTATGATACCAAAATGAGACAAGCTTAGGCCAGTTCTGTCAAATCTGAAAAATTCAAGTTTCGTGTTATCATTTTGCCGTTACACTTTCTTCATTACATTTGGATATACTGTTAGATACATCTTAACACAAATATCCTTGGGAAAGGCACAAATCTACCTTCCATTTATAGCTTAAATACTAGAGAAGAATAAGAGGAAACGCTTCTTCGCAAGAATACATAGCAAGAATACAGGTGAAGAAAAAAGAACTCTTTAAAGAACTATAATGCGTCTTAAAAAGACACGGTATTTTAAACATAAACAAGCATACAAACATATATGAGTAAATGCTAAAAATTGCCTAATTCTTAAAATCTTATCAAATAACAAAATACCAAACTTCTTTTGGAATTTCTTCTTGGTCGGACCGAGAACTTTTCATTGCCCCTTGTATATTTTTGAGAAAGCCAGAAAAGAGATAAAGTGAGAGAATGGAGTTGAAGGTGTGGGAAGCGAATAATGGTTTTTATATTAATGATTATGGACCAATACAAGTTATCAGATAAAAATGACAATTTCTGTGAATTTGTCATCTGTTCGGTCTAAGCGAGAACCGATAAATAGGTGACTGTTTTTCTCTCATTTTACAGAAGAAATCTTCGCAATCTTTCACTGACAAACATGTTTGCCGTGCTCTCCCTGTGTCTTGTGCTGGCCGCTCAGGTAAGACCTTTCGATAAATTACGCTCGCCCTCTTCTTAACAATGGAAAACTTCAGTACGGAAGATCTGTGTGGTTTTTCAAAATACTTGTTTTAATTCTTTAGAGATCACTGCTTGAAATTTCGGCGCTCGGCTCCGTAATCGCCCGACAGATTGTTTTTAAAACACTCTTCGATACGTAGTAGGTTATGAGACTAAACAGAGAAGATATATAACCCCTTACTAATGCTCTTTTTTATGGCATTTCCTTTCATGACGTAAGTGATCATGACTTACCGCTGATTATTTTTCCTTATTATCTGTGAATTGCAATGCATATTTGGGAAAGATAGTGGAGTGATTTCTCGTTGGTTTTTCTACGGTTTGGAATTCAGAGTTGCCACATGAAGCTAGATAACTTGGTTTACCATTTTATTTAACACTCTATACCAGATGTTCTGAACCGGGATCCTTATGGATCATACTTGGATCTACACAGAAAAGATGGCAGAAGGATAATATATGGAAAACAAAATGACACTAATAAAAATATTCACTACTCTGGGAAAAGTACAGTTATGCGTTATTGTTTTCCATCATCTTACGTTGTCGTATCGGCTTTTAGTCGTGTGTTTCACATACTATCAAAAGTCCTTAATAGGCTCGATATTGTGAAAAAGGATGATCGACTATCATTTACACTGATGGGTCCGAATATTAAAAAAATACTCGCAGAACAGCATCACGGACAGGAGTCTCACTGAATAGATCTGCATTTCTTTTAAATTTATTTTATTACTTACAAATTTTGAAATGGTTTATTATGAGTTATTCTACTAGTGTACATAAATATTCCATAAAATTTAGTTGTTAAATGCAACTTTATTTTTCACATACTATCAAAAGTCCTTAATAGACTCGATATTGTGAAAAGGGATGATCGACTATCATTTACACTGATGGAGCCGAATATTAAAAAAAAATACTCGCAGAACAGCATCACGGACAGGAGTCTCACTGAATAGATCTGCATTTTTTTTAAAATTTATTTTATTACTTACAAATTTTGAAATGGTTTATTATGAGTTATTCTACTAGTGTACATAAATATTCCATAAAATTTAGTTGTTAAGTGCAACTTTATTTTTCACATACTATCAAAAGTCCTTAATAGACTCGATATTGTGAAAAGGGATGATCGACTATCATTTACACTGATGGAGCCGAATATTAAAAAAAATACTTGCAGAACAGCATCACGGACAGGAGTCTCACTGAATAGATCTGCATTTCTTTTAAATTTATTTTATTACTTACAAATTTTGAAATGGTTTATTATGAGTTATTCTACTAGTGTACATAAATATTCCATAAAATTTAGTTGTTAAATGCAACTTTATTTTCAATTTTCATTCTTGATAGAGTCCAAAAGCGTTTTCGAGTTTTTGTCGAAGAATTATTTTCCACCCTCCAATTTCTCTCTCACAGGTGGGATGTGTCGAGTCTCTCACTCCTCTATCGCTATTACCATTAAAAGTGCTCAGACAAACTGCATTTCTTGGTTCCATCACGTCTGACCTTTACGGCTAGGACTCGCCATGCCACTTACATTGGAAAGCAAACTACCCACATTTTCTCCGTATTCCATCGGTGAGAAGTTCCACTCGAAGAAATTCTTTCCGCAAACCAGTGATCTGTTTCCTCGATCCCTACAATTAAAATCTGTTAAAGTCTACCCCTTAACGTAACTTTCTACTTCGAGTGCACCCCGCATCATTGTACAGGGTGAATCTTACTGAAAAACAATAAATAAACAAATAAATAAATAAACTCAAAGTCTACTGAAACCATTTAACGCTGAATTGGAGTATTTAGTTCAAAGCAGGCCCATTACCCAACCCACTGAAAAGAATTTGCCTGCTACACCACGCAAAATAATGTATACTATTTTTATTGTGCAAATCCTTATTTACGCCTGCCGACTTAAAAGTCACTTAAAACACTCTGGCAATGAGCCTGACTGAAATGCTTGCATTTGATCGGTATATATATGTATTTTAGTGAAAACATGACTAGATTGTTGTCTACCGTAATCAGTCTAACTCACCAATATAATGAGGTGTTATATTTTTTTCTATAATAATTTCAACAAAGCAAGGTAGGACCATCACTGGTGATAGGATATAACACATGGTCGTTTTCACTCTAGGTGCCCATACACCTACACAGTAGATATTGACAAAATTTGTCTGCTTTCCCCTGCCACGTTAGTGGTGGAATCATTTCAGCCTAAACCTGTTACTTACTACAATACGGGAGATGCTGAGAAACACAACAGAGAAATTGGAACAGATAATGAACTTTAATATCAGACCGAATATAATATACTTTCTACATTTACTCGCCTTGAATGTAGGCTACTCGGAAGCCTACACATGAGCCATGGACAAAAACTTCACAGTCCCAGCGAGAATTGTGGCAACTGGGACTTCATCTTGGTTTTACCCTCGGTTTCCTGGCATCGATGCGTCTTTCCAGGATATTGTTGCAGAGGTTCTGGGCCCTGGTAACATGACCAAAGTAATAAAGTTTTCGCTACTTTATTGTCGAGAGCAACTGCTTCTCTGTTTCCATTTCCTCCAGGACCGACTTGTTTGTTTTGTGATCCATTCAACTGATGTAAATTGCCAACGTATAGCATGGTGATTTGAAAAAACATCTGTTCACATCGGCAGCTTTCATTGTCCAGGTTTCGCAGACAAACAGTGTCGCCGGTCACACTAGAGTTTTAATGTTCTTGGAAAGAACGCAGATTTTCCTCGGGCTTTTAAGGGATCTAAGTGCAGATTTTGCTGCCCCTAACCGAGCTCTGATATCGGGATTACCATTCGCTGTTTGATCTATGAGGGTTTCCAGGTACATGAATTTCTGCATTTGAGCCAACGTGACTCCTCAAATTGAATACTCAGCTACACCGGTTCCCCGGACATGATCTACCCCTTTTGGTGCTAATATACAGCGATGTTATTATCAGCACGATATCATCAGCCTAGCAAAGGCTGATGATATACCGGTCACAGCGGTCATTCCTATTCAAGGTAATTCATCGCATTGCCACTTCCGAATAGAAGTTGAAGCACATGGCTAACACGAAGCAAACCTTTCCGGTTCGTAAACCATTTCGTCCGAAGTTAGAAAGATGTCCGCAACGTAAACCCAATTTTAAAATTTGTTTAAATCACTTCACTCCAGAAAAATAAAAGATGGCGAATGACGTTTCATTTATATTTTTTATGACTTCAGGTGACAAGTAAGCAAAAAATCGAAAGAGAATTTCGCAGGTGATAAATGAAAGAAAAGAAACTATTATTATAGAACTTACGGTTACACCTAGCTAGCTCAACAGTAAAACGATGAGACCTAGTTGCCAATCTAGTCAGTCAGTCAGTTAATGGCCATACATGATACACGCGTGGGCGATCATGTCTCTTTCGAGACATGACTGACTGGGCAGAAAATTATCCCGCAGCAAGTTGCCATTGCTTTCTGTGGTAGACTGGTTGCCGACCAAGGCTATAGAACCCAATCTATCCTATTATTTAACCCATAACTGGAGGGAAAAGACAGATTAATACCTTTCCCAAGGGTATTTGCGCATAAAGGAATTCAGGGAATTCAACAGGAATTCGAACTCGGCTCCCGATTTCTCGTAGTGAGCTTAAATTCATGCAGTCCAGGTACCAAGGAGATCCTCTCAGAACAGCTACCATGAAAATATTTATAAAAAAGACAGAGGGAAGCCTTGTTACGGCGGTGAGAAATTAACTGAAGTCGAAATGCCAGGTCAGGACCGATATCATTACAGACACTTGATTGGATTTTCTCGAGAATCTTGCTATATATGACCGAAGCACCAGACCCGATGAGGGAGAAATAGATGTATGCATTAATTAGTGCGAATCGAAAGCAAACTGTCCTACCCAGGGGTTGATTTTGTTTAGCGGTGTATCATCCTCTATTGGTTATTTAATCTAAATATTTTGGACGCAATTTTATGCTTTCAAATACATATATTTTTTACATAATTTTATACTTTTAGGGCAAAAGTGGCTTTATAGATATATAGATATATAGTTTGTAAATGATCTATTGTAGGTGTTATGTTTTAGTATAAACTTGTTTCTTTAAGGTAGAGCATTATGTTTTCCTTGTACTATTTATGTCTTATAGGGGCTGAGTACATTCAATTAAAATGTTTCGCTGTGAATACAATTTGCCATGTTGTACATGTTGGTTAATTTTCATTTTTCGGCAAGTATAAATTTAGCTGAGTTAGCGTTACCTCATCTTTTCTTTCTTTTCTAACATAGGTTTGCAGTTAGGTCACCTGTAACTCCTTATTAGCAAATACCTTTAGACACACACATATAAGCTAATTAAAATAATTAAGAATTTCTGTTGAATGCCAAGTTTTAAGAGTATGGTGATTTTCTAAGCGCAGCTTAAATGTGACCCAATGCCGAAAGTATGTGGCAACCAGTGAGAACCGAACTCACTACTCAATTGCAATGATTCTAGGGATACAAACTTGCTAACAAGTTTTTTTTACCCTGGTTTTCTATTGTGTGCTTGGTCTTTCGAATCGATTTAAAATTCTTTAAACTTCTGCGTGCAGCATAGAGTCACAGATTCACAACGCTTGGCATTACTAGAGTGAATTTAATAGAAAGTAGTTTTTTATGAAGTTAGGATGCTAGATGGTTTTGAATTCAGAATTGTCCTTCTATACTGGTAACTAACCAAGGCGAGAGATCCCAATCTATTCTGCTATTAACTCTAGCTTGGGAGTGGAAAAGAGATGTATTTATATATTTCTAGAGATATTTCAATGGCTTCGGCTTTAACTTCGGCACGCCAATCCCTCTTATCCGCGCCAATAATTCCTACGTTAGAAGAACATCAGATTCTCTAGTTCTAATTTTAAAAAATGAACACTTTTTTTCGTTTAATAAACTCATGTAAATACCTCAAAATGCTTGTTTTTAATAAATATTAATTTAAAAAAAAACAGTACATGAATGTATAACTACTAAAAGGATGCTTTTTACTCATTTTGAAGTTAGTTTGATTGTTTTCTTCTTGCAGAACTTAAATACATCGAATTGTTTAATAGAATGACTAAGCAAAGCGTTGCTTAACTGTCGAGTTACAAAATCTTAAGTATCTGTCTATACTTCTGAGATGAGGTAGTATTTACACTATATACATTGTTCGGACTATTGGCTTCATCTTTGTTTCCATGTTTACGACGTTTCGGTCGTTGTACGCTCCGACCTTCTTCAGATGATAAGAATTTCGGGATCGGTTCTAGCACCTGTAGAAGGCCGGGGCGTACAACGACCAAAACGTTGTAAACATGGCAACAAAGATGAGGACAATAGTCCGAACAATGTAAATAGTGAATTGAAAAATCTTGTTTGAAAGTATTAAATACATAATTAGGATATATCGGCCTACTGGTCTTACAGGCGCGTCCCGTTGAAATGCCAGTTCCCGTAAGATAACCGAAATTAAGCAACGTCGACCCTGGTTAGTACCTAGATGGGTGACCTTTTGGGAATAGTAGGTGTGCGTTGTGGGACAGTGGATATCGGCTCGGAACGAGAAACCGGGGAGCCGAGTTCGAATTCCAGTTGAATCCATTGTATTCCCTTACGCGCAAATACCCTTGGGAAAGGTATTAATCCGTCTCTTCCTTCCAGTTATGGGTTAAATAGCAGGACAGATTGGGTTCTATAGCCTTGGTCGGCAACCCTTCTACCGCAGAAAGCAATGGCAACCTACTGCGGGATAATCTTCTGCCCAGTCAGTCATGTCTCTTCCGAGACATGATCGCCCAAGCGTGTTTCACGTATGGCACTTGACTGACTGAGGTGCTTTAAGCTTGGAATCGGAGAGTCTAGTTCCATTTCTTGTTGGATTCGTTATATACACTGACTCACAAATAACTCTGGGGAAAGTATGAACCTACCTCTTCTACCCCTAGCAATGGGTTAATTAGTGAGATAAACTTTTATTATCTAGAAAAATTATTCTTACAATATAAACATATTTTCTGGCTCTAAATAACCTGCAATAGGTTTTTAAGCTTTAAAAATCAAATCAATCATATCGGTCTATTGATTTCTATTCTTTCCTGCTTCTCCGACAGGCTTTCACTGCCAGTGCCACTTGTGATATGAAGAACCGCTTCCCTGGCACGTGTCCTCCCAACCACTGTTGCGCCATGGCAGGATTCCCTGCCATTGGAATTTTCTGCAGGCCTCTCCCGAGAGCCGGAGAAAAGTGCGCCACTCGGAATATACCGTTTATCTGTCCTTGTGCTCAAGGTTTGACTTGTCAGGCGAAAGTCAGACCAGATGGTTCCAAATCTATGTACGGCAAATGTGCTTAAATTTGCAAGATTGCAATTACCGAATGCATTATATAAAGAAAATATTTTAAAATTAAAAACATTGTTTTATAATCTTTTGTCTGTTCCACTTGTTTACTTGTCGATGTAAGTGTAAAAATTTAATATTCCAGGATTACTGTGCGTTTTGCTTGCACGCACTACCACGTGGTCTTCTTTTTCCATATTCGAGTTTATCGTTGCATTAAATAAAGACGATGTCTTGATCAGTTTTACGCTTAATACAGTTATGTCAGAAGTACTGTAACCTATTAGGATTGTCAGGATAAGCACGTCTACTATAGCAATGTCTTTTGAATTCAGAGTATCCCTTCTCCTAGACTAGTTACTACCTGAAAGGAAATGAGCCTAGTCAGCCATCTTATTTTATCCATAGCTGGAGAGAAGATGGAAGAGATAGACTCATACCTCTCCCAAAGTTACTTGTGGGAAAGTGGAGGTAACGTAACGGAATGCCAATACTTTTTTCGGTTGCATCACCCGCACGTCAACAAAACTCACACATTGACAGAGTTAAGTAGTATTTTAATAAATCACAACTTTTAGAAGATTTTTTTTTTAGTTTTATATTCCGCTTTTAGTCATTCCAGAGACGGTGCTCGATTTCTTTAAGAATTAAAATAAATGAACAAAATAAAAAATGAAACTACTCATTGAAATATGATTTTTCGGAAAAAAATTTGTTTTGGCTTATTTAGTTTTACGGTATATCAGCCTGGGTTATTCAATGCCGACAAGATTTTTAGGATAAGTTCGTATGAATAGAATATCTATTATTTGTAAGAAATCAGTTTGTAATTGACGTATTTTTCTAAACAGAATTTTTGTTGATAGTCAAATGTACTGCTGATAAAGTTTGTTTGTTTGTTTGTTTGTTTGTTTGTTTGTTTGTTTGTTTGTTTGTTTGTTTGTTTTCAAAAATGTATTGCTGATATGTTTACTATAAAAGAATCTATTATAATACTTTCATAGAGATTTGACCCTAGTTTGGGGGCTTAACTATTTTCCCATAGCTGGGACCCTAACAGGTGCTACCACTTCGGGCCAGGTGGACCTGAGAACAACAGCAATTAAGAGGTGGTTCTATGCTGCTCAAAACCTTCCGATCAGAGGCCTCACTGTCGGATGTAGTTTATTGTCATACCCAGAATGATTCGAAAATAGATCAGATCAATAATTTCAGTATGTCTTCGTATTACACTATCTCCTATAGAACGTGGAGTCTTAAACCTAGTCCGAATGCTTATGAGACCGCTACTGCATGTCACATTTAATTGTCTTCATCGAGGATTCTCTTTTCTACAGCTATTGCCGTTGAAGCCCTTCCCACCATTAGCATGTCTGATGCTAATCTTCTGGAGAGCAACACACTGCGCCTCCTTGGCCTCATTTTTCAATCGACCTGACTACATCGAATTTTTAGTTGCATCTATTGCTAGAAACTTTGGGTCACTGTGTTGAGCCAGAAGGTTTTTCTCGTCAGAATTCATTTTGCGTAGTTATAAATATTTCATTCGTCTGAATACTGTTGCCATATCTAGTCGAATCCTCTTGCTATTCATCTTGAGCAAAATCCAAAGTATCGAGCCTGACTTGGCATTTCGACTTCAGTCACTTTATCACCGACGTGACGTGGCTTCCCTCTGTATTTTCTACAAATATTTTTATGGCAACTTCTCTGACGAACTATTTTTCCATGGTACTCCGATCACATGAATTTAGGCGTGCTCTCAGATTGGCATCTAGGTCTCACCCTTTTACCGTTGAAATAGTTAAATGTATCCGACACTTCTACTCCAATAGTTTCTTTCCTCGCACCTCCTGCCTGTGGGACTTCCTTCTATTTACTTGCTTCCCCAATAGCTACAATCTCCAAAAAATTAAATACAACCTCAGTTGTCATCTTTTATCTTCTTGAATCCTGTTTATCTTTTATTCTTTTTTCATTACCTCTGTACCCAGCCTTTTCTCTCACCGTAACCCACTGCGCACTTGTGACGATTCCGCCTTGCTTGAGGCGAAAATATTTTTTAAAAGGCTTGCTCTCATTTATCTTTCTTTATTAACGGTTTCCATATAATTTATTTCTGTCAAGGAGGTCCTCATAGACTCAGATATGCGCTGATTCTTTCAAACGTTTCTCTCCAATGTTTTTCTCTCTCCGGTATTTTTCATTCCACAGGGTGTGATAACTAATCTTTTACAGCTATACATGATCAGTCAAAATATTAAACACTCTTAGCTTGTTTATTTACAAGATTTTTATTTATTTAATCAATTAATAAAATTAATAAATTAATAAAATTAATAATTTTAATAAAATTTTATTAATTTTAATAATTAATTTTAATAATTAATTTTAATAATTAATTTTAATAAAATTAATAATTTTATAAATTAATAAAATTAATAATTTTAATAAAATTTTATTAATTTTAATAATTAATTTTAATAATTAATTTTAATAATTAATTTTAATAAAATTAATAATTTTATAAATTAATAAAATTAATAAAATTAATGCAATTAGTATAATGCGATGTAATATTTACCAATTGATAAAGAAATAAATGTGAAAATTTTTTTCATAAATTTATAAACATTTAGTAACTTATAAAAAACATGTGAACCAACTATCAGCAAATTTGTATTGTTTAACCATTTTATAAAATTTGAATCAACTGTCAATTTACCGATGTTTTGCAAACCATCCTATAAGTAAAATAAAAAATACTGTAAATAAATAATCTAATAAATAGTGTTTAATTTTTGTAAAATGTATAAATTTATTTTCATGTGTATAGACTATATTGAAATTTTCTTCATCGCTTTTGAAAACAATAAACACTGCTGAAAAGTAATAAAAAACCGTGTCATGGGAAATCGTCCTTTTGAAATTCCTTATTGCGGGCCTGTTTCTCTATGTTTGCCCATTTAGAAATGTCTTCAGTCAGCTAAGTACTATACGTGAAACACGCTTCGGCGATCATGTCTTGAAAGAGACATGACTGACTGGGCAGAAGATTATCCCGCAGTAGGTTGCCATTGCTTTCTGCGGTAGACTGGTTGCCAGCCAAGGCTATAGAACCCAATCTGTCCTGCTATTTAACCCATAACTGGAAGGAATAGACGGATTAATACCTTTCCCAAGGATATTTGTGCTTAAGTGAATGCAACGAATTCAACTGGAATTCGAACTCGGCTCCCCGAGTTGTTCCGAGCGGATATCCACTGCACCACAACGCACATCTGTCTTACCGGTGTTTAAATGTGCTCAAAAGAAATGATGCGGTAACCCAGAATATCTGAGATTGTTTTAGTGAAAATGAGTACCCGATTACTAATTGGTGATGGCCAATCTACACAGCCTTGATTTTGACATGCCGTAACAGCTATTCACTGCCACATTTTGGTAGCTGTAAATAATAGCATTTTTGCTATAGTTATCGTGATGAATGAAAAGCGTAACGTTTGTAGGCTATAGATTTTAGTTTGAGAGTTTATGCTTTTCTTAATAGGGATTTGCCTTATATTACAAGAAAAGAATTCACCTGCGATATGTCCAGACAACTTCATATGTACAAGATGTAAGACTTATATAAAAAAGAATACATGGAAAACCAGGTTAATATTGACATTTTTTATTTTACTTTCTTGTTGACTTTCCGCTGTCAGCGAGAAGTCTCAAGACAACCGAAAAAAAATCGCTTGTTTTCAGAATGCCTGTAGTCAATGTTTTCAGAATGCCTGTAGTCAATGTTTTCAGAATGCCTGTAGTCAATATCAGTCATTTATCATAAAACAGAATAGATCGCTAGAATGATCGACGAGTCTTTCGCTTGCGTCAGTGTTCGCATTTTGACAAATCGGTGGATATATTTAGTTACTAAATTAGACATTTTAGTTGCTCTTCCTGACCAGCGCTATCAATAACAACAGACCAGCCTTTTATCAGTCTGATAGTCCTTGCCCACCTACCAACTGTGTAAAGCCCACGTGACCTTAATGCACCAGAAGACTAAATCGAAGTGCCAAATAAATGACTATCGATATCTATCATCTTTCTTTATTGAGGAAATTCGTGTCAGAGATAGTAACAACAGTTTAAGTCTGTCCGCTTATCGATCGATATATATATACATATATATATCAGTCTGCTGTTTTGATTGGTTGATATTATCTATATTTAGCTATTTATCTATATATGTGGCTGTATGATGGGGATGCTGATAGTGTAATGTTATCGGCCCAGAAAGAGAATCCTACGTGTCGAATTCAAATCCTGCTCGGTTTTGTTTCGTTCACTTTGCACTAATGACCTCGGAAAATGTATGAATCTCTAGATATACCGTATATAAGTTGACTTCATGTATAGTGAGACCCATTAATTTTTTGCATCAATTTTAACTTTTTCAGAAAGAATTTGCCTGTGTATAGTGCAACCTGTCACCAAAAATGTATTACTTTTAACCTCTTCCAAAACATTACCTGTGTATATTACGATCTACTATTTTTTTCTTAAAAAATCACCCTATACGCAAGTAAATACGGTAGGTTAAATAGCAGGCCAGCTTGAGCTTTTAAAGTTTAAAAGGAAAACAGAATTGAAAACAAACCAGCATGATGAGGGATAGGTATCGTCAGTTTATCTTATCAAATATACTGCTGCTGTTGCTATAAACCCTTACGACCATTGTGGGTTACTCATAACGTAACACCATAACTAAACGTATCTCTTTAGTACAGCGATAACTTACACGCCTGTGATGAAAATGTATGTAATTTTTTTTTAACAAAATTTGATTGGTATAATCACATAGTGAAAAACGATCAAAATTCAACGACGTGCTGAAAAAACATTATCAAAGACGTCCAAAATACACTTGTTATACACACCGCTATCAGTACTGATGAAATGCAGTACTCACTAATTAACTATGTTCATATCCACTATTTGATCTTCGTTAATTTTCAGCAAGTGTTGATGAAAATCAATATGCTCAAGATTTCAATGACTCGCTTTTATGCCACTCATTTACCACCTATACAATGGCCAAAAATGATCTTATTGCCTGAAAAGTTCATAATTTATTTTTTAAAAATCTGCCTCAGGCGCAGTGAGTGAGCGAGCATAAAATAGGACGTATTGCTTTTGAGCAATCACCGTATTATTTTTCTGTTTCCCTAAAACAAAATATCTAATGTTCTTAGTGTTAAAAGACTCCGAATAACAGATGGTTTTTATCCTAAATCTCTTATCTGGAGCCCTCAAAATGCTATCTTGTTAGACACTGTTCCTTAACCAAAATGTCATTTCAAATGAGAGTCTTAGCAAATCGATTTTTCGGAATAGTCATTTGATAGCTGGTAACAGGACTCCTAAATACAAAATATGAGGGTAAGTAAAAAATTATCCGCACTTTCACCATAATATAATTAGTTTTTTTATACTGCATTATGCTCATGCGTGCTTATAGTGCTAAAAGTTTAAGCCGTTACAGTGTAAACATGGCCGCTCAGACAACAGTGTACACTAAGGAAGAACAAAGAGCAGTGATCAGATTTCTCTGGTAGGAAGGTGTGTCAGGGACTGAAATTCATCGGAGGCGTTTTAACGCAATACGGCGACAGTACACTACCACTACATATGTGTATGAGTGAATCAAGAAGTTAAAAAGTAGCCAAACAAGCGTGACGCGCGAAGAAGGAGCAGGATGTCCATTGACTTCCACCACTGACAAGATGATTCAGTAAATTCGGGAGATGGTAATGGCGAACCGGCGACTTATCAATTATTTTCTTTTATAAGATTTTCTAAACATTTGCGCCGTTAAATGAAAATAGATAAATATTATATATATATAGATAAATAAATAAACGGAGCGTCTACTCAAATACGTGTATCTGCTAAAATAACGTTTAAAGTGATAAAAAATAAAAATTTATGCAAGATATTTGTAATGTTATATATTTACCTAATAAACAGCTACATCTATATAATGCAAAATTCAGCACATTAAAAAATGTCTTTTTAAACTCATTTGTATTATATACTAGCAGTATAGCCCGGCGTTGCTCGGGTGTAATGAAAGCTTTTATATATATATATTATCGATTTTCTGCACTATTGTAAGAAGTGCAAGCTTAAAACTTCTGAATATCGTTTCTTATGTCTATGAGTGTATCAAATTTGATTAAAATCGGACCACTTCTTCTATAACCCGATTTTTTCGATTTTCGATTTATCGGGGGTACCTAGCTAAGAACACTCGCAGACGCTTGTAGTACAAATGTGTAAATGCTCAAGAAAATCGGTTCAGCCGTTTCAGAGTCTATAGGTAACGGATACACACACACACAGACACACACACACGCAGACAAAGTTCCATTTATAAATAAGTTTAGATTATATGTAAATGTAGGATTACCTCACTTATCTGCTGAAGAACTTTTGTTAACGATTGTTAGATGGCGTTGCCAAAGTAATATATATATGAAAAGACCGCAAATGTTTTCCTTTTTTTCTGCAGGGAGTCTTAGAGATTAAATGCGTTTTGGTATCCTCTGGTCTCCAGTGAAACTTACGTCGCATTTGAAGACAGCATACAACATTCTACCATACCACAACATAAAGAACTCTTTTCAAATATAAATCTCTCACAATCTTTTATAGGAATTTCACACCCACACATTTCTACAAAAACACCTTCATTCACTCCTTTTGTTGGGTTTCCATTTAATTTGCTCAGGTAATACTTTATCGATAAATGTACGTAATTCTTACTCCCTTACTTCAGTGTATCCACAATCCTTTCTGTAGATATTCCCTCGGCGCAAATATAGCCAATATTTTAAAATGGTTTTGTGATCTAAATTCCTCAAGGAAAAAAATTACGTTAACACAAAATACAGAAACTGCTCGCTGAAAATAAATAGTATATAATGACTTTAACTTAAACATTTTTCTGGTTCCATTCAAAATGACACCACTTTGCAGTTGGATCTTAGAATGAAAATTTTCACAGCTGCTAATTTCCCAACATAAAACAAAACCATTTTCCCAAGCAAGTGATATTGATTCTCCCACAAATAGAAAAATACTTGTGTTCCGTTTTATTTTTGTCTTAACTTTGTTCTATCTTTCAACTTCCGTTCATTTGTCTAATTGTCACTGCACTAATTTTTATAAAAATTTAAATCTAAGGATTCGGTTTCTGAAAATGGTTGATTGACTGCCTATCTTCTCCGACTTTATGAAGCTAGACAAACATTTTGCTATAATTTTTAAAAAATCCTCTTATCGTTTGCATACGTCTTTTCAGGGAAAAATATATGCTGTCTAAATCCTTTTCATCCCTTGTAATCTTTTAACTGATTATACATGTAAAATAAAAATAGAACCAAAAATATTTAGTCATTTGATAGCTTATGAGATAATGGCTAACAAGTTAATTAAAAAACTATTACAACTATTTAGTGTAAACGATCCACACTATGTGGTCCACACTCGTAGCCTCGTAGCTGAATAATAAAGTTTCGTAAAATACCGAGTAAATATTTACAAGCATTTAACATTTGGTTCATTTGTTTTACGACATATCAAACATTTCTAAGTTTCTTAATATCGGGTTCGGCCATTTTGATAAATAATTGCATCATTATACGAAATAAAGTGCTCATCTAACCGGCAATGACTTCCAATCCCGCGCAGTCCGATGAACGATGAACACCTGATTTTATGAAATATAATGTTCTGGCATATTATTTAACCCTACGAAAGTTATTTTTATGCTATATATATATATATATGTTTTTATTAGAAATTCTAATTATAAAAATGCTACTATATATATATATATTGCATGATGAGGTACTACAAATATGTAACATACAAACATGATGAAAGTAGCTTAAGATCCTTAAATAACTCTCCTCCCTAATTTCGAAAATGTTCGGTTGTTTAAAACTTCCAGTCGCGCGTTCGTAAAAGATGCCTGTTTGTACATTTCAAAAAAGGAAAAATCAGTTATAAATCGCCTATAGGTACCGAAAAGTTGAAACCTAGGTTGCGGAAATAACTCATTTCCAAATGAAAAATATTCAAAGGTTCTACAATATAAATGTATTTAGCACTTTTTAATATATATATATATATATATATATATATATATATATATATATATATATATATATATATAATCCAAAAGGAAGCGGTTTGATGGTAAAATCACAAAGGAGATCCTGTTAGTATTAATTGTTAAAATTAAATATTAAAAATGATCCAGCCATGATGGCTCAATGTAAATAAATCATTTTATAAACTGAGCATATATATATATATATATATATATATATATATATATATATATATATATATATTACATATGAAAAAATTCAAAATTTATGATCGAATGACCATTTCTGCGAATTGAAAATATCGCTGAAGAAGCGAATTCAATTCGCTGAAATGATCATTCGATCATAAATTTTGAATTTTTTATAATTTGTATATTAATTCTCTATTTTTTAATTTGTATACCTTCTGCTAGACTGTCTGCCATCCAAGGTTAGTGATCTCTGTCCGTAACCTATCTAATCCATAACTGTGGTAAGACAAGATAGACTCATTACAAGAGCATCAGTGCAAAAGTGAACGCAACAGATTAAGTCAAAATATGTACTGGATCCGCCAATGCTTCTTTCTGCGCCGATAGCAGCTACACTACCCTCACATCTTTGATTTGAAATACGCTCAGTCTTTAAAGAACCTTTTTGGACCTATTAATATGCGACAATAATATTTGTCGTTATACGAGGGTCGCGGAAAAGCTATCAGCGCTTTTTTTGTTGGGGCCGGGGTGACTTCTTGGTTAGACCGAAATGTTTTCGGTCTAACCAGTACTTCTCCAAGCATATGTATCGACTTTTTAAACGTATGTCGCAACAGTTTCAGTCAAACAAATGCATGCATGATCATGTTTGTGAGTACAGATATAAATTTTTACGTTTACTTATGACACCGTGGACCATGTCACAGATAAGGAACTTATTTAAGCCACCAAAACGAAAACTGCCCTTTTAACCGTTAAAGACTACTTTTTTACCTTACATGGCTGATGTTAACCTCCAAGCGAGTAACTTCTCGGACTAACGTTTTCCGTCAACATGAGTGGAAAGATTATATAGAATCGTTTACTAGGTCTGCTGCTAGGAAAGTTAATTCACTTTGTCGTGATAAAGTATTTTTCTCACCAGAATCTAACATATTTATAAGTCTACCATTCGTCCATGCTTTGAATTTTGGTGCTACATCTAGTTTGGCGATCCTGTCAATTAGATCCTTGATAAAATCCAAAGAATTTTCAATGTTATTGGTTTTGAATTGGCACCTCAGCTTAAATCACTTCTTTACTGTGGTTACGTAGCTTCCCTGTGCCTTTTCTATGAATACTTTCATGGTAATTGTTCTGATAAACTTTCTTCTATGGTACCGCGACTTTATGAATTTAAGCGTAGAACTAGATTGGCTGCAAGGTCTCATCATTTTACAGTTGAAGTGACTAGATGTAACCATAAGTTCTATATTAATAGTTCCTTCTTTCGCACTTCTCGCTTGCGAAACACTTCCAGTTTCTTGCTTCATAGTCAACTTTGATCTTCAAAAATTTAAATGCAATGTCAGTCGTTATCTTCAGTATTCTTAATTCTTGTTCTTTTATTGTTCTTATTCCCTAATTGTTTTTTCTCATTCTGTAGCATTCAGTCATCCCCCCACCAAACGCACATTGCGTCTTAAGGGCTTTATTGTCTTGCTTGGGGTGAAATGATTAAAAACGAAAAGTATGGCATATCAAATGTACGAGATTTATTTTTTATAGGGAATCAAGCCGCTCAAAATCTAATTTAATTTCATCGCACAGCAAACGAATGAGAACTCTATCGAACAATCAGCTTATTGAGACTGATCAACCGAATTCTGACAAATAGAGCGATCAGCGGAATCAGACTGGAAATAGGACAGGAACAGTGCGGGTTCATTAAAGACACTGGAACAAGGATCGCAATATTTATGCTCTGAAAGTTATCAGAAGGATCAATACAAGTGCAGAAAGGCGTGTACCCGTGTTTTAGCAAAAGCTTTTGATAAAGTACGCCCCACAACGATCTGTTGAAACTGCTAGCAACCTTGATATATTTGAAAAAAAATATTAGAATAATCAAGAACCTATGCTGGATGTGGGTTGTGGTGCAGTGGATATCGACTCGGAACGACAAATCAGGGAGCCGATTTCGAATTCTAGTTGAATCCCTTGTATTCATTTACGCGCAAATACCCTTGGGAAAGGTATTGATCCGTCTCTTCCCTCCAGTTATGGGTTAAATAACAAGACAGATTGGGTTCTATTACCTTGGCTGGCAACCAGTCTACCGCTGAAAGTAATGGCAACCTACTGTGGGATAATCTTCTGTCCAGACATGTCTCTTCCGAGACATGATCGCCCAAGCGTGTATCATGTATGGCACTTAACTGACTAGGAATAGAAAATGAGTTCATCGAATATACAAAAATAGGATGTCTTCTCACCTAATCTATTTAACCTATAGAGCGAGTAAATTCTGAGAGAATTAGAATTAGAAGTTCTACTCGGATGAAATATTAGCAGCCACAATCTTAGCAACATAAGGTATGCAGATGGCACACTACTGAAATTAAACACGAATAAAGCTACAAAACCCCCTACAGACGGTAGTGAAGGAAAGCGGGAAGAAAGGATTCAATAAAAAAAACAGAATGCATGGTTGTTAAAGGATGAACCCAGAGTGCGCATTGCAAAACGGAGATACCAAAATCAAAGAAGTGCGGAAATTTAAACATCGGGGAAGTGTTTTAACATAAGACAGAAAGAGCGACGCTGCGACCCGAAGATGCATTGGGACAGCCAGTGAAGCATTCTAAAAGCTAAACAGAATAGTAACAAATAGGAAAATTTCACTAGAAACAAAAACAGTACTGAACTGCTATGTGAAATCTGTTCTCCTGTATGTCAGTGAGTACTGGATGATTTCATCAAAGGTGAAGATGATATTTGAAGCAACAGTAATGTGGTTCTACAGAGGGATGCTGGGGATACAGTGAAAAAAAAAAACACGTGAGTAACGACAAAGTGTTGGGGAAACAGAAACAAAAAAGGCGCTTACTACTAATATTATTTACTTTAAGTTTAAAATAGTACAAAAATATTTTTTACAATCAAAACTGTAGCTGTGTTTTTAACCGACATGTTTTATGCAAATGACGAGATGTTGACAGGTGATGTTATAATGATTATTGTTCTACGGAGACTTTATCTGTAAAACATAATTTAAGAACTTTTTTATATATAATTTATTAAATACTTCGTAATCTTAAAAATGTTGGAAAGTATTCTCCGTAATCTAATATCAGGAATATTAACTTTAAATTTACTTGGTTAGCTAATTACTACCAAACTAGTTAACCATGTGTGGAAATTGAAGAAAAAAGAAGGATATATAATATTGTTTCCAGATCAAAAAATGACTAAATGAAAGATCAGAAATATTGTCCAGATGTAATCATTCCTTAAAATACATCCTAAGAACATAAAAACTAAAATATATACGTATTGAGTACTTTTTAATACAACTGTGTACCGGTCTGATTTAATTATGACCAAAAACTGATATATATATATATATATATATATATATATATATATATATATATATATCAGTGGAACCTGTCGCATGCGACCAGCCCTACTGCCATCAACAACGTCACATACGGCAGGTGGTCGCTCTCTAAAGGCTCATGACCTATTTACGCAAGGAACGTATATTCCGCTCATCAGAATACACATATTAGAATTTTGACATGTAATCTTGTAAGAAATAAATGAGAACATAAGAAAATGGCCTAACTTTAAAGAAATTTATTCAGTATAATTCATTTAAAAATTTTAAAAAACGTATTTACATCATTCCATCATTCCTCTAAATCAATGCCACATCATTGGTTCCTCTAGCTTTATCCCTACCTGCCATAGTCAACAAAGTCTGAGAAAATATATAACGGGAGTGGAGGTGAAGTTGGGACTGGTTTATGCCATGGGATCCCACCGGTGTAGAGAAGGAGGATGGAGAGACCATCAAAAGAATACAAAAAGATTTGAGTCTACAAAGCTTTTCAGAGATCGAAACACATTCATAATTGTTGTTGGAAACCTCGAGGTGGTGTAATGGTTAGCAAGCTTGTCTCGCTAAAATTATTGAGTATTGAGTTCGATCCTCACTGGGTGTCTCGTACTTTCGGCTTTGTGCCACATCTAAGCTGCGCCTAGAAAATCACCATAATTCAGTGATTGTAACAAGCTAAGTTAAATGATAAAACAATGAGAATCGACATAGTCTACTCTTAAGCCTTGTTCCGCTTTTTCTTTTTTTACATTCGTTTAAAAATTAAACTTAGAAATTAGTTCACATTCAACCGTCCTTGTTTTCTTTTTTCTTTCCCTTACAGGCCTTTGCTGCTGATATCAGCTGCGATATGAAAAATCGTTACCCAGGGAACTGTCCCACAGACAACTGCTGTGTAATACAGATTTTACCAGTTTCTGGACCCTTCTGTCGACCCTTGCCAACAGCTGGAAAAAGATGTTCAACCATCGAGAACACTTTCTTCTGCCCCTGTGCTCCTGGGTTGACTTGTAAGAGTGAAAAAAGACCAGATGGAACAAGGTCTATTTATGGCAAATGTACCTAAATTTACTCTTAAAATGCAAGTGTTTCTTTTAGACTCAAAACATTAAATTTTTAAAAATATTAAAATGCTTCTTCTTCTTTTTCTTACAGCGGCGTCTATTTTATTTTAAATGTGATTCTTTTTGGAGTGTAAGATCGCTAAATAAAATATTTTGAAGTTATAACCGTCGAATAATCATTTACTATTCTGAACCGGAATCAGAATGTATAAACATTTCCTATTCGATACGGTGACCTGAACATTGATGTCGACTCCTTGAGAACAGATCCAGAAGCTTCTTGTGTGGCGGTGCAGATTGACAAGATGGGCCAACGTAAGGGAAAAAAAGAAACTACCAAAAGGCGAGAGAAAACGCATCGCTCAAGCTACCATTGTTCTATCCTCAGCATAGATTGCAGAGTAGATTGCAGAGGCACAGTTTGCCTCACCAGTCACATCCGGCCTTATTGCAGCACCACCCAGAACTGATTACCATCAACGAAAGGCGAACATCACTTTACGAGAGTTTTACTGAATCCAAAATGGCCGTGCTCTATTTAGCCTCGCGTCATAATAGATATATACTTTGTTGGATAAAAAGATCCTTCGGTTTTGAAGTAAATGTTCTACTTTATAAAGCGAAAGAAATTTTTTTAGTTGAACTAATACTTTTATAAAGTATAGAAATTCGAATATCGCTTCAAATAAAAAAAAATTAGGCATGTTATTCATGAAATCTAATAGACATTTGCCATGAACACTTGTCATGTAATAAATTAATATAAACTTGCAAGCATTATATATTTGCGTACATTAAGATTACGAGAAAAAGCAAGAGTAGAATTACCACTGTAAAAGTAAATGTGAAACTTTATGTGAAAAAATAAAATATTTTTGCACTGATAATGCTATCATTATTATTACAAGTAATCGCCCTTGAGTGATAGGCACAAAACGTATACCCTCAGACCCTTAGACGACCGCCACGTTTAATTTCGTTGTTTTTCATTTTTCTTCTTTTTTTTTTTACTTTTTTCTGCGCAGTCCTATCGATTATCCCCTTAGCTTTACGATTGACAAAAAACAATTTGAAAAATTTCAATATTTAAACATTTTCTGGGGAAGGGATCATTTTCTCATACAACGTTATAGTAAATCGAGCCTCCATTTTGAAACCAGTCGCCGGTACGACATTATCGTGACCTGTAAATTTGTTCATCATCAAATTTTGTGAACTTTTTTCAGTGCAATATTATGACAAAAAAAAATTGCAAAAATTTCAATATTTAAACAATTTTAGGGGTGGGACCAGTTTCTCATACAACTTTATAGTGGATTGAAAATGGAGAATCGATTTACTATAACGTTGTATGAAAAACTAACCCCTACCCAAATTTGTTTAAATATTGTAATTTTTTTTTAATTTTTTTGTTTTTTTGTTTTTATAATAGGAAAGTTTAAGTAACAAGCGACAGAACTGCGCTGAAAAAAGTAATAAAAAAATGAAAAACAACGAAATTAAACGTGGTGGTAGTCTGCTTCAGGTCCGCCAAATATTCTATACATTATTTCTAAGATTTTACTTTTCAATTTTGTATTGAAGTTTTAGTTTAAATTAAATTATTACTGAAAGAAATACTGCATATCTTATTAGTAATGGAAATGATTCATATTTTATTACTGGTTGAATCTTGTGACGGACAGACATGGCTTTTACCCTCTCTATTATAATGAAGATTGTTGTATATGGGGAAATGAGGCAGCATTAGAGAGACAATAGCGAGGCAGCGTCGGATCAGTTCATTCTCTTTACTACTAGTTATTAGACTTTACTACCAGTTGTGAAAGCTCTTGCCGCGTGTTTTCTCTTTAACAGTGCCTTATTATTTTATTTTTGCAACAATTATGTCGTGAAGAATCTTTTGTCACACTCGGAGGTTTTAATTTTTTTTTCTTATGTTTTAATGTAAAATATTCAATAGTAGATAAATCAACATATATATTGACATCATTTTAGACTGCGTATCGGTATAAATATTTTGCCGTCATTTTTTACAGCACGGACCTACTCGTTATAGTATAGAAGATATGAAATTTTGACGTACGTACGAGGCTCTTATTATAGCATAAAAGATTATCAGAAGTGTAGTGTATGTACTGTAGTAATTGTTTATGGTGATTTATACATAATTTATAAATTATATTTCTGAATAATAATGGATTTTTTATTTACTAAACCGACAGATTTTATCATTTGAACGTTATTTTTAGTGGAATCCCTATATTTGAGTAGACACTCCGTATATATATTAAACAGTATTTTTTTTTTTTTTATAAGCGTTTCACCCCGAGCAAGGCATGTCACTGCCACTACTGTGCAGGGGGCTACGTAGAGTGGAGAAAGGCTGGTTAAATATAGGAAATATATTTATTTATTAACTACATTAATATTTACCATCCGTCACAAAAATTACATATATGGGAACTACTTAGGATTTCATATTGAATGTGTTGTATTATGATGATTGTAGTGAGAATGGTAAATAAAAATTATAATTTGATGAATGGAAAGTTATTGAATGATTAAGCCAGCATTTTTTATCTTGTGCAATATTTAATCAACGATTATTAGTCATAGTCAGTCAGTCAATTAAAGAGCCATACGTGATACACACTTGGGCGATCATGTCTCGAAAGAGGCATGACTGACTGGGCAGAAGGTTATCCCGCAGTAGGTTGCCATTGCTTTCTGCGGTAGACTGGTTGCCGACCAAGGCTATAGAACCCAATCTGTCCTGCTATTTAACCCATAACTGGAAGGAAGAGATGGATTAATACCTTTCCCAAGGGTATTTGCGCGTAAGTGAATACAATGGATTCAACTGGAATTTGAACTCGGCTCCCCGGTTTCTCGTTCCGACTATTAGTCATAGTAACTGTAATAAATAATAATAGCCGTATACAAAGGTGGATCAATAAATTCATAATCTGACAAGTTATTAGCTGCATTTTTATTTCACATCTGTACAGTATTATGTTCGACGTATGTGTTTAATATTCACCAATTAAATGTATTTGACAGATTTTGAAAAATGTACTTCCCTATAGACTAGACTTATTAATGTACCCAAATACATCGAAATTTTCTACTGTATTAAAACAAGAGTACTGGAAGTTATGTGATATCTGCCCTCCTATATGGCAGCGAATGCTGGACGATCTTCTCAAGGATCAAGGAGAAACTCGAAGCGGCAGAAATGTGGTTCTGCAGGAGGATGCTGTGGATACAATGGATAGAATATGTGAGCAACAAGGTTTTGGAGAGAATGCAAACGAAAATGAAACTCATACTTGGCATAAGGAAAAGACAACTGAGGTTTTTGGGACACGTCATGAAGAAGGAGGGCTTAGAGAACCTGGTGCTAACGGACAGAGGGGAGGAGAGATGGGGAAAAGCAATGCGCGACCTATTTGATGACGGAGGGGGAATATACCACGTGGAAAGATATTAAGAACAACAAGAACTAGAGACAAGTGGAAATTCACGATCGCCTACGTCCTGAAAGGGCACGGCACATGTAGAAGAAGCAGAATTAAAACGAGTGTAAAGTCTTTAGTTTTTGGAAAAACTATTAAATTAGTTGGTCTATCTATAGAAGTAGGATTTCTTCAGTGTAAGTTATGTTGTCATTGTTTATTATTGTCATTTTGGTGAGAAAAACATCTTACTGAGAAAACCATTAAGTTTTTCTTCATTTACAAAGAGGGGAAAAACAAGGCTAGATAATATTTTCTTTAGGTTTATGTTACTGAGAATTCATCTGACACGCACATTTAATCCTTTACATTTTTAACTTGAAAGAAAAGCTTATAAGAAAACTTCTGGATAAGCAGTTTCAAGTGACTGGTTTCTATAACTTATTTAATGCCAAAATTCATTAGGAAATAATTCTAATGAAAATAATAACATCTTCCCACTCCCAGTCATACTAAGGCTAAAAATAATTTGTCAGTATTCGAAAGACGAGAAAAAGATTATCAAGCTGATGCCCTTGTTTAGTCACTACTTATCTGTACTGTTAGCGGGCACCTCGAGGTGGTGTAATGGTTAGCAAGCGTGTCTCGCTAAGATCATTACAACTGAGAAGTGAGTTCGATTCTCACTGGGTGTTCCATACTTTCGGCCTTGTGCCACATCTAAGCTGCGCTTAGAAAATCACCATATGTGTACTGTTAGGAATAGTGACGTTTATATTTAAGGAAATTTTCCTGCCACCGCCCCGAGCTTATTAAGTCCAGTTATTTTTACCCTTTAAATTATTTTCAAATTTCCTTTAAAATCCCTGTCTATTGCATAAAGAAAAAACAAATCCGACACCCACATTATTAAGAATCCCACGAGGTGCGACAGAAATACCTCCTACATTTTAAATTAACCTGCTAGTAAACTTAGGCATGTAGCAACGGTGTCTTTATCTAAATTATGAATTATCGTGTGATAGGTATTTCTGCCTCACCGTGTATGAAGCACGTAACTGTGCGTTGTGGTGTAATAGAGAGCCGAGTTCGAATTCCAGTCGAATCCGTTTCATTCACTAACGCAAAAAGGTATTAATCCATCTCTTCTCCCGCAGAAACTAATGGCAACCTACTGCGGGAAAATCTTCTGTCGAGTCAGTCTCAAAAGAGACATGATCGCCCAAGCGTGTATCACGAACAGCAATTGATTGACTGAGCAGGGTTTCAGAGACATTAAAACAAGTTCGATGCGGATTGTACTGGATCGATTAAAAGCAGTGGCAAAAAAAAATTTTTCATGTAAATGACGGTTTGTCATCATTTGTAGAAGTAAAAGAAAAAAAAGAAATAACTTTTTCATGGAGTTATCTACATGTATTTTTATCACTTGAAACGTTATTTTTAGTGGATACTTGTATCTGAGTAAGCCCTCCGTTTATTTACTATATAGTATATTTAGTTTCACCTACCAGCCTGAATGTTCGATAAACCTTCTTAAAGAAAAATTTTGCACTCTTTGGCAAGAATTCAACCTCCGTTTCTGAAAACAGAAGGGAGCTACCGTTTAGCCAAACATGCCTTACTGCTTGGCCACGAAGAACAATTGATAAATAATTAACAAAATAGACTAGTGTGTATCCAGTTGAAACGGAAAGGAAAACATTAAAGGCTACTAGGGATGGTGTACACAAGTTCAATTGCCAGCCGCCCGGGAGTTGTTATCCCCAGGGGAGAGAGAGAGAACGTGCGGCAATTATTTCATTCTAGAGAAAAAAAGAAAAAAATTGTAGTCCTGAAGAATCGCCACCAAGCAGGCGTCTTAACAAAACAAGTAGGAATAATCCACACTGAATTTGAACTCCTAACAGGAGCTTAAATGTAAAAAAAAAAGAAATACTTATTATTATTTACTTTTCTAATGTTGCGTAAATTGATAAGAAACAATGCTTGCTAGAGAGTAGAGATGAAATTACCACGCGTGGTCAGGTTAGCTCCAATAAATTAAGTGCGTCTATAAAATTCAAGTAAATACGTAATAACAACGATGAAGTCTGTTCTACATTATACATAATAGCTTTTCTCAAGTCTTCAGCGGAAAGAAGATTCCACATACTTCATCTACCAAAGATAGAGAAGACAAAGTTTAACAAATCACTGCAGTGATATTCAATAGTTCTTGATCTCCGGATCAATGTTAAAACTGCAGACGTTTCTGGTTATCGACATTTCTATTCGGAAAAATAAAGCTGATTACCACAAAGCCAAAGTAAAACGGCACTGGCTCCGTTTATCTTTGCCCACATATGGAGACATTTATCAGAGACATTTATTGAGCAACTTAAGTCTTGTTTAAATTTGGAAATTTTTAGTAGTATCATTTATTCAGCTTCCTATTTCCTATAAGAAAAATCACACATTTCAGTAAAATTCATATTCATCACTATAAGCCCTGTCTATTAAGATGCCTTAGAGAAAGATCATATATATATATATATCCCTCAGAGGATGAAATGCGTCGACTAAGTACAGTTTTTTCACTGGTCTCGTTTTCTCGTTTTTATTTTTTCTGTCACTTGTACGTTCCATCTGAGAATATTTGCACACATACAGACACATACATTATATCAAGTGTTTTTGTTTGCATTTGTGCAAATATTCTCAGATGGAGCGTACAAGTGACAGAAAAAATAAAAACGAGAAAACGAGACCAGTGAAAAAACTGTACTTAGTCGACGCATTTCATCCTCTAAGATATATATATATATATATATATATATATATATATATATATACTAAGCATTTATAGATCAGATTTAAATTAGAAATAAATTGAACCAGTAAAAATATCGTCTCATGAAACCGAAAATGTGGAAACCACGATAGTGTAATCAGCTGATCTCCCCAACTTTATATATATATATATATATATATATATATATATATACATATATATATATATATATATATATAGCTGGCTGGAAGCAATAGGATGCCTAATCGTACTGATGGGCAGTGATACAACGAAATAAGTCTGTCTGCAGATTAATATATATATATATATATATATATATAGAGAGAGAGAGAGAGAGCGAGAGAGAAAGAGAGAGTTATTTATACACATCCGCTGACAGCCCTGTTTCGCTGATTATATTATTTCGGATATAATTATATCGGAACATACATCTACAAAACTGACTCGAAGACTCACGCTGCTGCATTTCTCTGAAAGGAGCTTTGTTCGATCTTATTTAAATACAAACGGAGACCCACCAAACCCTATCCGGAAAATACTTGTTGACAACATAAATATCATAGTATAATCCACATGCAAAAATGACTAAAAATATTGGAGGATTTATTGATAAAAAAAAAACACTCAATAACACATAATACCACTTACATTATGTTACATGTAAAATGACATTCATCAACTACGAACACGCTAACACCTTCCTTACTGTGTTCGGTACCTAACACATACGTACTATTCTATATAATATGTAATGCCACATACTTTATGTTACATGTAAAATAATATTTATCAACTACGAACACGCTAACACAATCCTTACTGTGTTCGGTATCTAACACATACGTACTATTCTATATCATATGTAACGCCACATACATTCTGTTACACTTAAAATAACATTCATCCTCGAAAATGGCTAAAATTATAGCCAAAAGCGCTATGATAAACAAAACATTTGGACAATTTTTATATAATTTAAGTCCTTAAAAGAAAAATATAAGATCACATGAAAAATTACATAAAAACTTAACCATCACACCTTGTCTGTCATTTTTAATGAAACCTGCATAAAAGAATGATTGCTGCCCAAATATACAATATGTACATATATATATATATATATATATATAGAGAGAGAGAGAGAGAAACACACACACATATATAATAACAATAATAATAATAACAATAGTAATAGTAACAAAAATCATAATACTAATACTATTAATTGTTATACTATATTTAAGTTCGTCTTGAAAAACACACCGAGGAGGAACTCGGAGGGAAAAGGAGGGGAAGTAAAAAAAAGAAACAAACGAACATGAACAAAAGTCAAATACTCGTAGGAAAGAAAAAACGCCAAGACGAAAACTCTAACACTAAAGCGCTCAATACGAAAGTAGAGCAAACAAAGACAGAAAATCTAAGTAAGAGCTGGATAAGAAGGCTGGAGAGCCTTCTTACCCTGATGAGCCGTAGGGTGAAACCTAGGTAGGTTTGTTGACTCTTACTTAGATTTTCTGTCTATATATATATATATATATATATTAGAACTTTGACTAAGTTATCGCTGTTTTCCAACAGATGGCGTTCCGAGAATTTCGTGCATCTAGTTACAGATGGTAATATATTCATAAGGAAGTATAAGCAAGTTTCAAATTCAGTGTATGTCATTTTGCCGAAGAATAAACAACTTTGTTTTTCATAGCGTTAAACATGTCGGATTTCTTGCCAAAGAAAGTGTATTTGCCAGGGATTTTACTGCACTATTTTATTCAGAAGAAATCTGCAGCTGAAGCCCACGAAATTCTTGCTGAGACTTACGGTGACCACGCTTTGTCGGAAACAACACGTAGAGATTGGTTTAAACGCTTAAAAAATAATGATTTTGTTATTGAAAATAAAGAAGAACATTCTGGCGCACCGAAAGTTTGAAAAGG